>JACVBY030000490.1:0-600000 GCA_017589505.3 Metroxylon sagu | reverse complement strand
TAAAATCTTATTAACTTTATTTTATTTAGGTGCAATGGCATGCATACCACGAGTGCAATTAGTTGCCTTTTCACTTAATCTATTACATTAAAGGATAATCAAATGGTGAGAAAAATTAGAAAAAAGAGAAAAGAAAAAGGGTTTGGAGTACCATAGTAAAAACCTTTGTGACATGGCATTGTAACTTCTCCTTTCTTTTAAATTCATTTTCCTTTCTATTTTGTTATTTAGGAAACATGTAATATCTCTTTCCATTACTTATAAGAAAAAGGATAAATTAATTCTTTAGTGACAAGATAGAAATTTGGTTATATTATATCAGTTATCTATGATAAAATTTTATATGCCACTATGAATTTCACCACTAATTAACAAATTTGTTGTAGTACTAAGAGAAATGAAAATTAAAGATAGGACTTAGTTAAATATATCAAAGAGAGTGTATATAATGATTTGTCAAGTAGCAATTTGATTGGCTAGTAGACATCTTCTCATCATCAATGTTGCTACATTTCTCCACATAATCCCTTAAAAACATGTAAAACTGTGTTTACTTTTCTTAATACGAAATATGGTGGATTGGTGATTCATTAAAACTTAAAAATATCTATTTTTTTCTCAATGGTTCCCCTCAAAAAATCTTGAGTTAAATAAGTTAACTGAGAGGTATTTAGAGCAACCAAGTATTTGTCACTCATCATAGGGCAAGTTGACCACGTATAACCCATGTAGCATA
The DNA here is from genome assembly GCA_017589505.3 of Metroxylon sagu. Lineage (NCBI taxonomy): Eukaryota > Viridiplantae > Streptophyta > Magnoliopsida > Arecales > Arecaceae > Metroxylon > Metroxylon sagu. Next base: position 599,264 of record JACVBY030000490.1, on the reverse strand, counting down.
AGATTTCAATGCTAAAGAAATTTTCCTATGGTACAAAGACCTTTACTATTTTACTTTATTAGTTATAGAAAAAAAGGGAGGAGTTGGCTTCTTTTTTTAAACTTTAAACATGAAGCCATAAACTTTAGAGAGTCCTTGTAATCGTGATGTAAATTCATCATAATCAATGTCTAGAATACCTGTCAATCCTGTTAAGGATATGATTGTTAAGGATATGATTCTCGAAGGAGTACAAATGCTGAGGAGCCACATATGCTGAAATAATATATAGCTAAAAATCAAACGTAAGGAGATTTATAATAGGATTTATATTTCTCAGAAATTATAGGTCAGGCTTTTTTTACTAATTGCAGTTCAATCTTCGCACTTTTTTGAAATATATATGTTAATCCTTGGATAATACTTTGTTACATCAAAAACAAAATAAATAGTTATATTTAATTAAGTTGTCTAAGTTACTCTTAGTCTAATTGGACAATCTTGTAGAATAACTAGTTGTTGGATTATACAAAAGAGAACCCTTTTCAAAGATCCATAAAATATAACAAGAAATATCTTCTTGCACCTAATAAAGAAAGAAACACACCGATAATGAATGGATCATTGCTTTTATCAAAGATAGACCTAACAATACACATGCAAGCAGCCTCTCCTATAAGACAAGAAAAGATATATCATTCATTTTGTTTGATCATGAAAATTTTGAAGTGTTGTGCTGCAATTTTTAACTTTGACCATATTCTGTGATCAAGACTATGAGTACATCTTGATATAAATATGAAAATTTGTAGTGCATCATTATTATCACCAAATATAAACATTTCATAAAAGTATTTTGGTGATAAAATTAAATTGTCATAGCCTTCGTCACCTTAATCGCATCACTGAAGGCTCATGATGATGATAATACTACTTTGCTATAAAATGATAGGTTAAAGTGATGCAAAATTTAATAGTCACCATAGAAAGGACTATTAAAGATGCAATAACTTATCATACAAAGTAGCACAACTTTGTTTTGAAATCCCTAAAGCATTACTAAATAAGTGGCATAGGTTCATTATATGTGACGAAGATGTGTGTGTCACCATTGAGATGCATATTAGTGATGTTACATGCATCATATAATATAACACAATTATGTAATTAGTATCCATATTTATCATCATAAATATCATTTATTTCTAATAATGGTGATGAAATGAGAAGTATCATGAAAATGTAAACAATTGATGATGCATAATATGTCACAGAAATATTTGAAATTGCATCATCATATATCCCAATTCATCACCAAACACTTAACCTACTGACTATGTCATAAGCATTGATGGCATCTACACTACTTTTTAAGACAAAACGTGAGGTGCCATGAATGATTTAAGCTTAAAATTGATGAGAAATGGTAATAGTCACACATGTTTTCTATTAGTGATGAACATTACAACTTCATTAATGGTCTTTGTGATAATTGCATATCTTTTAATAATAAGAAAGGAAGCATCACTTAAAATTGATGAGATCTGTTTGTGATGAAATTATACTGTCACATTTGATTTGCTTTGGATAGCAAAAGTTTGAGCATTACCAAAATACATGCCTATTGTTCTTTTATGATAAAAAATAATGTCACCTATAGTTTTTTTCCTTTGTAAATAAATATGTTTAGTGATCAAAGTAAAGGGTCATTAACAATTAGAAAATTCATTTTGTGACAAAATTAGAAGTTGTCACACATATTTTCAATTAGTAACCAAATGTATTCCAAACTATATTTATAAGAAAATGTTTGCATGTATCCACAATCCACCTATAAAATACCCTATTCAGAAAACAAGATTAGCAAAATCCATTATCTAATCAAAATCCTAAACAAAGGATTCTATTCACAATAAAAAATTAAAGGAACAATATCTCTTGTTTAAGTTCTAAACATAGGAACTTATTGGAAATCCTTGACCTTCATATAGGAAAAATAATTCAATGAGTCAACAGCCAATATGCAAATCCATTCCTCAAGTAGATGTTTATGTTGATAGTGCTTTGACTTATTAGATGCTGCAATCCATCGTAAAATCAAAAAAATAAATAATGTATTAGTTCATAACTTGCAATATCTCACATAAAAAATAACTTTTCCAATAGATATTAATTTTTGTCATTAAAATTATATTCTTGATTACATCTTACCTTGAAATGGGGAGATGGAAAATTAGATTCCAAATGCTAATAAAGCTTGATAAAGTTGATTATGATTAATCATCATAGCCTCTAAATTTGTCTCAAACTGAGTTGCCATACTGAGTTGCCATAGTTTCTAACTTTGACTAGCTTGCTTATAGCTAATCTTATGTTTTCTTGATGATTTCTTTCAACTCAGCAGTCCTTGCTTATAAAGCTCAAGAAGTGTTAAGCTTAGGCCCATATCTAAGGTCCCATATCTAAGTTCTTTGATATATCCTGATCTCTTGTTGATTTATTTTGCTTGATATGTCATCAACAGTCATAGGCTTCTCACTTTTCAGAGTGGGTTGAGGCTATTCGTTCCTATAAATTTATAGAAAAGAACCATCAGTGGAAAGTCTCATGAAAAAATTGAAATCTAATATTAAAAAAAATATTATAAATATTGTTTGAGTCACAAGTGTCATCCATCCCTTTTGCTTTGCATAAGGGGTGCTCTTAAAAAATTCAATGTTATCAGGCTTTTAGTTGTCCTTACCTTACAAAATTATAAGCAGAATGAGTAATATTGTATAAAAAAAAAAAATAATCTTGTCACAAATGCCTTTGGCATCTTATTATGAGTCTAAGATACTCAAGATTGATTGTTCCTATTTGTTGCGCAGATTTGCCTCATTATAAAGAGAAAAAAAATGGAATTTGAAATGGAGGGAAAGAATTCCATGTCGATCACAAGGGAAACAAAAACAAAGATTTGCTTTATCAGGTGTTAAACGTATGAGAAAGGTAAGCTAATGAATGAAAAAAATTGTTGGATGTGCTCAAAAGCTTGTGATTGACAAAAATTGTAGGTGGTTGCAACAAATTTTTTTCATTTAAAGAACAAAAGGATGGTGACATAACAATTAAAGAACAAAAGAAGCAGAGCTAGATCAAAAGGGAAAAAAATTTTGGTTCTTATTAGGAGGGGAGATATTAAAATTGTTGAATAAGTGTTTTTAAAAGATCGATATAATTAATACCTGCATCTTCCCTGCATATTTCATTCTCGATTTTCTGAAGCACAATTTGTAATGTGTTGCATGATTGTTCTTTTAGCAGAAATTGGCTGGTTTGGGATTATGACACATCAGTTGGAATAGATCCATTACTAAATTGCTTAGTGGAATTTTTTTGAATAAGAGGGAGAACCTTTTGGACTTCCAGATAAGCATATCCGGAAGCAGATTGTTCTATCTTTTGGAGGTACCAATGTTTTATCGGAAGCATCATGTCTTCTTCTAGGGAAATACTTCAGCTTTGCCAAATTATATTTTTGTGTTTCTAGAAAGTTAGGCTATTTCACCACGTCCAATGCAGAGACGCTGATCCTAGCTTCATTGCCGTCATTCTTTGACTTCAACTTGCCTTTCTCTCTGCATTGCTATCCGTTCCATTGATAGCAGAGTTCTCTCCTTTTGCGTTATAAATAAAAAAATTAGCAGTTTTGTTAACTGAGGAATTGGAAAATGGAATGTGACATGTGGTAGCTTCCCTGCCAGTCATAATTATATATATAATTATATATATATAGAGAGAGAGAAAGAGAGTATGTATGTATGTATGCCTGCGTTCAATTCTATTTATTATGTTTTATATATTTCATGTATCTTGTCATTTATGGTTGAACGTATATAAGGCCTGTCACATATCTTGGGTATTAGAAAGGTGTTCTTATTTAAGCTAGTTTCACTTTAAAACCGTATATGATAAGCAGATACATGATTTCTATCATACATTAACATTTCTTTATACAAAGCCATCATCAATAAACAAAATAAGAAAAACAAAGACCACAAACAAAAGTTAAGAAGACTACTACAAACGCAAGTTTCATTCATATTATGACAAAATGTTGTCATATAATGAAAATCTAGGACACTAATACATCATGTCATGATGGTGCCAATCCCTTTGCACACAAACTTGTGGGGGAGAAAAAGAAGTTGCAGCAGATCAATCTTGCTTCTCAATCTTCCAAACATCACCAATTCCTCTTCTTTTTAGTCGAAAGAACGTACGGTGCAGGGGATGAAGGGAGCGCGATCACCAATTCCTCTTCTTCTTCTTCTTTTTTTTTTTTTTCTAACAAGGACAAAAGCAAACCTCCACGATACACGGACATAACAGGCCATTTTGAGAATTTATGCAAGAAAATTACATAAATGACAGCAGATTAATGCTAGCGAACATACCAAAATGAATTTCTAGAATTAAATTACCATGAATATCAGCAGAATGAATGATTTCTCATCATTTCTTAATAACAATAATAATAATACATAATTTCGTCCAATAATTTTAGGAAATATTAACGTTATGCGGGCTTCGTAGGGTCAAGTGAATGTGCTAAAATCAAGCTGAAAGATGTCAAAAGAAATGGCTTTAAAAGCATACCACCATAGAAACAAAATAGGAGAGGACTACATTAGAATGTAACAAAAGTTGCTGCTCATCTGAGTTCGGACTGAAGTTTATATGGCAGAAGCATGGTTAACCCATAACAATTCAAAATATCCACAAAACATAACTAGAAATATCTCCTTTCACCTAATAATGAAATAAACACAAGCATAATGACTGGATCAATGCTTCTACCAGAGATAGACCTAACAATGCAAGCAGCCTCACCTGCAAGACAAGATATATTATTCATTTAGTTTGATTATAGAAATTTTGAAGTGCTGTGCTGAATTTTAACTTGGCATACACATAAAATGGATAATTATCAAGAAGGCAATAAAACAAAATGACTTCATGCAATTAAATCAAGTAAAAAAAAAATTTATAGACACCAGTGATTACTTTATCATATTCACCTTGGTCGTATTCCGTGATCTAGACTATGGTTGTATCTTGATATACAAGAAAATCATCATGACTTTACATTGTCTTTGAAGTAGTAAGTCACGATTCATAAAAGATTCATAAAAAAAAGTTGTTTTGTTTTGCAATGAAAATTTATAAATCCCTCGATTTAGATATCCCGCCGACTACCTGTGAAAGTTCTAGAGTTGGAAGGCCTTTCACATTTTTGTTTTCCTTCTATATCTATTCCCTTCTCTCTATGTAATTTTTTTGTCCTCTTAAAGAATTGGTTGGTTTACCAACTTCTCTCCCAAAAAGAAAAGAAAATTCAAAAAATCTTTTAAATCATCAAACTGGAAATTACTACATTGGATACTATAACCTTCCAAATTCAAGCTTTTCTTTGTTTATTGTATTAAAAGTGAAAAAACTTCAAATGTAACATAGAAATTAACAACCTAAACAATAGGACGTTGTAATATCACAAGCATCAGTAAATAACATAATCATATTCAACTAGTGTCAAATTCCAAAACTTGAATTTTTTTGTAAAACCAAACAATTCGCTCAACACTTCTTGCCTAAACTAAATTTCATCAGCTGCCAAATAGGACTAAAACAGATCGGATACTAATTAGATATTAGTATTTCAATAATTAATTAATATATACAATATATATATATATATTGGGTTGATAAGAAGAAAGATATAGATATTGATTGGGCGCTAATATTTTTCATATTTGTTTTAAACAGAATCAAGTACAACTCAGATATTAATAATACAAATATGAATGTAGTCACAAATCGGACAATTAAACATTATAGCTAGAATACAATTCCACTTTATGTTTTATTAATTTTATTATCTCAAAGTAAGAGATATAATATAACAATTCAGGATGATCTCATTCAAAAAAGGCGAAGGATATTATTTAGACTTTCTAATCTTATAGAAGTATTCAACATCTATCCAATAGATGATGTGGGTCTAAATACCTGCCAACACGAGCTCTCATACCCTCCCCCTATTTAAGCTCTGACATCTTCACCAAAGTAAAAGTCCAAAATCAAATTCAATCAATCCAATCATAATCACAAACACCACAATCAATCCATCGTCAGTCCTAAAAAAGCCCATGGTCAATCCTAAAAGAGTCCGCCTGGAGTGTTTCTTAGTTTACACAAGTCATAAGTTAAGTCTGCTCTGACATCATTTGCAGCAACCTAAGATCTCACTTAAAAGACTAGTTAAAGGTATTATTTAAGTTTCTAGATCTTGCACAAGTACCCAAAATCTATTCAATGCCATAGCTGAAGTGAGACTAACCATCCACCAGCACGAGCTCTCACACATAAGCCTCTTAACTTTTCATTTTTTTAAAAAAATAAACATGTTTCTGAAAAAGCAATAAAGAAAAAATTGCATTCACCCGATCACCTGATTCTTTTAGCGGATCATCCACCAAATTCCGTCCTTTGAATTGAAAAAACTAACTGCATAATTCCACCAAGTTCCATCCCTTGAATAGAAAAAACTAACCGCTAAAGATGCAATCTACCAAATCAAAGATGTCAATGGATAGAACAAATTTACGACCCGTATATGCACTAAATAAAACTGCAAATGGATTCAAATATTCAGGTACAAATCGAATAATTGCATATCCATGTCCATATCCACTTTTCTTTGATGAACATAAATATAGATACCGATATCAGTTGGATGCTAAAATTTGTATCCCTATTCGAATATTTTTGGATACTAAAATGGAGCCAATGATATTATTTGATCCGTTTCCACCCAAACCACCTCAATGGTATATGGTCGAGTCAACAATGCTCAGCCAATCAAATACAATGCCTTTTCAATGAAGATGCTCTTGTTTAGTCTGAGTTCAGCAATCAGGTTTTTCTACCTTGGTGGTTGGGTTGCATTACTTGTGATAGTTTGGGTGCAAATGGAAACCTATTGGTTAGCATACTAATCTGAACCTCATGATTTCCTCTTTCTTGCTCTTTCTAGGTGAGTCTCCTCCCTGCTCGACCACCTTGCCATGCTCAACCATCAGAAACTCCAGTCTCATCATACCTGACTGAGAGTAAAGATTCTCGACCATGCAAAAGGCTCATGTGCCCTTCAGCCAACAACGAGCTTTATGTCTTATCACCATTGATGCATACAAAAAAAACAGAGAATTAGTTGACGGCAGAAAGGGCTTTGCTGTTATCTGACCAGGGAATTATTCGGCAATACTTTCTCATTAACTGCAGCTTTATAATTGCACATATTTTCTGCTATCCCAATTTTTCTGCCTTTTCTTCCCTTGCAAAAAATTGGCCCAAAGATAAGATCTTGTTGGACATTGAAAATAACATATCTTCACTCAGAGTAAAACTCAGAACTTTCAGCTGCCAAATTTTGTTGAGTTCATAAACAACTGAAATTTATGTGGTTCTCCAAAACATGCATTGTCTATCTAGATTTTTATTATATGAAACTACAAAGTCTATATATGGAATTTTGCAATATGATTGAATAAAAATTATGCACTATGAAATAGATGGAAGTTTTTTTTCATTTATATACCAATCTATGCTGCAATGGCTTGTTTGTTTATTTTTAGGTGTTGCATATAAATATTATTGGTTGGATTACAAAATTTGGATTCACTATGAATCCTTAATTCAATACCATGTAACTCAATTTTTTTTCAATTCAATTTCTAATTTAGTAGTTTTAATGCCATGCTCCCTTGTATCCTCCTAAAAATAAGGGAAAATTATGGTTCGTGTGATTGTTTTCTTTTATTTGTTATTGTTATACATCTTTTATCAATATTTGTGCATCTAGACAACTTTTTGCCTAATAAGTCACATATAAATCTTAAAGTTTACATTGCTTTTCAAATATCAATAGCACATGCCTGACATTTGTATTTCCTTAGCTACATTAACACAAGCCTGACATGAAGGCGGTATTGGAAACAGGGCTAATGTCACCATCCCTTTGTCTTGGTACTAATATTTGGATTACTAGACTTTGCAGTGTGGAAGCTTCACACTAGGATGTCTGAAGGGATGGTGACATTAGTTTTCTATCCCCATACCACCGTGTTGAGCTTGTGCTAACTAGGCTGGGGAAATACAAATGTTGGGCTTGTGCTATCTTTTTCTCTCTCTCTTTTTTTTTTTTTTTTTTTTTGACTTTAAATTAGGAGTGGAGGAGAACCATTCCACCCAAGCTTTTATTGAATGATTAGAAGCGATGGGCTTGTGCTATTGATACTCCAAAAGCAACATAAACACAAAAATAGCTTGTGTTGGGTTTGTGAAAAATACAAATATTGATAGTTCAGTTCCTCTATATACAATTTTAAATAACTTTCTTGGTAGCTTAAATTATACACATATCTCACATTTTTCATTTGTACTTTAGATATTAAATTTAAATTTACTATACTCTTATAGTATTAAGCAAGGTCTGCAGAATCAACACCAAGAGCTATACCAATAAATTACCAATTTGGTATAATACAGACTATATAATATGGCCTTATAATATTGTACTTACCTCGTACTGAGACAAGATTACAATACTTTTTCTCTTTCAGTCATAATATAGCTTGACACTAGATGGTACAAGTCAATAAAGGGCTATTCTACTTAATCTAGATAGGTTATATTCATACTGAATTGAATCTCGATACTATACTGGTATGATACAATTGGTGCAAGTTAGTACGATAGATCTCAGTCTTAAGATTTAGATGACCTAGTTTATTATGCCACAAATTAAAAGACACAAGATTATAATAGAAGAAACAATATTACATTCAATTTGAATAATCTATTGAACATATAACACCTTCCAATAAAAATATTATTTTCTATTAGAACAACTTTATTTGACTTCAATATTATTTTATAGCCATCCTTCATTAGCAAACAATCATAGTTGAGATTCTTCCTAGCATTTGCTGTGTGTTGCACCTTGTGGAGAGTGAAAATCATATCAAATGTCAGCATTTAATCTACTCTTTCTTCACCCATCACACATATAGTACTAGAGTTCTCCATCTTTACAGTGTTTCTATTGGAAACCTGACAAGTAGAGAACAAACAAGTACATGAGCACCAGTATCAATCCACCAATCTACAGATTGATATGCTTGATTTAACTTAAGGTTTGTAGAAATAAACTTTTCATTGATCCTAGGTAAACTAGATCAGACAATTACCCTGTTTGTCTACAGGTTATACTGATCTTTCTGATTCTTTAGAGACTTGTCCTTTCAATAGCAGCAAAAATTTTGCTCAAATATCACCATCAGCACTCAGGTAAATATGAACTTCACTAATTGTTCAAATTTAAGGAACAATAATAGGTAATAATAAATACATATTACCAACAATAATACATTGTTATACATGACAAACTCTATTTATTTCAGATTTTATTGGAATTATGCTTTAAGTTACACATCTCTGAATATCTATGTTAAACTTTTTTTATGGTGCAATTGAAAGTTCTCTAGCGATATTCCAAAAGCAACATAAACATGCGGGCCAGAGATTGTGGGTATATGCCCCACAGTTGTACTAAAAAGTAACAGGGCTATTGCTTTAGTGGTTATTCTTTCATGCATACTTTTATTTTGATATAGCTAATATAAAGGATGAAACCTGATAAGCAAGAAGGAAAATATTGTGGTCAACAAGAAGTTTCCAACTGAATTTGCAGTAATTTCAGTCTAACCTGCTAGGTTTCAGTTTGAAGGGGGTTTAAATTTAATTTCAGTTTGATGAGGGTTTAGATTTAATTTTTCAAGAGCTTAGGGAGTCTGCCTTTTCATCAATTTTTCCTATCAAGGGTTTGATGCAAGCTAGCAATCCCTATTGTTCCCTTGCTAGTTTGACCATGAGTATAAAATAAACCTTCTTTTAATTTTTCCTTCATTTCTTTTAGGGAAAAAAAGAGAAGCCCATTAATTTTTGGGTCCAAGTTAGAAAGTTTGAGAGAGGTTTTAGGGTTTTGAGTAAACTATCTTGCTGCTGTCATTTGACAATTTTTTGCATCAAATAAATTCAAAGATCTTTTTCTCTCTTTTTCTCCTTGGAAGATTGTCTTTAAACTTTAGGCTATGAAATTAGATCCGCAGGTTGAAACTGCAGAAATCAAAATAAAGCCAGAAATTTATCAGCTTGTCTGGTTATTTTTCTGATCTGGAATCGCATTCAGATCCATACAAGCGAGCATCGATTGCTTTTAGATCAATTCTAAACTACATTTGGAAATCAAATTTAAAGAGTTCCTTCAGGATATTGCCTTGTATCAGGACCTTTGACAAGGAGTGGTGATTAAATAGAATTTATAAGTCCTGCTCCATAAGGAGATTAATAAATGCAAGAATTAATAACCATAATAACATTTTGAACTTCTTAAAATCAAAACTGATGGGCAGCATTTCCTGGAATCTAAAACTGTTTCCATAAACTAGAGAAAGGAAAATTTTACATAATCACAGCTCCTTAATTCTCCAATCAGAACTAGTAATAACTCGATCATAATTTCAATAATTAAAGCTCACAAATTGGAAAAAGAAAAGATTTCCATAGAATAATTTCGCAAGATGTACTTGAAATGATATTTTATATGATAATTTCAAAATAGAACTCCATAGACAAAATAAAATCAGTCAAGCAACCATGCAGTTACAGCTGTATATGCAGTGCTCAAGATATGCAAGGTCTGATATTTTTCTGAAATTTAAAGGTAACTTAGAAGAGGATTGAATATGGAGTTTCTCAGAAAAACAGAGAATAACCGAAGGTGAATAATAGAGGAAAGACTCACCGACTTACAGGTATTGATGTTAACGCCATATTCAGAAGTCCATGCTGGTCTTTCCATTCTCACCAACTTCAGTTCAATCGCAGGTGCTTCACCTAAACTTTGGCCTCTTGGAAGGCACACCCTTTCTTATATCAGGAACACGGGACTTCGCGAGTGTTTTTGCCTTCCTTCTTCTCCTCTCTTCTTCACTGTCTGACTCATCACCCTTCTCCCTGTCAGCATTACTTGCCTCCCGCTCCAGTTCCTCCCAGGTCTTCCCCTTCTCCTCGTCAGAGTCCTCCTCTGAATCCTCCTCTTCATCTTCATCCGACTCCACCAGAGATTCATTGTCATTATTATCATCATCAGAAGATTCTGGCTCCACATCAGAGGGCTCATACCCTTGGTCTGATTCCTCAGTATTATCTGATTCTGAATCACTTGCCTCCAAGTTTAGGAACTCCCATCCACCATCTTCAATAAACTTCTGAGGGTCATCAGTAATTGTTTTCAGGATGGGGCGCCAATTTAAGTTCAACCTACTCTCATAATACTTCAGATCAGTAGTGTCAAGCCACTCTTCGATTCCATCTAGAGATGTGGATGGAATAGAATCTATGCGAAGTACATCTTTCTTGAAGTCTTTGAATACAATGGTCATGTCAAAGTTCTTCTGACCAAGCCCTACCCTTTCCAGATTAACAATTTCAATCTCGCTCAAAGTAACTACCAGAAATGGAGTCTCAATGAGTTCAACCAAACAGCTTGAAGTTGGAACAATGAAAGCCGAAGCCTTGTGAGGAACTCCATGGAAACCAAGCTCCCTCAGAGGCATGTCAAACTCCAGATCTAGATCTTTTAAGTTGTGGTTGTGACCATTGGTCATGTACTTTGTTGACAAAGTTCTGAAAATTGGACAAAGTTCTGAAAATCAGGATCAAGGGCTGATCTCCTCCCACCACCCAACGTTTGCGCAACATCCATCACCTCATCATAAAATTGGACATCTTTAGTCTTCTTATTGCCCACCATTATGTGATTGTGCAGATGAAAATGCAGAAGTGTAATCATTTCTCTCTCTGCAGGCTGGAAGAAGGCATGCTTAATGTTTCCATGCATAACATCCACTCTTTCATCAGGTCTGGATGTCGAGTACCGGAACCCATTAACATGAGCCTCTGAAGTGCCACGTAGCTTCCTTGCACGACCACCAAATGAAGGGCGTTATCCACAACTCAGGTAACCTAATTGGTTTTCATCCTGTTGCCAGAAAGCTGTAGTTTCTCCTGGGTAACCAAAGTGGCTCTCTCAGCTCTCTCTCTCTCTCTCTCTGACTCCCTAGATGCAACTTGCCTTCTAAGGGTCTTGATCAGCTGCACCACTTCACTGCTACTATGTCTCGGATCCTTGGAACGGAATGTGATCTCCTTCAAATAGATAGCGCCTTCAAATTTAAGGGAGCTCGCATCATGGGGGTTAAAAGGTGTACCAGGTACATTGAATATTATCCGGATTGTGCAGGTCCGATTGTCTTGATGTGAAGTCACAATCTTCACAGTCGAGACATGGAAAGGAACCATGCTTCCATATATTGGTAAAAGAATAGCTTCATTCTTCTGGTCCACTCGTATCACCAGGTCCCTTGAATATGGGGGTATATCATTGACGTTCTTGTAAGCAATCAGCTCAGTTGAAGCTCCTACAGGACCACGCCCATCTGCAGCTCCAGAGCCGCCACCACCAGCTAGCCTCCTGGCAATCTCTTCATTCTTCTGCCGAGCAAGTTCTGCTTGGTGCTGTCTCCGCAACTCTTCCTTCGACATCTCCTGATTGTCTGACCTCAAGGTTGCTTTGGATGGGAAGGGATCAGAGCCATTAACTGGAGGCCTGGCCCTAGGAGGCTCTTCTTCCTCCTCTTCCTCATTAAATGAGCAAGCAACATCCTTGATTGCCTTGGAGCAGCCCGCAGTCAAGACTTCTGGAGGTTTTTCAGTAACAATAACAGTTATCGGCCAGCAAAAGAGAGAATACCTTGGTCCTCGGGTTCTTAGTCTCAGCTCGGAGGTTCTGAAAACCAAGTGAGACATTACAAACCATGCCTGCCTTCAGTGGCCGATCAGTTTTTGAATTTAAGCTAAATCCGGATTCACGGAACTCAAGGCCGATTCCTGTTCCAGCTGACTTGGTCAGATTTGGAAGGAGCTCTGGTGCTTCTTTCTCCCCCACCGCAACTGCAGCCTGGTAGGCAGAACTAACCTTACTACCAGGCTTCAAAGCACCTATTGCAGCATCATGAGCCTTGAAGAGAACTTCATATGCCTTACTCTGTGATGGAGTAGCATCAATTAAAAATGTTCTGGCAACATTTGAGCAATAACTGTTGTAGCGTGAACCGATTGCACATATGATCACACTTGTTGAGTTATAGTACAGATTATCATCATGAAGCACTTGGCCTGAGGTCAAATTTACCCCCACTCTGAAAGATAGGAGGATAGCATATATCAACATTTTCAGCCTTCAACTTGACCTTGATTTTGGATGGATCAAGTATCACCTTTTCTGTTTCATCCATCAGTGAAGAATGAGAGACTTTCTTCTCCTCATCAATAGCCTTCTCAAGCTTTGGGACCACAAAGTTCTTCATCACCGATGTAGTTAAATATGCAGCTTTCCTCACACAAGTGAGCTCAGTGGCATCTTTGACAGCAAACAGTTCAGCGAAACCAAGTGTTACATCAGCGAGTTGTTAACATTGAGCCTCCCAACTTCTCGGACCATGTTTCAAGAAGTTTCTCTTCAGGTGCCTCTTTTGCAATGTATCCAACAATGGGATCAGATTTTGTCTGAGAACGAACAGCATGTAATATCTCATCCATTAAAGCAGTGCCATCATTATTCTTTGCCTTGACATGTATGACAACATCAGTGCCAACAGCCTCCTTTGCAGACTTCTTAATGGTTTCAAGCAGGGTGGCTTTCTTCTGACTACACAAGAAATGGATCTGTTTGCTCATGAAAACCATTATCGTTTCAGGGAACTCATATCCAAGCAACCAGATATTCAAGGATGACCACTTCAGATACCGAAGATCTTCAGAAGTAGGGGGGGTTGCAATGGTGATAACATCGGCAGAGCCCCACAGATCAGCTTTGCGCTCCTTCCAGTGTGTATAAAACCCCTTCAGACGCTTGCTGAAATTCTCAAGATTGATTGTGTATGCACCGGCCCCAGAGGCAGATGGTTTTGCCCTTTGATGATCAGCCATCAGTCACCAGGTCACACCCGCAAACAACAGCTACTGTTTTTGAAATGATTCTGACCTACAATTGATGTTCTCTAATCTCTTGCAAAGTAGATCAACCTTAGAAGAAAGAATACCCATACATAAGGATCAAAAAATGTCAAAATATAGCAAGAAAAGAGGGAAGATACATCTCTACTATCTCTTATTTATAAAACAAAATATTTTATGTCCAAATGTGGATGGCCATGGACATCATTCAATCGCATGCTTGGTATACAACAAGCGACCGCACACTTCTCCCCTATTTGCACACACTCCCATCTTTAATTATTACACCTCCTTGGTTCAGCCAATCATCGCTCTCACTTAGGTCATCTGACATCACTGATTCCCTTAATTGCCAATGCTCATTACAAAATCTAGCAGAGGCTTATCCTTTTTTTTCCCTGGACAAACTAAAGACAACCTCCTAAGCAGAACATGCATAGCGAACACCAGAATTCCATTGTATTATAAATGAAAAATAAAATTCACAATAAAAATAGAAAATACTTAATAGCATTTTCCACCACCTTTGTAGAAGCAGTTGTAGTTTAAGCAAATCAGAAACAAAATCTTCAAAACAAATACCAAGGTGCTATCAAATCAAAAACTTGATGCACATTTGAAAAACAGAAAATAACAATTTGCCCTGAAAACATCTACGAACCCTCCAATGCTGAAAAGGCTAAAAAATAAAAACAAGTAAAAGATCTTCCTTTCTCATAAGCTCAGAAATGAATCGATCCCGTCACTCCTTTAAGGTCAGCTCAAGAGCCTCAGGGAAACCAAAATATCAATAAAATGCACAAAAATCCATCATAATCCCCACAATAAACCTAGAAACTACTTCCCCTCATCCCACGATCACCAACCAGCATCCGTTGAGAAAACACAAATTTGAAGTTAGGGTTAGGATTCCAATTAGGGATAGAGCCATCTCAATCCCCAAAAGCGAGAAACAAGCCAACAGTTTAAACAAAGCAAAGAGTCAAAATTACTCACAATTCTTCCTCTGCCTTGCTCCTATCAACAGCCCTAATCCACCCCTTCCTGTTCCAAAGATCAAAACCAAAGTTAGGGTTAGGGTTTTCACAACTTCCAATCAAGCTCAAAACCACGCTGTCACGCCTCGGACCCAGTTGGTGGTAGCCCAGGGGTGACGGCCCGCCGCATGCCAGGCATGCAAGGCATCCAGTACAGTATCATTTACAAACAAGGAGGGGTAACAACTATATGACATACAAAATTTAATCCTCCATAATACAAATTATGTAATGTTGGGCAACAAACCAAAATTTCAAAATAAATCCAAATAAGGTTACATATAACAAAATATAATCAATTTACATCAAGAAACTCCCAATTACCCCTGTTGTTGCCCCTGATAATTTTGTGGCTCTGAAAAAACATTGTAAGATTTAATGAGTTTACACTCAGTAAGTAAGCCTATTATAACATAATATAGCCAATTCAGAATTTTACTGAGTCAAATACATGTCATGCTTCCAAATTTAAAAACATTTCATCATATTATAGAATTATGCAAATCTCATGTTCAAATAAATTGGAAGCAAATATTATGAAATAATATTTCAAAATACCATTTCAATTCCAAATCACTGTAAATCTCATTTTATACTAATGTCCCACGTCCACGTAATAAACATCCCAAGGATGTAACCTCTCTATACGCCCTCAGTAAATGAAGGGTGCCGGAGTCAATTAGCATATAATGCTATATTCCGTCACAGCACATCCCTAGGATGTGTGTTCTCCATATATTTTCCCTATGGAGGCAGGTCCCGAAGTCATGTAACATGTAATGTAGACCGTGATGACATATAATAATACAATCACAAATAACATTTATTTGCATAACAGCAAACATATATCAATTTACTTTTCGTATTTTTACCAAATTTGGTAATTTCACATAATCATGTAATAATCAGTTCATGTATAAAATGCTAATTTAATTTACAGAAATTTATAATAATTAAGTCAAATAATCATTTACATAATGTGGTACCACAAATATCATTTATCAAATAATATTATAAATCAATTTTATTATTTCAATAATGGCATAATTTAATAATGATTTAAAAAATCATTATAACTGGCTTACTTACTTCACAACGTTAATCCCAAAATGTAAATCAGCTGTATGGACCTCTGGGTACCTACAACAAAATTTTTCAGATTTTTTAAATTTCAATTTTAGGATGTCAAACTGACTCCTACACTTAACCCAATCTAATCCTAGGCCCAACTTGGGGCTTGAATATCTCCAAATATAGAAGCCCAAATGGGGAAATAAAAATTCTCCGACAAACTAGGATCCATGCTGATCACAACCATATTTTTCTTTTATTGAGCCGGGCCCAATTTAGGGCCCGAAAATTTGGCCCAAACAGGCTAACTGGATTGGGTCGAAGCCGGCCCAGTCCCCTTTTTTTTTTTTTTTATTCTTCGTTTCACCCCCGGTTCGTGTGAACCAGGGGTGGCTGATGGTCGGTGGCCTAGGGCCGCCTCCGGCCCTCCCCGGGGGTCGGCCGGCCGCCGGCGCCAGCCTCCAGGGCCACCTGCCACCGCCGGCCCCACCCCCCTCTCCTCTCTTTTTCTTCTCTTTTTCTTCTTCTTCTTCCTCCTCTTCTTCCTCATCGTGCCGGCGGCACGGCCGGCCACCGCCGGGCCGGCCGAACCTCACCGGACGCCGCCCCGGCACCGGTGGGGGCCGCCGATCGGAGCCCAGGCTCGGTGAGCCGGCGGGCACGCCACCGGGCACGGACCAACGCGGGAGCCGGCTTGGCTCCCGCGACAGGGAAGGGCCGTTCGGCCCTCTCCCTCCCTTCTCTCCCCTACCGGCGACACGACCGGCCACCACCGGCCGGCCAGACCCCGTCGGACACTGCCCCGGCGCCGGCGGGGGTCGCCGGCCGGAGCCCAGGCTCGGCGAGCCGGCAGGCACGCTGTCGAGCCTGAACCCACTGCAAGGGGAGGGCCGTTCCACGGCCCTCCCCCCTCTTCCCTTGCTGGTGGCATGGCCGGCCTCCTCCGGCCGGGCGGGCCCCACCGGACGCCGCCCCAGCACCGGTGGGGGCTGCCGCCCGGAGATCGGGCTTGGCGAGCCGGCGGGCACGCCGCCGGGCCCGAACCAAGCGGGGGAGCCGGTTTGGCTCCCGCATCAGGGGAGGGCCCTCCTGTGGCGCTCTCCCTCTCTCTAAGATGCTCTCTCTCTCCACTCTCCTCGCCGATGAGGGGGGGTTATCTGTCGGCAGCGAGGCGTCGGGGACGAGCGGAGGGCGATAGCGGCGACGGGAGCGTGGGTAGAGGGGGTGAAGGAGACGGAGGGGACTGGCACAGTCCCCTCCTCTCTTTCTTTTCTTCAGCGAGGGCCCATGTGCGGGCGCGTGGGCGCGCATGCAGCGCACCGCGTGTCGCGCACCCACGCCGCGTAAATATAAAAAATATAAATCACATGGGAGAGGGTTTACATCCTCCCCTCCTTATATAAAAATTTCGGCCTCGAAATTAATGCATATCATGAATAAAAATTTTTGAGGCCCAAAATAGAAATTACAAGCTGTATTTATCTTTTTTTTTTTATCAAAATACAACGATAAATACACTTTTGTGCATATATACAAATATCTATTCAGATACAAATAGATGATGATATTTTTTTTTCACCTCCTCTTCAAGTTCCCACGTAGCCTCCCGTTCAGAATGATTGCTCCACTGAACCTTAACATAAGGTACGCTACACCGTCTCAGAACTTGATCTTTATGGTCCACATTACGTATAGGATGCTCTTCATATGTCAAATTCTTCTTTAGCAAAATGGGCTCCGCTTCTATCACATGACTGGGGTCAGGAATGTACTTCCTCAACATAGAGACATGGAATACATTATGCACCCCAGAAAGTGCAGGAGGTAATGCCAGGCTATAAGCCACTTCCCCCACTCTGCTCAAGATCTCAAATGGCCCAACGTATTGTGGACTCAATTTTCCTTTAAGCCCAAACCTTATCACATCTTTGGTTGGTGAAACCCTTAAGAAGACATGGTCCCCAACCTGAAATTCCAGCTTCCTTCTTCTAACATCAGCATAACTTTTTCCGTCGCCACTCTCCGAGCTACCTGAGTCTTTTCCTTAATCAGCTGCACTTTTTCTACTGTCTGCTGAATTAGCTCAGGGCCCAAAAATTTCCTTTCCCCCACATCATTCCAACACAAGGGAGATCTGCATTTTCTACCATATAGAGCTTCAAATGGAGCCATTTTGATGCTGGCTTGGTAACTGTTATTGTAAGCAAACTCCACCAAAGGTAGGTGGTTGTCCCAAGCACCACCCAAGTCCATCACGCAGGCTCGCAACATGTCCTCTAAGATCTGTATGGTCCTCTCAGACTGTCCATCTATCTGGGGGTGGAAAGTTTACTGAAATTCAGTTTGGTCCCTAGAGCCCTATGAAGACTCTTCCAAAATTAGGATACAAACCTGGTATCCCGATCTGACACAATCGACTCGAGGACACCATGAAGTCTCACTATCTGCTCAATGTACATGGTGGCCAATCTCTCACTAGAGACCCCAACTCTGAACTGTAGGAAGTGGGCTGATTTGGTCAATCTATCAATAATAACCCAGACCGCATCATTGCTTCTGGGAGTTTTGGGCAAACAGGTCACAAAATCCATAGTAATCTTTTTCCACTTCCACTGAGGAATCATCAGAGATTAAAGAGGTCCCGCAGGCCTTTGATGTTCGACCTTCACTGGTTGGCACACTAAGCACTTGGCCACATATTGAGCAATCACTCTTTTCATCCCTTTCCATCAAAAATTTTTCCGTAGGTCTCTGTACATTTTGATGCCTCCTGGGTGAACAGTATAGGGAGAATAGTGAGCCTCCCTCAAAATTTCAGCCCTTAGATCCTCCACATTTGGCACACAGAGCCTACCATTAAATCTCAGGGATCCATCCTCATTTATTCTGAATTCATTCTGAACCCCTGACTGCACAGCTTCTTTAATCTTTTGCAGTTCCAAGTCTTCTTTCTGGGAAGACTTAATCCTGTCAATCAGGGTTGGCTACAGTACAAGTGTTGCAAGAAGCCCATCAAACCGCTGTACTCGCAAACCAATCTCCAACTTTTCAAGGTCTCTCTGAATGTGAGGCTGAGAAGTAATTATGGAAGCTAGCTCTGAGGAGGACTTTCTGCTTAAGGCATCAGCTACCACATTGGCCTTCCCTGGATGATAATGCAGGTTCAGGTCATAATCCTTTAGTAGCTCCAGCCACCTCCTCTGCCTCAAGTTTAGCTCCTTCTGGGTGAAAATGTATTTCAGACTTTGATGGTCTGTATACACATCACAAGTCTCCCCATACAGATAATGCCGTCAAATTTTCAATGCAAAGATCATGGCGGCCAACTCCAGGTCATGAGTAGGATAATTCTGCTCATAAGGCTTCAGCTGCCTGGAGGCATAGGCTATCACCTTCCCTTCCTGCATCAGAACACCTCCCAATCCCTTTCGAGAGGCGTCAGTGAATAAAGTATATCCTCCAGATGTAGATGGAAGAGTAAGGATAGGGCCGACACTGTGCGCCGTTGAGCTCCTGGAAGCTTCTCTCACACTCCTCTGACCAAACAAACTTTGCTCGCTTTTGAGTTAAGCGAGTCAGAGGCAAAGCAATGCGAGAGAAGCCTTCCACAAATCTGCAATAATAACCAGCCAGCCCCAAGAAGCTTCTGACTTCTGATACATTGGAAGGCTGACACCAGTTCACGACAGCCTCAATCTTCTTAGTTTCTACAGATATACCGTCTTTGGATACAATATGACCCAAGAAGGATATTTGGCTTATCCAGAAGTCACATTTCTCCAGCTTGGCATAAAGTTTCTTCTTCCGAAGAGTCTACAGAACAATCCTTAAGTGGTCTTCATGCTCCAAATGACTTTTAGAATATATCAAGATATCATCAATAAAGACCACTATAAACTGATCCAGGTATGGTTTAAAGATCCTGTGCATCAAGTCCATGAATGCTGCCGGGGCATTAGTCAACCCAAACGGCATCACCAAGAACTCATAATGGCCATACCTGGTTCTGAATGCAGTCTTCGAAACATCCTCAGCCTTAATCTTAAGCTGATGGTATCCTGATCGAAGATCAATCTTTGAGAATACCTGGGCTCCTTGGAGTTAATCAAATAGATCATCAATCCTCGGCAAAGGGTACTTATTCCGCATTGTTACCTTATTAATTTTTCGGTAATCAATACAGAGCCGAAGACTGCCATCCTTCTTTTTGACAAATAATATTGGAGCACCCCAAGGAGAGACACTAGGTCTGATAAATCCTCGATCCCGAAGCTCCTGCAACTGACATTTTAACTCCTTTAGCTCAGCTGGGGCCATACAGTAAGGAACCTTGGATATAGGTCCAGTGCCATGGGCTAAATCAACAGTGAACTCGACTTCTCGATCCGGAGGTAATTCAGTCAATTCCTTCGAAAAGACATCAGGAAACTCTCGAGCCACTGGAATATCTTCCAACTGGTGTTCATCCTGCTGAAGGTCTCTGACCATAGCAAGAAACCCCTGACCACCTTTTCTTAAGTATTTCCCAGCTTACAGAGCTGACACTAATACCGAAGCTAGATATTCCTGACTCCCACTAAAACTGAATTCAGGAAGATTAGGAATTTTAAAGATTACCCTTTTCCTGAAACAGTCTATAGAAGCATGATAGGAGGCCAACCAGTCCATCTCCAGGATTACATCAAAGAATTTTAGTGGGAGGACTATCAAATCAGCATTCAACCTCCTATCTTCCATGTCAATCAGGCAGGATTTACACATTAAGTCTACCATCATGACATCTCCATTTGGAAGTGCAATATGCAACTCTTGCTCTAGAGGAACGGGTGTCAATGATGCATTCTTGGCAAGATAACTATCAGATACAAATGAATGTATGGCACCCGGATCAATTAAAGTTTGAGCATAAGTGTTGCCTACTTTAAACATACCTGTCATAAAGATTAACTTAACTTAGATGTCATGCAGCATCATATGTTTTTCATCTATCTACTATCATAATTCATGCATTATAACAGGTATAAATGCAATAATTTTAAAGAAATAAATTAATTTAACAGACATACCTGTCACCACAGTGTTAGAGGCAGCAGCGTCCTGCTGAGTGAGGGTAAAGACCCTCCCTTGGGTCTTGGGCTGCTGTTGGCTCTTCCCCTGATCTGGAGGGGGCTGCTGGTCCTTCCGGAGGGGACAGGTAGCCATCTTGTGGTCCATCTTCCTACAAATATAGCAGGCACCAGTCAGCTTGCGACACTGTTTGCCCTGATGGGCCTTCCCGCAATGAGGACAGCGGGTCTCCTTATCCTTCTGCCCTGAGGGAGCCTGAAAGAAACCCTTCTTCTTAGCCTGCCCTGAAGACTGGCCAAAAGGAGGTCTTCTCTTTTTCATCTGCTGCTCCCTCACCTGCTGAATGGCAATCATGTCCCTCTCAATGACTAGAGCCTTGCTCACCACTTCACTGTAAGTGGGGAGCTCAAATGCATTGACTGCCTGCCTCAGCCTGGGGTGCAGTCCCTCGGTGAATTTGATGATCTTGGCTCTCTCAATCATAACAAAATCTGGAGCAAATCGAGCCAATCGTCTAAACTCGGCTTCATACTGGGCCACAGAGAGGTTCTTCTGCTCTAGTCTCATGAACTCAGACTCCATCTGCCTCTGCACACTCCTGGGAAAGTACTGGTGATAAAAAGCCTCCTTAAACTATTCCCAAGAGATGGCCCGACCTCCATACTGCTGCTCCAACATTAGCCACCAATCATATGCCTCCCCCTGAAGGAGGTAGGCGGCAAATCTAATCCGCTTCTCCTCCTGGCTGCCAAGGGCCGTAAAGGCCTTCTCTATCTCTCTTATCCACCTCTCCTTATCAAGTGGGTTGGTGGATCCAGAGAAGGGAGGAGGGGCCAAGCTCTTAAACTCGGAGAAGTTACGACCCCTCCTGCCGGTGGCCGAGATGGAGCAGTGGGCGCAGTCGGGCCGATCGGGCTGGGCCGGCTGGGTCTGAGGAGTAGGAGGGGCAGACTGAGTCTGCGGAATGGTAGAGCCAGATATAGCAGGCAGTATCTATTGAATTTGCTGCTGCATGGCCTGTACCGCCTGAGTCACTCCCAAGAAGGCCCAAAGTAACTCAGCCTGTAACTGCTGTGGGTCGTTGCCAACTGGAGCAACGGAACCCGCATCTGCTGAGGCTTCCTGGCCTCCCTGCTGGTCAGGGTCACCAGCCTGAGAGTCCCCCTCATGTCGCTGACTACTAGTGCGACGATGCATTATGAAATCCTGCCACGGTTAGGTTTCAATCAATATCATTATAAATCTCCAAATCTCAAGCATTTTTAAACAAGTCACTTGAATTTTTCCTAGAGTTATTACCCTCCTAATGTCATGTCAATATTTGGCCTAGAGTTAATCATGTGTTTGGCCCTAATGTCAAACCTTGCTCTGATACCACTACAAGCTGTCACGCCTCGGACCCAGTTGGTGGTGGCCCAGGGGTGACGGCCCGCCGCATGCCAGGCATGCAAGACATCCAGTACAGTATCATTTACAAATAAGGAGGGGTAACAACTATATGACATACAAAATTTAATCCTCCATAATACAAATTATGTAATGTTGGGCAACAAACCAAAATTTCAAAATAAATCCAAATGGGGTTACATATAACAAAATATAATCAATTTACATCAAGAAACTCCCAATTACCCCTATTGTTGCCCCTGATAATTTTGTGGCTCTGAAAAAACATTGTAAGATTTAATGAGTTTACACTCAGTAAGTAAGCCTATTATAATATAATATAGCCAATTCAGAATTTTACTGAGTCAAATACATGTCATGCTTCCAAATTTAAAAACATTTCATCATATTATAAAATTATACAAATCTCATATTCGAATAAATTGGAAGCAAATATTATGAAATAATATTTCAAAATACCATTTCAATTCCAAATCACTGTAAATCTCATTTTATACTAATATCCCACGTCCACATAATAAACATCCCAAGGATGTAACCTCCCTGTACGCCCCCAGTGGAGGAAGGATGCCGGAGTCAATTAGCATATAATGCTATATCCTGTTACAGCACATCCCTAGGATGTGTGTTCTCCACATATTCCCCCTATGGAGGTGGATCCTGAAGTCATATAACATGTAATGTGGACCATGATGACATATAATAATACAATCACAAATAACATTTATTTGCATAACAGCAAACACATATCAATTTACTTTTCGTATTTTTACCAAATTTGGTAATTTCACATAATCATGTAATAATCAGTTGCATGTATAAAATACGAATTTAATTTATAGAAATTCACAATAATCAAGTCAAATAATCATTTACATAAATGTGGTACCACAAATATCATTTTTCAAATAATATTATAAATCAATTTCATTATTTCAATAATGGCATAATTTAATAATGATTTAAAAAATCATTATAACTGGCTTACTTACCTCACTGCCCCGGCGCCGGCGGGGGTCGCCGGCCAGAGCCCAGGCCCGGTGAGCCGGCGCGCATGCCGCCAGGCCTGAACCCACTGCAAGGGGAGGGCCGTGGAACGGCCCTCCCCCCTCTTCCCTTGCCGGTCGGACCCCACCGGATGCCACCTCGGTGCCGGTGGGGGCTGCCGCCCGGAGATCGGGCCTGGCGAGCTGGCGGGCACGCCGCCGGGCCCGAACCAAGCGCGGGAGCCGGTTTGGCTCCCGCGTCAGGGGAGGGCCCTCCTACGGCCCTCTCCCTCTCTCTTTACCACGCTCTCTGTCTCTCCACTCTCCTCGTCGGTGAGGGGGGGGTTACCTGCCGGCGGCGAGGTGTCGGGGACGAGCGGAGGGCGACAGCGGCGACGGGAGCGTGGGTAGAGGGGGTGAAGGAGACGGAGGGGACTGGCATAATCCCCTCCTCTCTTTCTTTTCTTCAGCGAAGGGAGGGCTCAGCCCTCCCCTGCGACCAGGCGCGCTCGCTGGCGCGCATGCAGCGCGCCGCGTCTCGCACACCCACACCGCGTAAATATAAAAAAAATAAATCATGTGGGAGGAGGTTTACACACGCATCAAAGGAAAGAAATAAAACAGCAAGCTTACCCTTTTCTCTCCTCCCCAAGAGTCGGTTCGGCGTCTCCTCCGATTCTACAGCGAAAGACTTGTTTCCTATAAGAAAGAGCTAGGGTTAGGGTTAGGGTTCACGAAACGCTCGAAGTGGGGAATTTGGCGGCTCAGGAACCCTAATTAATATTTAGATGAAATCCGATCGAAAGCGAGGATTTAAGAAGAAAAGAGAGAACATTTGGAGAAGAACATAGAAGAAATCGAGGGATTGGAAGAGAAAAAGAAGAGAAAAAATCGAAACTTTTATAGAGAGAGAAAGATAGAGAAGCGAAGAGGGAGGGAAAAAATTGGTCGAGCGAGGCACTGAAGAAATGCTTCGATATATATTGGAGAGGTAAGGTTTAGACCGTCGCTTTGAGACCATTTACGCATACTGCCACCTTTGCGGGTTTTCGGGGACCCTCAACGCATACCCGAATCCGCTTTGATCCTTCGAAAATAGTTGGGTTGGATGACGATGGCAACCAGAGGCGGTGCAGAGCGGGAATAGAAAGCTCAACCGCTGTCCCATTTCCATTTAAAAATAATAATAATAATTTTTATTCCCAATAAAAATTTCTACCACCTTTATCTCTACCACATCTTCGAAATGCCTCATCCAACCTCTAATAATATATATATATATATATATATATATATTTAAATAAAAAATATAAAAATAATTTTATAAATATAAAAATATATAATAATAATAATAATATAGTTTTTTTTTACAGACCTAACAAGTGGAACAAAATAAGAAGAAGGTGATATACTTATTTTTATCATAATAGTAAAAATAAAAGTAACGTATATTTTTATCTTTCTTCCCATAAAAAAGTAGAATTTTTTTTTTTTTTTTTACTTTTTGGATTGGGATTGCTATTCTTATTGTTGGGTTTGGGATTAGCCCCAATTTACGTGTATATGGATTATTGGATCATGTTTGGCTTGGGATTGGCCCTCACATACGTAGAGTTTCTTCATAGCTGGGGTTGGCTGCACACTTGCAACTGTATGCGTCATTAGATTGAAAAATAAAATGAGGACAAGTTAAGAGGTGCCAACTAAAAATAAACCAGTAGTTATGACTTGTAGTTATTGGCAAGGTTCAATACGATAATATTATAATAATAATAGAAAGAGTTTTCTCTAATATATAATATTATTTATGGCGTGCAGAGACTTTTTACGTTATATTCTCTCTTTCACAAATTTTTTGATAATAAAAAAAAAAAGTAATTTGATAATTTATAGTTTTATCTCTTTTTTAAATAAGGTCAGGTAAGTAATTTTATGCTTTTGAAAAAGAGAGGTCAAGAAGAAAAGCTGAAATCTACTTCTTAGATTAAAGGAAAATACACGGATACGTAGAGCGTCAGCATGAAATAATTGGCGCAGCCTGCCAACTTTAGAGAGCATGCAAGGAACGACAAGGCGGGTAGGAAACCTTCGAGGCCCACAAGAGTTTTGTCGTGTTTTGATGATGGAAAACCGTAGCAAGGTTGCACACAATATCCATGTGGGAATGTCGCTTCCACGCTTAACGGAGGGCCACTTCTTTTGTGACAGTCCAGCTCTAACGCAGGGCCCTACTCTTTTATTAAAAAAAAAGTATGATCGCTACCTAATCATCGGCCATTGAGATGCGCCATGAAAGTTATAGCTGTAGGCTCTTCTTCTTTTGATTGGAGCATGTTTAGTTCCCTGGTCTTTATGAATAGCTCTTGAAGAAGAAGAAGATCAATAATTCAAAATTAGACTATAAAAGTGCAGCGAAATTATCAATATATGCATTAAAAAAAAAAAAAAAACCTCACTATATATCAATATATACCTAAAAGAATGATGGAGGATGGAAGTGAATTACATGTATCTTAGGATAAGCAGTTGCTTCTTTCATCGAAAATCTTTTAGAACCTTATTCTTCCTTCAAACAAAATAATTTGAAAATTATCTTTGACCAAAGGTGCTGGCTCCATCACTAGTAGAGAGAGTACGGTTTAAGAAAACTCTCTTCCTGTGATAAAAATTTCTTAACAAAAGGATAATAAGCAGGCAAAATGTTATTCTAATACATGCATCAGTGGTATGAAGAAAAGATACGTATGAAAGGAAATATGGAGGAGTAAAACTGTGAGAAGAGAGTGAGAGCATAGCTATTTCTGTCGAATTTCATAGGACCCTTGAGCACATTGCATGTACATCCATATATACCATCAACATTACTATTGATCGCATTTTAATGAGTTTACCTTGCATGTACACATAAGCTACAAACAACCGGAGATCATAAACACTATGTAAGAGAAGAAGAAGAAGATTCATCTAAATGCTATAGATGGGTGTGCTATGCTTGTTTACGTGATGACTTCGATTTGCTCCATAAGTATTTACGTTTGATAGTCATACGCACTTCTATCAGTACTTGTTACAAGATTCTTAACAATTATAAATAAATAGGCGAGATTACCTCGATGCTGTTGTTCAAGTCACCTAACTTGCTTTCCTAGAAAGCTGAAAAATTACTCTCTCAACGTTGCTCTGCCAGAAATCACCCCCAATAGCTCCCTAGTGAATCTTCTTCCTTTTAGATAGAATCTATCACATGGTATCTCGTTCTCACAATGAAACAACTTGTAGTTGGCCTCTGACCCAACAAGCCTAATACCTAACTAGTTCAAGACTGTATCAAGAGAGCAAAGTAGTCTAGCCGACTAGTTGACAAGACACGAGCGGAATTTACCCGTCACCGAGGTGTTCACTGAAAGCAAGGGACTTTTCATCAGCAACTTCTTATTGTTTCCCAGTAGTGTACTGTTTTCTAGATGAAATATCCATTTCTCTTGTACAGAACTTGCGTGCAAGATTTAAAACTCAATTCTGAGATGTAACTTTGCTTTCTTACCATCTGCACGCAAAAAGTTTCTCCTGCTACATGAAATGAGAAGAT
Organism: Metroxylon sagu; assembly: GCA_017589505.3. Lineage (NCBI taxonomy): Eukaryota > Viridiplantae > Streptophyta > Magnoliopsida > Arecales > Arecaceae > Metroxylon > Metroxylon sagu. The sequence goes on along the minus strand of JACVBY030000490.1, from coordinate 571,944 downwards.
CCATGCAACTCAAATTTTGGGTGGTTCAATTGCGGTGGCTGAGTTTGAAGTTATCAAACCTGCATCATGTATGGAAAGTCCTAATATGACTCATGGATCCATGTCTCAAAGCCTTTTTTCCTTTTTCATGAAACAAAGAAACAACTGAACTAAAATTGACTGGCTCATTTAGAAGTTACCTCATTTCAGAGCTTTCCAGAATAGTTCATCTTCATTTCAAGCTAGGTTTTTCTTCTCGAGGCAATCGACCTCTAAAAGACATAAATCACATACTTCTAATTTTGCTCAAGATGCAAATAACAAGGGTCAAACAAATTATTTTTGTAAAAATAAAGTTCCTTGTAGAATCAAAATTATCTTCCAGCTTGGGGAGGTGGAAGTGGGTTGGATGGTCTAAGTTACTCGGCCATGCAAATGCCAGATATGGTTTTGTTAGGCAGGTTGCCTGCCATTTTTTTAATATCAAAAACAAGGCATCATATTTATTTATACCCAAATAAGTGTAGAGAAAAAATATCGGATTGCACAGAAGTAAATATAACTGTTTCTAAAAGCTGGGCAATGGAAAAGGCAAACAAAAATTTCCAATCTAGAATGCTTGATAATGCTAATAATTGAAAGTTGAAACTATTGACAAACTTATAAAGTGCTAAGAAATGTTGACTTGGATGCACAACACAACAAAACTGTTCATAGGCCAACCTCCTACTAATCAGATAAAATTTAATCACCATTCCATCTTTCTTTGCACAATTGTATAATTTAAATAACCCAAAATAACCACCCCCCCCCCCCCCCCCCCCCACAACAAAAAAAAGAAAAAGAAAAAGAAAAAAAAAGAACTCTAACATCTTCCACTGTTTATCAAATTATAATGATGGAGGATGTACAACAAAATCATCCTTCCATTGTGAGAACCAGTCTATGGACAGTTAAACCACAGAAACACTCCCATTTGTCTTCTGCATTGTTTCCAGAGCCAAGCCTGTAAAGCAGATACAGGAGACATTAGGAAATATCCTTCAGTCATGTTCCAAAGTGTCCTGAAAGAGATCATCCTTTAGAAGCAGGTGTAAACATAATTGGCAAAGATAAATAGGGTTATACTGGAAGAAAATTTAAAGTAAATGTAGTTTAACAAGGTATAAATATACTTAAGATGAGAGTAACCTGGGGACAGGCAAGATAATAATTTAAAGTACATATATAATATTGACTTATTTAAAGCCATATGAAATTGCATTTTCCATGTAATGAATTTTACAATGTTGATTAGACATGCCAAGGTCATTGGTTTTGCATCATGAATTTTCTATATGGTCAATTGCTAAGGTGATCCTAGGATCATGTCCCTTTTTCTTTTGAAGAATAAAAGAGCTATTCTAATTTTGGAGAGGGTCATGCAACAAAGGTAACTAATATACAACAGACCTTTGCACAAGTTGTATCAGCAGCTGAAGCAGTTTAAGGAAGTCAAATGAAGTAAAGGTAATTTCATCAGATATATGACATATTAGGTTTATATTATACCATATAACTTTATATAGGGTTTTCTCTAGGACCAATTTAGGATTAAGTTGTTAATTTCAGATATAGATAGAGCTCCTTCAACCTTAGAAGACTAAATCTTCTGACACGTATTGCTTCTACAGGATTTCGCTCCACGATTTTCTTTTTCTTTTTTCAGGAGGCCAGGTGGAAGGGGGGAAGGATAGAACTGAAATTCTACAACTGTTGCATAAATAAAATAAACAAATGAAAGTGTCAGAAGGAAACAAGATTACTTTTAGTTTCCTAATCCAAAAGCAAGTTTTGGATTGAAACTGATTGTTTCTAAGTGACAAAGTTGTGATCTATAACACAGTTCCAGATATACATCTATAGTTCTCCACCATTTACGCCAACCAAAAATCTTTCTGGACCAATATCATTTTTAGAAACCAGAAGGATAGGTTATTGAGAAACCCATACTTGTTAAGAACATTTGTTAGGAAACACACTCTTTAAAGATTGATACTTACGTCCAAAATAAATTTAGATACAACTATGGCTGGTTACTTGTGCACATATGTAGGACCATTGGCCATCTTAAATGCTTCAAAGTTACTATAGAAAGAAAAGAGACCTCTTCTACATTAATCATCAGTTATGCATGTAAAAAAAAATTAAAAATTATCATTGCCTCTTGGAGAGTGGAGCTTGAAAAAGAATGTTAATAAGAGCAATTTAATTTTTTTCCAAATTTTTAGGGAAGTGGAGGGGGGACTTGCCTTCCCTTCCTCCCAGCTGGCTCCACCTGTGCAAGCCCAAGTTGAACAGGGAGTGACAAGGCACATGCTGCATGCTGTTCCATGCCAACACTTGGCCTAGGAAAACATGCTGTGGGCACAATACCAATTGCATTGGCACAAGCATTTTTTGGATTTTTTTTTAACTTTGTTCCTTTAAATTCCTTTCCAATACTGTTAAGAGTTGGTCCATGCATTAAACAATAATTTAACGGTATATATAGTGTCATACAAGTTAACTACATTACCTTATCATACGATTATGGTGTAGTTTTAAAATTAGAGTAAAACTATATAACAACTACAGTATTGTGAGATGGGGATTGTCTAAGTGCTGCATAGCCAAGAGACAACCCCATCTCCCTCCAAGATAATGAAAAAGTGGGGAAAAAGCTGTCTCAAACTTTTAGGCTCAGCACTGGTTCAAGGTTTGAGTTTTGAGGATTGGGGATTAGGATTTAGGGTTCAGTACAGGGCACAACCACTTGATATCATTCTATATGCTGCAATACACATAGTTAACTCTGCACACATGCATGGCCTGTGCCAACACCAGCACAGCACAATATGTGCTGGCCAGCATAGAACAGCATGGACCATGACCTAAAACCTTGATTTTCACTGAGATTCTTGAACATTCTCTTGGGATAGATAATGATACCCATCTTTTAGAAGTCCAAAGCTTACTAAAGCATTCATTTGAAAAGAATGGTCATGCTTTTGACACTCCCAATGAACGGCAAGACCTTTTGGTTAGATAAGGGAAAGTGGAGGAGAAAGTGATCTTTTGTTGAGAGAGGATATAGCTTGGGATGGAAATAAATATGAAATCATTCTCAAAGTTGATCGGCATTTTGTTCAGATATGATGGGTCAAGAAAATACAAGAATTTGCATCTTTTAGGAATTGGTGGTGGTGCTTTATTTAGTCATGCAGTCCTTTTCAACACTATAAAATATCATACAACGTAATTATATCGACCAGATTCAGCTCATCTATTTGGTCCAACTTTAAAGAATAACATATATCTTGGAAAGCTGAAGAATGTTTTAAGGCCAACTTTCAGCCCAGCATCTTCAGCTCTTAAAATCCAGGCCATGCAGCATTGGACAAAAGAGGAGCTCACCGTGAAATAAATAGCTAGCTGTTGGGTAAATGATTAATCTCATGGTACACAATACTAGTGTGTACCACCTCATACTGGGCTACCATACTGAACCAATACCGAACCAAGCTCGGTACTGGTGCGTATTGGGTCTTGCTACAAACCAACCCACGTGCCGAGCTTGTCAACATTGTACCAGTGTGGTATTAATACAAGGTTTGATACCAAGATAGTAGACCTTGACTAATCTTCTTTGTTCCATGACTTAAGTTCAAGCAATTGCAGAGCACATATAAAAGAACATAGAATTAGGTTTCTAAATGGCTTTTTTGGTCATCACTTGGTTCGATCTTCTCTTCTTGCAGCTTCCTTATCTTCATGTTCTTTATTTTGCCCTACTAATTTTTCGCTCTCCTCTTTTTTTTAAAAAAAAAAAAAAAATCTCACCATTAACCAACCACATATGGATGGCATGAATTTGTTCTTGTAAGCTGTTTTTGCCATAAAAAAAAATTGGTGTGTGAAGTTTCTCCATAGACATACATTCTAATGAAATTCATAATTAATCAAAGATTCTCATTCTGTCATCATGTCTAACAAATTAGACACCTGTGCTATATGGAGAAGAAGGCTAGACTTTGCACACAAATGAACTTCCATAAAGGAAATGAATTATGGTGTTGGTAAGAGGAACTGCAATGGCTGTGTAATGGATGTAATTGTGTGTGCACACTCCCGATTTGGCAAAATTTTACTAATGGTAAGAGATTCACTGTTATCATCATGAAATATTGAGGTATCTATATGAAAAGGAGGGGGAAAAAATATTCTACCTGAGTTTGCAGGATATGAATATGATGCAGAACGATATATGGTTTTCATCATCCCCACCGAAGCCGCAGCTACTACAGGTTTTGAAAAGCTGTCCTCTCTGAAATTATTTGGAAAGTTTGCTGCTGATGGTGGTCCTCTTGGGGTTCCCAACAATACTTCGGAACTTTGTGCTAGAGTCTGATCAGGGCTCCAGACAGCAGCCAAGGAGTACATGTCTTTCTGTTTCCCGTGGGAGAAAGGAGAAATAAGAAATGTAATCACTGCTTATTGTGGACTTTAACTAGATAATCAGTGATACAGGATGAGCAAACAATGCTTTCTAAATATCAAATAACTATTCAGTAGTTATGCAAGCCTGCAAGGTTCTATTGGTGAGAACATGCTTGAAGCAAATGCTCATTAACAAACATGTCCAAATGGAAAGCCTTATCTGAATCCAAAGGAATCAGTCCCATGAAAAGTCAGGAGAATTCAATAGAACAAGCTTAGAAGAATGAGGTTCACTTCTTTTGATAGTCTGGACACAATATTTGAAAAGAAAAGTGTGAGCCTTTGATGATTTTTCTTATAAGTTTCGGATATCTAAGAAAAATAATATTAAAACTGTCAGAATTTCAACAGATTTTCGGGGATCTTTCCGGTTCTTTCCAAATTTATTTATTGGGGCTTTTGTGATGTTTTGTGTTATAACGAAAAAATAGATCTTGGAATCTTTGAAAAACTTTCAAAAACTTAGAGCCAGCCCTTCCCCCCATTCTGCCACAGCTGAAAAGAGAACAAGGCATATGTTACTCTTATCTTCCACTTTGCAATCTGTCTATGGGCTTTCGGCCTGATAGTCATGTGCATATGCACCCAATCTCATGTGGCATGACAGGTCAGGCTGTAGCCAGGTGTGCATGTGGACTTGTTCCCCTTTATTTAATTTAAATGTTTGCAATTAAAGACATTGTGAGCAGCTACACTCTTTGGCATGCAAAGATTCAAACCTCGTAGGACAAGACGTCCTGATTTTTTAATAGATTGGGATATGCCATGTCTTGAAAGTAAAGTGGTGGATGTCCCATCCTATCTCACTCCTGTCCTAACACTAGGGATAGTGCTCCATCTTGATACTTGGGATGGTAGGACACCCCACCAACTGAGATTTGGATCCTCATTGGAAAGGGACTGTAGGTGTTGAGATTTGGTCTGATCAAGCTGATGGTTTGGCAGTTAGATGCCAATGGGCCCTATTGGCAATGGCAGGGGAGACCACAAGGCAATACGCAGGTGAAGTTATAACTTGAGAGCTTCAATGCTGCATCACCTACACAAAATGGGGAGAGGGATAAAGCTATTAGCATGGTTTTAAATCCCAATGAAACATCCCATAAGATGCTGAGATGAGTTACTGTCCTAAGTGTTTGGGATGGAACCATTCCCTCATTTTCCTAACATCCCAATCAGTGTATCATGGAACACCTCATGTCTTAAGTGTAGGATAGTGTGGGACAACGACGCATCCCGTTCTATGAAAAAATCAAGATAGCCCCATTTCACAAGATTTAAAACCTTAGTTCTTAGCACAGTGAACAAATTTGCTTAAATCCCAAACTAGACTTTACTTTATTTGTTCCTATTTTCTATTATTTTATATAGTTGCCATTAACTTGCACCCTTCACATTAATTTTGGACCTTGTCTATAACAAAGATTTGAAAAGTCTTTGCAATTTTTCTTCTTCTTTTTGTCGTACTTTGCTTAAATGTTACAACTTTTCAAAATGATTATTCCACTATATTCCCAACAAAAATATAGGATGTAAAAGTTGCTATTAGATTTGATCACCAAATTTGATGAAGATCATATTCCACATGTCAAATGTGGACAAAATTTAATGATTTGCATTTATGTATCTTAAAATTAGTTAGGTTTTGAATTTAGTTCAACTGATAAGCATGCAAAAGTTCAAAAGAGATTTATATCGTCTCTTCTTTTCCTAATTTCTATGCCGATTAGATGGACCAGAGAAAGAAACCTACCTCTCTCACTCTCTCCCATAATCAACAAATACCTAAAAAATTAGAGAAACAATCTATCTTACTCCCAACATCATCCATATAATCACTGTCCTGTTAAATGCCAAAATAAAAGGAAAGGATTAATTTTAGCTTGTGTTGCTCTCTCTCTTGATTTTGGAAATCTTAAAAGGAAGTCTATGACTTTTTTTTCCCTTCAGTACAATCAAATGCTTGGCCAAAAGTTAGCAAAAAATCTGAAAATTTTAATTAATAAGTCACAACTTCAAATAAATTGTTGTGCCACCCCATGTTTCTCCACATGCTCAATAGCTGCCTTAGGAATCCAAACATTCCTTTCATACAAGCTAACTAAATTAATTGCCATGCATGACCATATGATGGGACTTAACTCACAGGTGCCCAAGGAGCTCAAAGTTTTGGAATGCTTTAAGATGCATTGTAAGTAGTAGGAACTTCAAAAATTCATTAAAAATAATATAGATAGAATTTCTAGGTGAAACAATTTAATGCGCCCCTCATCAACAAAAGTTTCTAGCACAACTTGAATCGCATCAATCAACAGTTAGACAAGGAAGCTATGGCCAATTTATTAAAAATTTAGCATCATTGATGAAATTGTAGTTATTTACGAAAATATCTTTCTCGGCCATGTAAAGTAAGGGCCGTTTTTTGAATGTTTTTAGTTATATTTTCTCATTTATTTCTCCCCTATTGTACTTAGAAGACTATTTTTTGTTTTTATTTTTATATCTTTATTTTCTTTAGATAGATTGTATGTTATGGGAGTTACTAAAACTTAAATGTCTAGAAAAACTTTTATTGCAAATACCCATATACACCTCCCTTTTGCATCATAATGAGTTCAATTGAAACTTTTGAGTTCTCTTCGTGAGAGTTCTTGGTAGTATGACTTCACGCTACAGTGCAACTCTTTTGCAACCTTCATGCCGCTTGAAGGCTCTTCTTCTGATGTGACTCTAAAAGGCTCTGCTCGAAATCAATGTGATCGATGGAGATCTAAAAAGCTCGACGAAGGCTGGTGTGACTAGAGTTCGATTGAAGGATTTGATTGATTAGAATTCAACTAGTTATCCTAACTTACTCTAATTTCTAATTCTCTTTTATTTCTTGGTTTCTAATTTAGATTCCAAGCTTTTTAGTCGAATTAATTTTCTACGTATTTTTCTTCTTTAATAGTTATTGTAAAAATCAAAAAGAAAAATATTTTACTTTTCTTTTTTGCAATTGCAAAAAACCTCAATTCTCTTTTGGGATGGGAGAGGCCTTGTTCAGGTCAATTTATTTTAGTGGTATTGAGCATCCAAGGCTACCTTCTACCCGCATGCATCCTTGACCAATTGCTTCTGCAACCTAAATTAGGTCAAAGATTTTGCTTCTGCACATACACCTTAACCTTACACAATGAGACCCTAGTCGCCGCGATTCTCAATCTATGTCAATATCTTACTATACTGATATGTTATCGATGTCGGGACTCATAACAAGACTTAAGATATTATGCTCGACAATTATTTTGAAGAAAAGGCACATTTTGTAAGTTGGACTTGAAAAATGAGGATTGCAGCACTCAGTTTCAAAGGACTATAGGCAGCAGGTAATCTGCCATGGGACCACCTTGCCCCTTGTGAGGTGCCTATGTGGTGCCCACATGTCAAAGCAGACCAAAAAAAATCCAATGTAAGGTGAATTTAAAAAAGGAATACAATCCGGAAAAATGAAACATAAGATATCACAAAAAATGTAACAAGTCAATAGAAAGTAACAATTTGGTACGATTTGATACTAATTTGTAAATAGATTTCACTTTCCATACTCAAACATGATGCAAAAGCATCAAGACAGGCACAACTAGACGGCCAAGGCAACCTTTCTTTTTTTAAAAAGAAAAAAACATTGGGAGCACTAAAGAAAAATAACTACTAGCTAAACGCTTAGCAAATAATCTAAATAAATGTAAGGTGTTGTCAAATATTCATCTATGGAACATCATCGCCATGTACCTTTTGCAGTAATTTACTAGAAGATGAGACTTGGGTAGACATCGTACCCTTGTCCTGCATTAATTCTGGACTTAAGGAATCATTGCCATGCTCTTCTGCACATGCCTCACGATATAGATGGCCAAGTTCTGACCGGAGATGTTTGTTGCCTTGTGAGTAGTAAATTTTGGTGGCAAGTGGAACAGGAGCATCTGATATTGTTGAATAAATGTAAGTGTGTCAGATCCTCAGCATGATAATTTTGAGGAACAGGAGGATAAACTATATATTAAAGAACTACGATATTTTTAAAAGGAAGAAAAGTAGTGCAAAACAATATTAAACTATGAAGATAACAACATATGTCTTCAGATGCCAAGACATCTTGATTGTTTACCTGAGATGAAATCAAGGGTTTCTTGAGTTCAACTCGGAACAATATGATTCGATAAAGGCCTTATGTAATGCAAATAATCACTCAAGGCAGATCCTATTGACCAGACACACCAGTTGCATCCATTAGAAGCAACTGAGGATTAGAGTTCTATTGTAAAATATACATTATCCATCTCTATTTGAAGATGCATTAACCATCCTATTTTCAGAAATTATACTGACTGTAATGGTGTCAATAAGTTGGATTGGATGCCTTCTAAGTCTGTCAGCAATTTCACCGTCATGGTTCAGATTCCATTCACCATGAAGTAGGATGGAACTATGAAGTGAATTACAATTTGGCTTAGGATTTGTAAAACAAATCAAGTTCAATCCAGCAAATAATCTTCACTTACCATCAGTGAGTGATATGGGTAGGCTAGCCCTTACAAGGTCCACTGTACAGTTAGGCAAAATTCCTTAAACAAATGGGACAGGATATGTTCAGTGTATGCCTTGTGAAGGATGGCTTTGCCTAACCTAGAGTTACTAACCAACATTCCTATCTACAAGAACCTACACACTCAACAAGAAATTAAGAATTTGTAAAATGCAGGTTTAAAAGAGTAATAATTAATAATTGTGATGCAGCACTGTTAATTTGTCTGTAAGCTAGAATATTTTTAAGCAAGAAAAATCTAAGGGGGCATTTGATATGGGGAGATCCAGGTGGAGGTGATGAGATCACTGTCTGATTGTACTTTGGTAATCCTATATGATGGTGATCCCAAATCACTCCTACCTCTGGAATCACATTCTAGTCCAATAATCTCATACCCGTCCATCAGGTCGGGTATCCAAATCACCCCAAATAATAATCTTGACTAAACAAAAATACCCCTCATCCATACAAAAAATGCTTGATATTATTTTCATATTAATAATGATATAATATTATAAGATTATATTATAATAATATAACTATAACATTATAATAATTATAATATTATATTGTTATAAATATTATGTTATATGATATAGTATTTAATATAATTATTATTATACTCTAATATTATAATTATATTAATTTAATTAACAATTTGATAATGTTATATAATAATATAATATTCTAAAAAATAATATTATAATTTAATTTATATATTATAATAATAAATAATATGAAATAATAATGAATTATCATGGTGCTTGCAAAATATACTTGGCGTGGTTACTTTTATAAGATAAAAAGAGATTAACTAGTCAGAGGTAATTTTATTATTTCATGACCGATGATCTAGAATTCCTAAAATATATTAAATGCAGCGATTTTAAATCACTGGGGATCTTTAATCACTGGCATATATCATTCCAAACATGGTGATTTTAGATTACAAAGGATCAAATTACCTCGGTATAAGGATCACCATGGTGATTCTATTTGGGTTACCAAATGCTCCCTAAGTGCTAGCCAATTCCCTAGACTAATCAAAAAGAGTAAACTACAAAGTAAGATGCAATGATTTTAATTCAAGCATAATTAATAATGCAGCACAATTTTCTAGGACTAAACATTTTAATATGTTTGATGGGCTTTGTTTGTCCTTGTAAGCATGTTTGAAGATGAGAACTTTAGTAACAAGTCAAAGGACTTACTCCTCTGAAGGTACCGCTTAGCCTTCTGATATCTGTTCGGAGTATTACCAGGTACTTCTGTTTCTGCATTTGATATCTTGTGAAATTCTTTTCCTGAAAGAATGCAAAAGTGCAATCATGTCCTGTTAATTCAACACGAGCAAGACTCCAAAATCCATTACATTATAACAAAGCTAGAGAAGGATTTAAAGAGGCTCGCATATCTGCACAATTTAGTGAAGTGTGCTGGGAGATCATCTTGTGAATACACTTAGGGATACCAAAAAAATTGATATTTAGCAAGAGGATTTGCTCAATGATCTGGGATGTACAAAACTAGTTCTTGAGCTCAACTATTTGACCATCACCAAGCCAAAGATGAATTGCTCTGAGCTTTAATAGTCAGTTGACAAATACCTCTAAAATGGTACATTTGGATCCATTTTATTACCTATTGTGATATCTTATAGTTGTCATTTATAGGCTCATATGTCAGTTGAGTAGAAGGATTCTTCAAATGCTGATTGGGCTGTATTTCCCACCAATAATTATTTACTAGAAGACATCATACGTCCATTGAAGAGAAGATGGTAATAAGAAAAAGAAATAAAGACTCTGTTCAGATGCAATGCAAAAGCCGAGTAAAGAGTGACCACAAATTTTTTGTCTGTTCATGTGGATGAAAATATTGCTGCTAGAGATGCGCTCTATTGTCAGTGGCCCAGTGAAGCTATAGCGACACATTATTTGCATGGTAAGCATTCTTCTATTCATGTTGGACAAGGCACAAAAAGATACATGTTTACTCCATGTTGTTAATACAGAACCATTTAGCCAATATTGTGACCAAGTTTCTAGGTATTTTCATTGTTATCTTATTTCTCTAAAACTTCCATCAGATTTATGCTATGTTACTAGCATGGTTTACCATCACAGAACCTAAGGGCATACCAATAAAATTCTAACACGGTATTGGTACACTCGGTATGCTTGGTGAGAGCGTATCAAATGTAGTGGCATGCCGACACTCGGTACACCCCCCATATAGGTAGCAATACAATATTGCTATGGTACGCCCAATAGTATGCAGTCCGATACAATAGCGTACTGACTGATAGGGCAAACCATGGTTACTGAACTTGTTGGTTTATCCAAAAGTACCTGCACCCAAGACCTAAAAAGGTTATCAATATCAATGTTTTGAATCCTATGAGACGAGACCATCCCGCTTTTTTCATGGAATAGGACATGCTGCCATCCTATCCCATCTCGATACTTGGGATAGGAGGTATCACAAACCGTGCCGATTGAGATAATGGGACAATGGCGAGATGGTTCCGTCCCGACACTTAAGATGGCAACTTATCACAACGTTCCACAGGAGTCCCATCAGGACCTGAAACTATGATCAGTATGACACTTGGTTATTGGTCCATAAGAAGATATTCTCAAGCTAAGATTGAGTATCTCAAAAAATAAAGAAATTTCATAATTTTATATGATTCAAATTTAGATGACATGTTTGTAAGCTAAAATCTTGCATTTCAAAATCAAATAATAATCCAAAACAAATATTTGCAAAATTATAATCAGAGTAGACATTTCTTTAGATTTGTGATTTAGAATTCAGCTAAATACAGGTGTAGCATAGAAAAAAGAACCACAATTTGTTCCTCCTCTTCTCCAACCATATAAACACCTCCCATTTCAGCATCATATCCCCTCCACGAATCTCTCTCTCTCTCTCTCTCTCTCTCTCGATATATATATATATATCTGTGTGTGTGTACACACACACACATGAGCTAAACTTCAAGTGGATTCATGAACTGTGTCAATCCAAGGATGGGAAAGGTGATCGGATTTTGAACTTAGCTATATTCAAACGTAGCCAAATCTCTCTCTCTCTACACACACACACACACACACAATGTCTATAGTTCCCTGAATCTTCTCTCCATCAGCCATCTATTTGAAAAACTAACCCACAGCACAACCAATCTGCTAAACACAACCTAAAGTACCTTTTCTTGCCCTCATTCTAATGCACCGACAGCCCCCCTCTCTTGGATGTCCTCTAAACTATCCCACTGCCCTACATCACCCAACTCTCTCTTTCCACTACATCCCTCACTAACCAATGCCATTAGCCCTCTTCCTCTCCTTCCCTACACAATCCAAGATCATAGCCTTTAAAAAAAAAAAAAAAAAAAATGTAACCAAGAGATCCTTAAGCTTACTCATGTTTGAAAAATGCTAGACTTTATGCTCCTTGACATACATGCCAAGTGTAAGTCACATCAGAATTTGCTTCTGAAAAAGCCCAAAGAGATTTTTCTCTTTAGATTGTGGCTTCTTCTATGTTTACTATTAAATCAAAAGTATTACTAATTAGTTTAATGTTTCACTTTTCCTTTTCTACACCCACATTCAACTACAATGGGGATTATCTGTGGCACAACTCCAAGCCATGTGGACCCCAAATGGGTCAAGGTTTTCATTGGGATTCTCCTCTTCCCTCTAGCTGATCTTTCTTCCTCCCTCTTGCCTATCCATTATAACCTAAGACCTCACCTAAAAAGGGTAACCATGAAAGTTTTATTTGAGCTCCTTGATCCTATATAAGTCCCCAAGAACTACCTAATGCATAGCCAACGTGAGAGCTCATGCTAGCATGTGTTTTTAATCCCCACATCAACTATGCACTAAGTAAATCTTAGTTATTTATACAAGATTAAAGAGACTAAATAATACCTTCTTAGTTAGCCTTTTTAGATGAGGTTCGGGGATATTACAAATAGTAGTATCAAAGTGGATTTAGCCCATGGCCCTTGTGAACTAAGGGACACACCAGCATGGGTTCTTACATCAATTAAAAGTCACCAAAAGCTATGTTGGCATTTCTTGTTCTTTTCTTATTCCATTTTTTCTAAGACCCGCAACATGTGCGACCATGGTATGCCGTATTAGTGCATACTACCTCATAACAAGTGTATCGTACCATATTAATACTGAACCAAGACTCAATAAAGAGGATGTATCAAGTCTTGGTATGTCCGGTATTGAATCTTAATATGCTGAACCAGCTCATGTACTAGGCATACCAATGCTATACTAATGTGGTCCCAGTATGTGGGTCTAATATCAAAATTGTGAACCTTGTGCAAGACATAGAATTACAAGGAGGCTTCACCTTGTATGGTTATGGTTATGCCAACAACTTTCAAAATCGTTGAAGGCATAATTCATTTTTCTTATAGAATTTTTGCAAAAAATAATGCAATTTCATCCAGTATTTAGTTCGTGAATCTGATAACATTTGGATCTATAAGTTGGGTAAACTTTTGAAGAAAGCTTGTTATGAGTTGATTTGCTTTAGTTCCATAATATTTAATCTCACATTCAAGATCAATCAGAAATTGAGGATCATAATGTGATTTCTAGGGGCCAATCAAACAACGCAACTATTATAAATTCTAGAAACCATGATATCCTAGTTTTACAGAATCAAGTGATCCAAATTCCAAAGTTGAACTCTAATCATCTAAAACATATCCTTGGGGATTAGAATAACCAGAAACTTGCATATGTACCCACTCCTTGATTGTCATAACAAAGTCCATGCAACAAAGGGCATATGCAATGGATCCATTTCATAGTTTGGCATGCTTTTCATTCTGGTTGTCAACCTAGCATAGGATAGCATAGGATTTTTTAAGCACCAACTTAAAGATGCATTGGGTGTAAGCCAATCACTCACTTTATGTTATGGCAGAATCATCACTAGTTATAGGTCTCAAAGTGGTAGTGATGGTATACAAAACTGGACCAAACTACCTAGTTCATTTGACATTTGGACCATACCGACCACAAACTGGGATGGTTCATGATCTAGGTACAAAATAGTGCCCAAACTAGACCTAACTGCTAAGAACTACCGAGTGGTTCCAAGTGGTATAGCCTGCTAAGGGCCTAGTTTGGACTCAATTAATCCCTCTACCTCAATAATTATGGGAGGAAACATCACCACACCGTTATCCCTTTGTTTCACCCCATGGAAACATAAGAGAGGATAAAGAGAGGAGAAGAGCACAAAGAAAGCAAGAGAGTAGAAGGGTAAGCAGGAAGGGTACATCCTTGGTTCACCAAGATATTTTCTTAGAGTCACACTTTCATTTTCTTTTTTTTGCATCCCATAAATGAGTAAAACTTGAAAATTTTGAAAAAATCATGACAAAATTTTGTCTTTTGGCATATTTATGATACATTATAGATCTTAGCCAAATTTATGCAATGATATGACTTTTTCGCTATATTAATATTTATTTTTACTAAAAATAAATTTTTTCATAAAAATTAAAAAAATAAAGACATTCGTATCATGCTCAAGGTCTAGCATGCTATTTGCTATCTTTTGGACAACAATTTGATTAATTTTCAATAATATTCATTACTTCTCAAGTAAAAGTCCAATTTTAAAGTAATTTCTATATTAAGTAGGCTACAATGTTTTGCACGGGATGAAAAAAAGTGCATGTGGTATCTCCTATCAAGGGATGCATTAGCCATAATTAAAATTTAATTTTTGGGATTGTATTTAAATTAAAATTATTTTTTAATGTTTGAGTGGGTATCATCCTTCCTAGTCTCTATCAAACCATGGATTGGATTGTGTTTGGTCCTTTTTTGGATTTTTGCAACTGTATCTAATAGAACAATAGTATCAACATGGCTATCTAGTATAGACAGCACTACCAGGATATTGGGTGAGCATAATATTAAGGCTGGAGCCAAGTCCTAGGAATTGATTGCAAACATGACCCAAATGTGTATGAGGAAAATTGTGCTTAACTTGGAATTGAAGATATGCACATATGCCACATTTCTAATTTTCTAGTGTAACTATTATACATTTTCCACATCATACATAGTTTAACATGTATTATAAAGTCACTTCATCTTTTAGGCATGTAATATAAAAAAAATGAAGGATATTTCATTTAAACATCAAACATGAATTTAGAAAAACCTATTACCACTCAAAATTCCTTGAAAACAAAAAATAGAATTTTCCTTATGCACTGATATGGGTTGGTATGGTGTATTACAGTGCCAATATTACACTGCAGCGGTCTCCCACTGATCACAGTCTGGTACCGATATTGCGAACCTTGGTAGCAGTAATTTGGTGTACTGCATTTCTCAAAGAAGTTGATCATAATTTAGAGTTGGAAATATGTCCTCAATGAACATCCATGAGACATCCATCCCTTGTAAAATCCCTCCTACTCTCTTCCGTATGTTTTCTCTCTTCTTTGTGTATACTTGTGTGATGATTACCATGTAACTTCTACTCTTAAAATGCAAATATGTTAGATATAGAATTTGCAAAAACTTAAAAAATGAACAAAAAATTATATCTATGAAGAGATATAAATTGCAATGATATTAGAAGGTAGGGAACCTACAAATCAAATAATAAACATCCCAAGGCCAATAATTGAGAATGCACAGAGGCTTCATGAATACTTTAAAGTCAATTTCTATTTAATTGGGTTGAACTTTCAAGGAAAACTGATAAATACAGTATAATGTCCTAAAGTGCACATTGGCACATCAAACTATCATTTACAAGTATAATATGCAAGCAGACCTGCCAACAAATCAAATGTCTGCTGGAAGAGTTGGAGGTGGGTCTTTTGCAATGTTCGGCTGCCTGCAAGTCATTTAACTTGCAGCAAGAAGACTTGTAGAGACGAGGATCTTGCAGCCAGATCACTCACAACCAAAATATCTCCCAGTCAAAAAGCAGCAGTTTAACAGTGGATGGGTGAGGGACTCACCACAGCCCCTCACCCCACCCACAAGAGTTCTCATTACCTCCGGACTCCAACACCTTTAAGACCTCAACCTTGGACCTCATTGACCTCTGGTGACTGAATTCTAGTGAGTGAACTAGGGATATTGTGACTACAGCTGCAGGCAACCAAAAAGAAGTTTATGGTAGTTTTTGCAAAACTCTGCAACTTCAGTTGCAGTGCAATAGAAATAGCAGGCAACCAATCCCCCCCTAAAAGGACAATGTTCTACCGATTGTCAGCATACAAGTTTAGTTTGTAAGATCTTTAGTCCCACAGAGGAATTAAACCCATAGTTTGAATTTGCTTGAGCCTGCAAGGAAGCATAAAATATTTAAACTGGGGTATCTCATGTTGCACTGAAGCAAATAGCATTGAATTTAACAGTTAAGCAGCCCTTTTCTTCTCATAAATTAGTAGGCAGAAGAAGATCATAGTATTCTGGCCATACATGCTTTTTCATTAAATGATACATTAAATTTATTCAAACAGATACTGCATTACATTGGATAACAATAATGTAAAGAAAATAATAATGTTCAAAAAAAATTAATTGGAAGATATATTGTATGATCAGTAGATGCTCTGAGCAACAAAAGCCCTTACGGAATTAAAAGAAAAAAGGATGAATCTTACATAACCGACACAGTTCCTATTAAGCGTTCGATGGTTTCTACATTGCCAGATCTGAATTTGGCAAGATTCCAGGTTATGAAACAGTGCAAATGATTATTCAAAAGTAAATCTACAATCTTACTGAATGTTCATTCTGAGCATGTATTGCATATGCTAAACAATTTGTACCTCCAGTGCCAATTTCAGAAGCATCCAGTGCTGTGGTATGATCAACCAATGCTGGCGTCCCTACATAGAGAATTGATTCAGATAAGCGTCATGAAAACTAAAGAAAAGCAATTCACTCTGATGAGTTGGCTCAAAAAAATAATAACATTTCTTTTAGCATTCATGCAAGTAAATCTACAACATGTTCCTTACATGCCACAGCTGACTAAATCCTTTACAATCACAGAAGAGGGATCAGACAAACATTGGCCAGAAGAAAAACATGAAAGAGCATCCAGTGACAGAAAGAAGTGGAACAGAAAGGAGGAAAGATTTTACATAACACTACGAGTATAAGTGGAACAACTATCCTCAGATTAAAACAACATAAATTACAGAGAAGGTTCAATATAGTGAGAACTGGGAAGGACTACACATGGGCTCATCAAAATGTTAAACTTACAAAAGAAGAAAGAATAGGATAGTGGAGGCTTAATGGCAAGCAAAATATGTTCAATGCTAACCAATTGAATAGAAAAGACATCCAGTAATCCAACAGATTGGGAGTTGAAAAGAATTTGGAAAAAAAATACAAGTGGATAAAATGGGGTCCGAGCTCATATCCAGTGGCCCACTCAAAACTTAACATAAAGATCCTTAATTTTCTTTATGATGAACAAAATCAAGTTGAAATACAAAGAATTTATGGGCAGCCAGTGATGCTCAAGCTACACAAGTCTACTGGCATGGGGAGCACAAAGAGGACAATTTGATATTGCAACCAATAGCTAAGTAGTTGAGGTTCTTTACCAATTTCTAGTCAATGGTCTATGAATTGGCTGTATGAGGGGCTTCCTGGCCGCCTTATCCTACTCCAATGAGAAAACAGTCCTAAGACAGTGTCGAACCTTGAATATCTCACATGTGAAGCACCCAGCATGTCCCACGATGGTCCCACCTGAGATAAGGCGTGAAATGGGCAATCAGCTCTCCTATCCTAGTGTTCTTAGCGGACAGTAGCTGGACATCATGTGAGGAGGTCATTGGATAACCTTTTTGTAACACCCTAAGCCTACCTGTTAGCCCAATTAACCTGCTAATGAGCCGAGTTCACGTGGTCTTAAAAACTCGAATGCAAATTAATCGGTAGTAAGTGAACTTAAGTTATAAGCTCTTCAAACTTTTATTTCCCATCTGATGTGAAACTATTTTTGGGTATTACAATTTCTTCTTCTTATCAAGCGGCGTCCTTATCGCATACCACAAGTTAGCCAGAATCAACTCTAAGATAGGTTATTGGTGCTGCAAAGGTGGCCCCATGCTATGGCAAGACTCTATCACCATCTGAAAGGTAGCACTTTCCTTCTGCCCATCAACTTTCGCACACTCGAATCGGCTCTAATACCATTTGTAATACCCCGAGCCCACCTACTGGTCCAATTAACCTGCTAACGGGCTGGGTTCATATAGCCTAAAAACTCAAATGTAAGTTAATTAGTAGCAGATGAACTTAAGTTATAAGCTCTTCAAACTTTTCTTTTCCATTTGATATGGGACTATTTTGGGGGTATTACACTTTTTCTAAAGTAATGTGGTGAGGCCAGGTCTAGCTTTGGTCTCTTGATTCTATGGTCAAACCATGATAGGCATCCTCTTCATCTCATGTGTTGCAGGATACACACTTGATGTCTTGGTGCCTCTTTCGAGGCATGATGGGTTATTATGTCCATCATGACTTCACAATCGCAGCCAGAGGTAAGGCTAAATTAGTTAATTGAAAGAGAGAGAAATAGAAAGAAAGAGAAGAATGGAGAAGAAGGGAAGGCAACCCATGCTATCTGCAATTTCAACACCAAGAAGCTCTTAGTTAAGGTGAGTTTATATTTTCTTTTTGTCATTAATTTGATTAAAATAAAGGAAAACTAGGGAAACCATGGTTGTTTTTTTTTTTATTAGGTACGAAAACATGATATGTTGTAGGATAAGGATCAAACTACAAGGCTGTAATTTTTATTTTCTAATATATTATATTTTGTATAAAATTAAAATTATAAAAGAATATATTAAACATAAAAAGTTGGAACAAGTATGGTCAACTTAAAACTAATTTGTAGGTACTTATCATGATTTTAACAATCATCTGAAATTATCAAATCAAATTATAATTATCAAAAAAATATTTAATTAATTAAAATTTTAAAAAATAATGTAAAGCTTAGGAAAATGCAGATACATCCCCACATAATTTAGAGGCACGAATCATTATTTTCAAAATTTTTGTGAATTTTGATTCGGTTTTCAAATAAAACTATTTCAAATTATAATTATATTAAATGTAAAAAGAGGAACAAGTGTAGACAATTTAGAGCTAGTTTCTTGGTATTTATTATGTACTTCAAACCAATATCGAAAATAATTTAATTAAATTATAATTACTGATTAAATAATTGTTTAAATTTTAAAAAAAGAACATAAAGTTGATGGGAAAAAATTAATATGCATTCCCACATATTTTAGAGGCACAAATGAAGATGTGTGGTGAATGGTGGCCTTAATCTTAATTATTAATTTAATTAATTATATAATTAATTGTAGAAATTTGTATTCTTTTATAGAAAGCAAAAAGACCTAGACATTGGGTGGCATAAAGGGAAAATTGGAAGAGACCAACGCCATTGGATATGCAATTACTATGAGCTAGATAATAAAGGAGGTAGAGTCACCCAATTAAAGTAGCACATGGTGGCTTTAGTGATTTACTTATTATGGTCCTCGTACATATGATTTAGATATATACACGGAACTGTCATATCGTGAATGGTACACTCCTACAGGGTATAACTTTAGATGGATATATGCTAGAGTCACAGTATGATGCCACATCCTATTGTCCTAAGAAAGGATAACTAGTTTTTTACTTGACTACCATTAGAAGAGTTATCCAAGACAATACTAGACACAATATAAGTGGCAAGAATGGGCTCAACATCCAAGCTCGCAGCATATTCAAGTTAGGGTGTACAAGAAAAACCACTTGAACCGCAGAATTAATCCGGACCATAATTTCGATTTGATTAAATTGATTTTTTGTTTCTCGATTTGATTTTGGTTTAAAAATTTTTGAAATCAAAAAACTTGGTTCAATTTTAATTTAAATTTTTAAAAAGTCAATATATATTAAACTGAACCATGCATATATATTATATGGACTTTCATTTGTACTACAACTAAAATTGAGGTACTACAAGCATGTATAAATAATTAGAATATACGAGAGAACTATAATCTTTTTTATTGTGAATAATTGGGCCACCATTTGGCAACATAAAGTTTGCTATAAAAATCAAACTCATGGTCATTTAAAGTAGTTACAGGCAAACTGATAAACCAAACCGAATTTCTTGGTTTGATTCGGTTCGGTGTACTAGAATAGTTAGTTCGGTTTCAATTTTGGTTTTAAGAAATTAATTCAAACCAATTTGACTCCAAAAATATCTCTAAACTGACCCAACCCGCGCACACCCGTATATTCAAAAACTTGATTATAAACAAGACTTAGACGTACACAAGCACAATAAACATTCCACCTGGGATTAACAATCTATTTGAAAGAGGGTTAGCCAAATTGCCCAATTCCGATTTAGGCCGAACCAAGCCTAATCAGCCTGAAATTGGGACAATTTGGCCTCTCGATTCAGTACAAAGGGTGTGAACCACCCCGAACCATTTGTATCGCTCCCTTATCAACACATGAACTAGCCCATAATGAACTGAACCAAGACGAACGTGGGTAGGGGCCACTTGGTCCATTAGATCGATGCGTCGCTGGTTTGGTATAGCATGCACTGTACCAAACCATACTAGCCCAATACTAGTACCTAGTATGGCAGACCTTGATTTGAAATATTCCAGAATTTTTTTTTGCATAATATTGAAATATGTTTTATTGGATAGTATTTAGCTAACTATATTTCCCTTTTTACACCTTTTTTAATAATCAAGGGTGGCAATCATGTCAACACTATTTTAGCTTAACATATATCTTAATAGATTGTGGTTAATAAAGTTTATTAAAGATCATTATTAAAATTTTAATAAAAATAATAAAGACGAAAAGAAAATAGATATAGGTGCATTTACATTGCTTCCCACCTAAGAGTAAACTAAATAGGGACAAATTGACCCTAAATACATTATTTTGAAGTACAGATACATCTTTTTTAGAAAATAAATATTTAAAACCTCTAAGAGAAATTGAAAAAGTAAAAAGAAGAAACAAAGTGTCCCAAGAAAGTACCGGAATATCGAACTAAGACAACAATTGAGACAACAATTGTGATGTAACCCATTCCATGGGAAAATCAGGATGCCCCCATCTCATAAGATTTGGACCATTGTTTCTAAAAAAAACTATCTAGGATGATTTATGCAAATGTCTCAAAGAGAAATTTAGGCTTTAATACATGAGTCCTTGAGAAGAAAGTGTAAAATATATACCATCAAGATGACATACTACATGATAAAGTAAAAACTAAATACAGAATGCAGAGACAACAATGTATCTATACATCTAGGAGTGTTGCTTCTTATGCATTTTATTCAGATACATTTGTATTTTACATTATTAAGGGTTACATGTTCCCACCTTGATGATAAAGATACATATTATAGCCTATCAATATTTTAAGGTATGATGTTGTCAACCTCAACATATGACGCTAAAGCAATTGAAAAATGCCAAAAACTTGACAACAACCTTAAAATCTACCAATCAATATATTTCTTGGAACTGATTGAAGACCATTAATCTATAACCAAAGACCAATACAAAAGGATTTAAACTATTAAAAGTTATAACTATCACCTAGACACTACAAGATAAAGCAAGAGCTCATGCATACAACCTTTAGAATCCACTACATTGATAGGATGTTTGTTGATAAAAAGAGAAGAAATAAATTTTTAAAAAGTTATAAAAGCAAAAAAAATGAATGAACAAGTAGAGACAATGAAAACATACTTTGAGCCTGCCTGGATTGTGAAGATAGCATGCCACCCTGCTTATTGTAATTTGACACTGAACCACCAATGAAATTCCCATCCATAGGCTCAGATTTTTCTTGCTCTTCTATAGTTATTCATTGATATAGGAAATGCTAAAATCTATAAAAAAGACTTCTTGCCATAGGCATCATCACAAGCAAAACTCTCAATTGATGTTTCAAATAACAGGAATCAGAAAAAAGAATATATGATAGCATTGCTTCATGAATTCTTAATGACACCAATCTATTGCCATCTTTCAAGAAAAACATAAGAGAAGATTAAATACAAAGATATAGCACCCATAAGCATCTAATTTACACTAATCTCGAGTCAGAATCATTAATGAGGCCCCAATGATCTAATTAAATTGAATGAAAATCATCTTCCTTCATGACTTGTACTATTGGGATCTGGAGCAGAGTAGCATCCTATTATTCAATGTTTCATTAGGAGGCCTTTCTCATATGTTTGCCTGTAATTGAGCACTTTTTATAGTTACCATAAACATCCTTTAAAGAAAACATCAAGAGCAGTTTGCAGAGTATTCATTGATCCATTCCTTACCCTCTCTCAATACACAGTGAAAGATCCTTGAACCCATGTTGCTTTTGAAGCTTTATGTGATATATATGCAATGAAGAAAACAATCTATACACCAAAGTAGAGACAATTCACACCTAACTTAACTATCGGATGGCAACATCAGATATTTTGCCCTTCTGTGTTTTCTGAAATTTACTGGGTCAAGGTGAACAATCATAAAGCTCTCAGTAAGCACTGGTTACAGTCTATTCTGTGGCTGATTGTACTTTCTTTATCTCCAAAATATTAGAAGCGTATCAGTGGATGACTGGATGAATTTTGTAGAAAGATTTTTGTCAGAAACCAGTTAAACATTTGTAAAAAGTTCCATTTTCTGTAGGAAATTGATTCTTCTAACCTTGTGGCATATTTTCTTACCATCATTTATCTTCCATGAATTATGGCCAATAAGGTTACAAGCAATGGTTTTGGTTGAAAGGACTTCACTAACATAAGAAAATTTATCATTAAGCAGGAACGGAATGTAACAAGAGGGAAAACGGCAATATTTGCATCGGAAATATTATTGAACTTCTCACTTCATTTTCCAGTGAATAGATGCATTCTTAGATGGCTGTCAAAAGCTTTATCTATTTCTCCTCTAATTGCTATTATCAAGTCTTGGAAAGATGGGGCTTGAAACCTAGTTCCATCAAAGATGATCTAGAATTTGGAAGGCCATCCTGAAACCATGGATATTTGTCTCCTGAAAATCTTTACAGAGTCGGCAAAGGAAATTCTTTTCTAACATTGCTTGTTCGGTGAAAGAGTTTAAAGATCACTGCTCTCACTTGCTGTATGAGTAAAGCTGATAGGCACCTACAAGAATCGAAAAAAGAAAATGGTGCTGGGATGTTTGGCATTAAATGTTTCAATACTCTCCTATTAGATTATGGGATTGTCCTTGATGAAGGTTAGCAATCCCAAAGATAACTCTTTCCATGGTGACATAACCATCACTTTCTTGCCACAACTTGAGTAGAATATTTTACTATCATAGTAGCAAATTAAGCTGGCAGCTAAAAAATTCTGCTGATTTTCTCCTTGGTCCAACAGACTATCTCTATCTTAACAAATCAATAACAACATGTGTAGTTCTCTTACAATCCAGAAATTTTCACTTGGAGAGTGTCATCCCAACTCAAGAATCTCTTTGCCATTTCCAACATGTTTGCTAGCATTTCCAACGCCTGCTAGGATTAAGCATCTTTTGTTGTTTATATCCTCTATCAAGTAACAACATATGTTGTGTTACATTTTGGTTATGGAACTCTTAAAAGTTTAGTTTAACGAGCAACCCCTTCATCCCATCCATATGAGGTCAGCTGGGACAGAGTTGAAACAAATAGCAAACACAAATCTTAGTCAATGCTATCCAAGGTTTCCTGAACTTGTAAGTCTAGACAGAGTACTAACTCTTGATGCGTAATGAATTAAGTACATAACAGCATATATAAAGCACAACATATAAGACAGACAATCAACTTGAAACTTATTCTTCAAAGGTTTTACAAAAAGAAATAATTGAAAAAAAAATCAATACATAATATACTAATATATTAAATAAAAGGACAATACCATTTGTTGCTTGCGATATTTTTCTCCCCTTCTTTGGAGGCTTCTTATGACTAGAACCACCATCAAGCTCCAGAAAATCATCTTTGGTAAAGTTTAATGATCTACAGCGCTCTGCAGGAATTAGGTGTCTATTCAATGAAGCATTGCCCCACCAGTTCAATATTTCAGTAAAATAAGCAGACACTAACAATCATGAGAGAAAAATGTTCATTGTCTAACTTGTATTCAGAAGAGCACAGTTATCATGTAACATGATAGATGATTCAATATTCAATATAAACAAGAGTTATTGCACACTGATATGATCTCTGGTATAAAAGAAGAGAAACATAAAATCCTCTTATACAGCACATATGGTCAAGATTGTTTGTTGGCGAGCATTGTTGACCCAGACTGAACTGTCCGGTTCGGTCAATACTACATCATAGCGGCCATGAACCAAGATGGTTCATGTTCTCAACACAAAATAGAGCCCAAACCGATCTTTAGCAGGCTGGACTACCCAGAATCGCTAGGTTTCAAGCAGTTCAACCTAGTAAGGACTTGGTTTTGGCCCAATTAGCCCCTTCCCCTCAATAATTGAGGAAGCAAATATCACCCCACTCTTTTCTCCATCCATTTCACCCATGAGTAGTATAAGAGAGGAGAAAGAGAGGGAAAGATTGGAAGGATGACCAGGGAGGGCAAATCTAATGTCCCATTAGGTATTTTCCCAAAATCTCACTTCCATTTTTTTGTTATATCCCATAGATGGACAAAAATTAAAAAATATGAGGAAATCAAGTCAGAATTGTTTGTTTTGATATGATTTCACGATATATCATAAACCATATTCAGATATACACAATGAAATAACTTTCTAATTTTTTGATATTCATTTTATTTTTAATAAAAATACAATTTTGGATAAAATTAATAGACAAATAAAAGCGATGTTAGATTTCAAAAATTTAGTATCATGATTTGTCATACTAAGAACTGGTACAATTCGGTAAGGGGCATATCACATCAAACCGATGGCATACTGATCACTTCATACCGAACCAACAATATACCAATTAGGTGAATTGGAAGGTTTCGACCCATAAACTACCCTATACCCCGTTTCAAGCTGAATCAGGTGGTTCGACATGGTACAGGATGGTTTGGTATGGTACGAGGTCTGTATGAGATTAGTATAAGATGATTCTAAGCTATATAGGGCGATTCAAGGCAATACCAATTATGTATCATTTTGAAATAACGAACTGTACCAATTCTGCATCGTTATGATTTGATACAGTTTGATGGACCTTGCTATCTGATACCTTTCTTGACAGCAATTTGATAAATTTTTGATACATTAATTGATTCTTGAATAAAAGCTCAACTTCAAAGTAATTCCTAGATTAATTAAGTTATCAATGCTTAATGTGAGATGAAAAAATGCGGTACTACTATCAAAGGCTACATTAGCCAAAATTAAAACTTAATTTTTGTGATTTTACTTAAATTACATATAATTTTTAATTAAAAATATTTTTAATCCAGAAATTTATGAAATTTTAGTAGCATGTAAAGATATTTCAGACATGTTTTTTGGAGCATGCATCCTTTTTTTTTATAGTTATAAAATTTATACATATTTTTGTAATAATAGAGGAAGCTTAAAAACTTTGAAAACATATATATGGTATACCAGTAGTACTGATACCATACCGATCACCTACTGGTACACAATCTGGTACCAAGGCTATGAACCATGTTTGTTGGTATATAAATGCATATTTTAGAAGGCAAATATCAGTTATCTTTCTCATCATAAAACACAAAATGCAATATTACAGTATTTCACAAGAATGCATTTCAGTGATGTCCTTAAGAATTTTAATTTATTAACTGTCAAATATAAGTTCAAGGAGGGTTTGTGAAAAATAATTGCCTATAGAATTAGAAATAGACTTGTCAAATTTTAAGACCATTTCAAGCGAGTATTTTCCACCTTGAAGATGGGCTTGAGTAAAATATGTGAATATGAGAAATATATGTTCTAGGCACAAAAGTAAATTAAATTCAAAGACATTGTTTCAAATGATCTATTTTGTTGCTAGCAATCCATTCCATTTTAAGATGATTTTGGCTGATAGGGCAAAAATTTTCAGCAGGCTTGGTGAGTCTATCTTTCAAATATGAAGCCAAATAAATGTAAAGATTTAAATGTCAATGAGTCAATCCATTCCATTATCCATTTCATTGCAAATCATATAAGAGGCACCATGTTAAAGGATAACAGGTAGAAAGTTACTCATAGTTTTACATCATCTTGTAACAAATTCGCTACAATATGGATCCACAATTCAATAACAATGCCGGAAGCCTAAAGGGGCCAAACAACAGGATCAGGGGTTAAAAATCATACATGCTAGTGATTGCTACCCCCTCCACTAAAAAAAAAAAGGGGATTGGTTTTTTTTTCTTTTCTTTTTTTGATTTTACAACTGAATGCTGGTATTAGTCTCAAAAAATCAGAATGTGATTAGCAAACATAAATGTATGGATTTTTTAATACAACTAATAGAATGTATTTAATCATAGGCAAATATTGAAATATTGATGATTAAACATGTACTAACCAAGGATGGCTATGGCACACTCCATACCAAGGATTCATGCCGATAAAGGGTATCAATAGGTATAGATGGGCATGGCCCAAACACCCTAAATATGGTATTTTTTGGCCTTCAAAAAACCATTTTTGGATTTTTGTATAATATTCTCTCAAGTTAGCGCTGTATTTTCACAAAAAATGAGGTGGAAGAATCGACTTTAGTGCTTGAGACATGGTTTTTGTGCACGTTCAGGTCAACAACATGCATATTTATCATACAAGCTCTACATAACTTCGAATCTAGAATACATGAAAAAAAAGTGTGTTAAAATTAGCAAATGAAATGCAATTAGGTTTTCTAGAAATCACTAGTGACATTCTATAATGGATGGCATTCACTAACCTTATTTATTCTAAACCTTTTTTTAATCAATTTTCTTACTTTTTAGAAATTATTGTAACCTAGGTTGGAGGTCATGTTCATTTCATGCACTTGATTAGTGCACTCACATTATGTGCATATGTACAACAATTTATCTTCCATGATTAAATTATAAATGTCTAAATATATACTTTTTAGCAATTAAAAAATAAAAAACAAGTTAGTTGCAAAATGTATGCCACCTATCTCGGAAATTAATTTACAATTATCTAACACCATATGTATGATTTTCTAAAATTTAAAATATATTTTTCAAATAATTAAGTCTGAAGTTATATTTAAAATTCTAAAATAATCATAAAAAATGATTGCAATTGAGGAATTTTTGTAGATCAGCCCCATAAATACATCATATAAAAATTCCAATGGATATATTTTTCTTGTGTTGACTTCAAATTTAGGTTATTTTCTAGTCTAGGCTGGGGTGGAACTTCAGCATCACTTACATTGAACCTATAAATCTTAAAAATTTGGTAGCATGTGCGCATCAGCAATGCAAACATGCAATCAATTTTTCCCAAATAAATTAGCTATTAACTATGCTTGAAAATATCTTTTCATAAAAATATAATTTCAGAAAAATAATATCTAAAAAATATTTCTGTAAGGTTGTGGATCTCTTCATTTCCCTATAACATATCAAAAATCAGCCCAAAACAAGGTCCACAAAATCAGTATGATATAATACGATTGTTATGATATAATACGCAACCCATACCAAAGCAAAGTACCAATACTTTTCTCACTCTTATCCATATTACTATTCAAAACTGAGCAATTCATACTGAATCGAACCTCGGTACTATGCTAGTACATTACAAGTACGATCAATATAGATCAATATGGGTCAATACGACAATTCTTGGCCCAAATAAACACTAGTAGCTTAGGTAAATCCCAGATACATGGTTTTTGGGTGTAGGTTTTGGGTTCAACCCAAAACCCATAAATTACTTGAATTTGATCTAGATTCATACTCCAGTGCATAAATCCAAACATTAAATAAAATTTAGACAAAATTCTGATAAAATGCTTCCTCAATCTAGCAATTAAATATGGAATCATTTTTTTTATTTTCCAAAATTAGGAAAATATACGAGCAAAGAGATTTTATACCCTGAACGAAGTAATTTAGAGTCAAAAAGTCATGAAATCCATGCTTGAATCCTTGTTTGAAACCCTCCTACAAGGTTAATGGATCTCTCTCGCCCTCCCCGCCCCATTATGTTTTCAACTAGGTGGAGTGCAAAACAAAAAAAAAGGCACCTCAAATTTCTTCCAGGCAGTAACGTGACAAATTGAAAGCTGTACTCCTGAAACTGCTCAATCCACAAGGGTTTCAGGGTCATTTTGGCTGGTTGCCTCCTGAAATAAGCCTCCATATACCAATAGGTGCTCGGTTCAGATTAAGCCTAGCAGCTTTTTAATCCATGATCTTGGATGGACTGTGCTTGGTGAGTTGAAAGCTTTCTTAATTGTCTCCAATTTGAGAGAAGCATGACATCAAGATTGTCCAAATAACAAAGTGCCTGACACACAATGGCATCAGCATAGAGATATATAGTAGCATATGGTAATTTTTGTATCCCTTCTACATTGTATATGTTGATCCAATTGAATGATCTTAGAATCTTAAAGCAAATATAGGATGACTTGTATTTTTTTACTTCCCAATTTGAGCATCGTCTATGCTATAGATTATTTAATTTATTATAAAGCAAGGATTCCTGAACTGTGTGCCAAATCAGTACGATTGGGCCCTGTAAAATGGTTCTCTCCATAATGGTTTTGGATTGGATTGAACCATCTTAAAATGCAATATGCTATTAAATTTTATTTGACTCTCAACAATTCGCGAAGGTCCTGGCACCTTTTCAACACCTTCAAAAAAAACCCTAACCCTCTCCTACACCCTCGTTGTCGCCCACATCAAAGCCCCTCACTGTTGCCCTCCCCGTCACTAAAGGTATGTCTCTCTCTACCATCCATCTCCCCTCTCTTCTCCTTCAAGCTTCACAGTCCTCTCCCTCTCTCCTCTTTTTTCCCCCGACGATGACGACCCTCTTTCTCTTACTCAAGATCCTCTCTTCTTCTTCTTCCGACTTCAAAGGTACACCCCTCTTTCTCTTTTCTTCCAAAGGTGGCAGCCCTCTCTCCCTCTCCTCCCCCCTCTCTCTTTTTTTCTTTTTCCGCATGGTGGGAAGCCGATTGCGAGCATCTCCCCCTTTCTCTTCACCTCCTCCGCAAGTCAATTAGGTTTTTTTCTCTCTCCTATCTCTATTATGCGGCATCGATTCACCATGGTTCGATATGATACAGTTCGGTACCGTACTGAGCCAATCGTCAGCCGGTACGAGGTGCCAATTTGATTCAGCAAACCTCGTATAAAAGGTAAGGCATACTAAATCGAACCAGTCAATTCTGCACAAACCAAACCGAACCAATCAAAAAACAGTTTATTTTACCTATCGATTTGGTACGAAACCTAAACCATGCCAAACCACCTAATTCGGATGGTTTTAGGGTTGGGGGTTATGCTAGGTGTCATGTGAGTTTACATCCTCTCTCCTCTCTCTTATTTTCTTTTCTTTCTATTTACTTAAGATTTCTTATGGAAATAAAAGAATACCCTCCATTTAAATTCAACAAAAAATCAAAAAAATCAAATTCCTTAAAAATAAAAAATCAACTCTAGAGAATGTTAAAAAATTATGGTTTAACAATTATCAAGTTAGGGTACTTTCACTCTGAATAAAAATTTTAAAAAATTAATTTAACTAAAAAATGATAAGAAAATAAAATATCAGAAAAAATTATCTTAAAATGCTATTTATAAGGCTCTAATCAATACTTTGTCAAACTTACTGGGTTTCCAAACTTAGATAGGTTCACAGTAATGATAAATCTCATACTAACCTATGCTGACATAATCAACAACTTATCAATCAAAACAATAAAATTAAACTTGTCATAAAATATTAATGTTAAAATATATTCTTAGGGTCCAGATGATGACATGTCACTAGACCAAAAGAACTAATCTTTTAGCTTTTCTTTACATTTTAAGGAAATTGAAATTGATCTAAATTATTTTCCTTCTGGGAAGATCAACTAGCAGATGAGTGGAGAGCCCTTGTTTAGGGGTTTCTTTGAGAGACGAAAAAAAAAAAGAATAAGAAAGTGAACCTTACCTACTCTCATGTGCTTACTCCAAAGATAAAGTTGAAGATCTGCTACAGGTCTTCATTACCTTTTTTTTTTTAATTTATTGTCTATTATTTATCATTCCATGTACATGGCTAAGCCAAGACAGTCTAGTGACACTATAGTCTAAATCCTAAGAAATACATGTTAATCTTAAAATTTTATAGTAAGTTTAATTTTATTATTTTATCGAACTATGTATCAAATTAGCATAGGTCAATATAAAATTCACTGTTTCTGTGATTATACCTAAGTCTAAAAACCCTATAAGTTTGACTAAGTATTGAACAAAGCCTTACCAATTGTATTTTAAAAATTTTTTTGATATTTTGTTTTCTCATTATTTCTAAGTTAAATTGATTTTCTAAAATTTTATTCAAAGAAGAAATACTCTAACTTGATATTTACTAAACCATGATTTCCTGAAATTCTTCAAATTTGTTCTTGAGAGGAAGAATTGACTTTTTATTGTTAAGAAATTTGATTTTTCTGATATTTTTATTGAATTTAAATAGGAAGTATTCCCTTATTTTTATTAGAAATCTTAAGTAGATAAAAAAAAAAATTCACTTAAATGATTTTGAATGGAAATAAGAGAAAAAAAAGATGATGAAAGCTCATAGGATGCTCTCGGCCTCATATACCATATAAAAAAGAAAAAATCAAAAATCAAAAAGATAAAAAATTGAAAAAAATACTGAATCAGCCCAAACTAATAGCATGCTACTAGTTCAGTTCAGTACTGGTTCACGATTCATCCGACCTTAAATATAATATCATGTTAGTGTATAGGTTAGATTTATTTAATATATAGCGTTTTGCCTATATTTAGGTTATGCTGCTCAACAGCAAAGATGTTGCCTATTTGGCTTCATGTTAGTTTTGTTCAAAAGAGCCAAAGTTCTTATCAAATGTTCAAAGCATATAGGTTTCTCTCTATAGAAAAAACAAATATAGCTTTTTGTTAAAAAAAACAAAGTATTCCTAGATTCCTTAGGGGGCGTTTGGTTGATGGTAATCCATCTTAGTAATCTAAGATTACTATGCAAATCATCATGTTTGACAATTAGACACCTTCATCTGGATGGCAATATTTGGTTCTTAGACATCTAAGATTACCATAAACCATAGTAATCTAATTTTCTTCCGAAAGGTGGGTATGTAAGACTACCATATGTAAGATTATCAAAGTCCAATAATCTAGATTATACTCTTGACTTTCATATAAATATTTATTAATATTTAATCCGATTATATATTTAATTTGTACTTAGTAATATATAAATATTTAATATTATATGCATATTTAATATTAAATATATAATATAATACATTATATTGATATTAAATTTAATATTAATATAACATTTTATATTTTAAACACTATTATATATTTATATGATAATTATAAATATAAAATTAAAAATTTATTAATATTTATGACCTTGCATATTAAATTTTCATATCTAAATAACCTATAATATATATTTAATATTATTTATATTATAAGTTTAAATAATTTAATAATATAAATATTATATTTTTAAAAATATTAGTTATATTATAAATATTATTTAATGTTTAAATAATATATTAAATAATTTATGTTATTTAAATATTATTAAATGTATATTATTAAGTAATTTAAGATTTTATTAAATATTTATATATTATATATTATATATTTATAATATTTAATATCTAATATTTTTAAAATAATTTTACAAAGAATTCTTACTTTTTACTAGAGCATTTCATATCCTAGCAAACAAAAAGGCACTTAAAAGACAAAACAAATTTATAACACTATAAAAATGGAACTTAACACAACATAAAAATAAAACTTAAAAACATGGTAATCTAATAAAGCATGCATTCCAAAGAATCTAAGCTTACATTACTAAGACAAACCAAACAAGATAATTCTTTATTTTCAGTAATCTAAGTACCGTGTACAAGATTATCCGAAATATAAGATTTCTAATAATATTATATTACTGCGAACCAAATGCCATCTAATATTAAAACATTCTAACCACATAGGCATCCCAGTTTTCCACAGAACAAGACGCCTAACATTCCGCTCCAATCTCCAACCTGAACAAGCATCCCAGTAGTTTCTTGTAATGCTTTTTTCTTAAAAAAAGTATGTGAAGCTTTAATATTTTATTTGATTTTTAAACATATTTGAATTTCAAAAGTTACATTTTTATGATAAATTAGATTTATTTAAACTTATAGCATCAATATAATATGGCCAAGATAGGACAAAATGGAACAGCTGAGACCGGTACCAGAATCTCTTTGGGATAGGACAGAATGGCCAAAACAGCCCCCGTCCTGCCGAGACTTGAATTACTACTGGCTACTATCCAAAAGTACAAAATTTTATACTTCATTCATAAAGCCATTCTTATAATATGGAATCAACATGTAATGGGGCTTCCAATAACCCCCTCCATAACTTGCAAAATAGGTAGGTAATAAAATGAATTCACCTACTTGCACTTGGTGGGCATTCATAACATCAGATTAGACAATCGTGATACCGATGGAGTTCAAACAGCTTATAAGATGGTTTGAAATTACCTTCCTTAAACAAAAATAGCATATAGTCATTTGGCTCACTTAGACTTTGTTCCGAAGATTCACTCCACGTAAGAGATGGTCTCTTTTTTGTTGATGGAAGGAAAAAAAAAAAAAAAAAACCAATTCTTCTTAAAGCATATAAAATTGTACTCATTTTCTATGTGCTGGAGGCCATAACATTTCAACAAGTGGGGCTGGAAGTTCAGACCACAATGAACAGTTAACCTTTTTTTTATAAAAAAAAGGATATTTTGGTACCAACATAGAGTGGTGGTAATCATATGGATAATACAAAAAGCATCTTTGGAGAGAAATATAAGCTAAAACCTGCATGGGCTGCATATTGACTGGCTTTGACTGGCTTCCTACAATCATTGCAACAAACCTTCAACATAAAAACAAACATCAGGATTAATATATGAAATGACAAGAACAATAAGATATGACTCATATGACCATTAAAAATAGTGTATACAGATAAGACTACCCGACCATTAAAAATAGTGTATAATTTCTTCAAAACTTACCAGGTGCAAGGGATCTGTCAGTGGTCTACAATCAAATACATGCATATCTGCAAAAAAAGAGAGCATAAAGACAAATGGAAATTTAGTTGCACGATAACAAGGATAATGTTTAATGATATAAAATATAATAGATATCTAGATCTGGTATTGTCATACTCCACTATGGTGCAGAAGTTAGCCAACAAATGAAAACAAAAGAATTTTTATCTTCACCTTTATGAAACACTAATAAGCAAGGATTACTTATAATTTTCTTTCAACATCATAAAATGTTTTTAGATCAACTGACTGCAGTAAGAATTAGTCTTTCAGAATTTTCTTTCTAAATCATGAAAACAATTGTTCAAATGGAAAGCCACTATTTTAGAATCATCAAATGAAGCATGTTCCCCTTTTATAGATGCTATTGCAGCCCTTCATGGATGACCATGTAGCCCTAGCAAAGCAGCAAGTACCTTTCCTATTGGATGACGAGATAATCTAACGATTCCTAAATTCACAAAGAGGCTAGATAAAGAATAATACCAAGGCAATCGAATGATGCATAACTAGAGAACAATATTAAAAAGAAATGTTTGAAGAATCAGGAGTGTAAAATGGAATATAAGAGATAGGTAGGCTACCTACAAAACAAAAGGTCCTTGTTACACTGAAACGAGTAGGCTACCTCCAACCAAATCCTCTGAAGCCCTCTCAAAAACCAAAGATGTCTCCCATGACCAAACCTTTCATACTGAAATGAGTCCAATTACACTAATAGCATCATTCTTCTCCTCCATTTCTTCTTCCTCTTCTCCTTCCTCTTCTCCTTGTTGCTACAAAGTGGGATGAGGAGCTGTTGAATAGATAGGGATTTGAGGTTCTCCGATCCTAAATCTAGACGGAAATGGGAAAGGTTTTGTAAAAAAGAGAGGACAAATGGTCATACCATGGTTGACCTATGGTCAAACTTCTAGCAACTCACAATGTGAATACTAATGCAAAAAACCCATCTAAGCCCTTATCAGATCCAAAATAACTTAAATGTGAATACTAATGCAACTCACAATTCCATCAGCAACTTCGAACAAAGTATTTAGGTCCAAAGTTTCTTAATCAATCAAGCCAATAAAAATGAGAAATTTTTGGGTTTTTTCTTTTTGGGGAGTGGAGGGGACATAAATGAACATGTAGACCCCGCTATTCCTCCAGCATATTGAATTGACCTAAACTTTAAACTTCTTAATTGTTAAGATTGTTATTAACTTGAAATCTATTAGTGTGAGTTTTATTTTTAAAAAAAGTAAACTTATCAGATTTTGGGTATATTTTTTTCTCCCTTAAAATAATTTTCTTAGCCAATATTTCTTGCAGAACTAGTTAGGTAGACTCCCACTTCCCCATAAAAATCCTTGCTAAATGGGCCCCCTTCTAAAAAGCTGCTCTCTAATCAACATCCACCTCTTTTCCACTAAAAAATTCATACTTCATTCCAACTCAAGCATCAATGAATCCAATTAACCATCCAGCCTCTTCCTAAATTAATTCCTTACCAACACTATTTGAATCTCTCCTCATTCTCCATGCACACACTTCATTTCCTCCTAAAAGCCTCCAATACACGTACTAGCTCATGTTCCTTACAAAAAGGTTATTTATCTTCTTCCCTTCTCTTTATCTTTCGGGAACGCATCATTTAAGAAAAAACACGACATACCACGGAACACCGAGATGGATTACTGTCTCAAGTGTCAAGACAGGACCGTCCCAACATCTTCTCATCCCAATATCCTAATCACCACATCCTAGAACATCTCCCATCCTAAGTGTCAAGATAGGATGGGTCGGAAGTGTATCCCATTCCATGAAAAATAGGAAACAAGATCTAAAATTGTTCTACATCCCATCCTATTTAAAATCTTACTTCTTACAATTCCAAATCTATCAGAAACAATGTTTCTACATCACACCCTTTTATTGTTTCAATGATAAGATTTTTTTGACTCTCATTCTTTGTGAATTTTTTAAGCTTAATAGATCAAAAAAAAAATCTAAATGATTTCTCAATGCATGAAACAGTACACACTAACAATAATTTAAATGATTTACAAACAAAATTTAATTCATGTCATTGAAAATTTAGAAAAATAGAAAATAAACATTTAAAAATAATGTAATATATATAAATCTTAATATAACTTCAGATCAATATCATGAATTGTTATCATATTTATATTAATTTAATTGTTGTTTCTATTAACATATTTTGAGGAATGCATATATATGCACATGCATAGAGGAAAATCACTTGCCGGCATGATGAATTGAAAATTCCCCTACCATGTAGTGAGTCCCATTTTGAATGCAAGTTCACCAAGGATACCAAACAATTCAAAACATGGCTACAGTGATATTTACCGTTTAGCATGACCCTACATATTTTTTGCCTGAAAAAGAGAACAGAGAAAAAAAAACTCTAGCTCCACCCTTCCTGTAGTGTATTTATAGAGTAAGTTTGGATACTGAAAGACTTTTAAATGTTTTCTTTTGCTCAACATTATACCAAGAATATGTTTCCATGATCTTCCTTCCTTTTTATGCACCACCAATGTTAAGTGTTATTGGGAGCACCTTTGTTATTAGTTCACAGCATACACACTACATCTAAACCCATAAACATTGGTATGCAAATTATAACTTGATCAATTGCATTCTTCCATCAACTATTTTAACATAGCAGATGCAGTGATTAATATTACAGCCGAAAATGGTGGTTTATGCACCAGATGGTACCCGTGGCTTGTGTTGTGATCAAAACTATACCTTTGAACACCTAAGACTGTGGCACTCAGCAGTAACTGTATTACAAATAATACGTGTGAAATTTCACAACATGGTTGCATGAAGGATGCAGGAGGCAAACAAGAGTCATAGATTAAACCTATAAGAAAAATTCTTTGTTAAAATGATTAATTGGTAAAACTATAACCGAAATTGTGAAGTTTACCTTCTTCTGCAAGTAAATTTGCCTCGTCTGCATCATGAAACTCCTTACGTATGATCTGAGCAGCAATCTTCTCATGGGTGTCCTCTTCTGACAGAAAAACAAACACAATGCATCGGCTTTCAGATAAAACAGTCAGAACACAAATCTCTGCCTTTCTTGATATGTACATTGATGGAAGCCTTTACTTCCAATAAAATGATATACAGAAAGTTTTAAGATAGCACAGGGCCAAAGCTTGACCTAATAGAGTTTGTGGCATTGCCGTGAGGAAGCAAAGAACGAAAAAAATAGAATTATGCAATTAAAATAGTGGAACATAAGATAGCCATGGTTGTGGTTGTAGTTACAGTTGAAGAATCAGGAAGAAATATATCAAAGAAGGTGCATTATCCATGAAAATGAGGACAAAGTAGCACAGAACTGATTGAGAGAGTGATGGAGTGCACAACAAGGATCCAAGGAGGCGACAGTAAGAATTAAGTATTTAAGCATCTGTCAAGTGATACAAAAAGAAAGAGGGAAGGCCTAAGCTCGCATGACTGCTGAAGGGGGATTCATAAAACTGACCCCAAAACAGTGGAAAATCAATGTTTTCATTTGCCATTCAAAAACAGAGGAAAAGCAGATGTCCATTATATTCACTTTTCAGGCCAGTCAGCATTCTTTATCACAAATTGCCTTTCCAAATCTTCAGTTTACTTTTTCATCCTTTCAAATACTAGATAATGAAAACTAAAGTGACATTCTCAGTTAAACTAAACATCATGTTTTCTCAGTAATATTGCTCGATTACTTTTCCATTGATAGCATTTATTTTTCTTTTCCGTGTCGATAGTGAGCATTCCTGTTTCACCCAGCATCATGGCCCCAAGGAACATGTTTTCTGGCAGTAAATTCTAAAAGAGAAGCAATTGGCTACTTTTTTATTTCCTAAGCTTTTCAATGCAAAATGAACACAACCTAAACCTCTTGTTGCTGGTAAATGATTTTGGTCAAACATTAGCATTTCTGTAAATTCTGATAATTTATTCAGATATTGTGAATTAGGAGGATGGAAACAAGATCAAATTGGAAACTGCACCCAATGATTTTTTCTTAATTGTTAGAAAGATTTGATAGGCAGATAAGGATATTGCAGAAATAGGACAAAATTGTGAAGGACATCAAGTGAGACATGAAGCGGACAAAGGAGTGATGTTTAGGTGTTTTTATTTCAGATTCATAGGTATAAAGAGGAATAGCGAAATTTTCTTGTCTGCCATTTGTTGATGTTTTCCTCTATATCCCACCCCAATAAGGCTGTGCATTAAGTCAAGTGGTTGTATAAGCCTTTAAATAGGACAACAAGTGCCCCTTTGTGAAAATAATGATGATAATAACGATGATGATGATGATGATAAAATCACATTTGGCTGCAAATGCTTTCAATTATTCTCAAGATTCTAGACTAATGAACATGTGAATAACCCAAAAATAAACCTTGCCCTATAAACTTTAGAAATACCTGGTGTAATTTCTGGACAACTTCCAACAGAGAGAAGCCTCACCATTGCAGCCATTCTTCCGCACCCAGTCTTGCATACCATTGAGACAAGCAACCTAGAGTTGACAAGGGACCAACAAAGTGTGTGATATTCCATGCAGAGCAATTTAGTATGTGCCCCTAAGATGAAATGCCCAGCAAATATCCAGTACAAAATTATTAATGTGCAACAACAAGTTCAGGTAGAAAGAATTCATGCATAAATTGCTATACATCAGTTCCCATTAACAGAAACTTATACTTTAGGTAAATGAGAAGGCTTGTGTATCAGCTTTATTCTGTTATTTTTATTACGTCTGAAGTGTAACTTATACTTTTTAGTCAGTTTAACTGACAGATGCTGACATCCTGAAAAGATTTTGATGGTAAGTATTTAACTATAAAATATGGCGTTATATTAAACCTGTATTATTTAACATTAGAACATCGGCTGAATGATGCATGTAGGAATAATATCTTGAGTCTTTGAAATTTATAAGAATGATTAATTTTAAAAAAAATAAAATAAAACTTTGGTAGCATAAAAATTTTAGACTCTATAAAAACTGCATCAGACACGGCTTTCAGTTGTTTTGACAATTTAGAAAAGTGAAAAAAAAACTTTACTATTCCTTTCATCTTTTCTTAATTCTAAGACTTCCTTGAATTTTTTCTGAATTTAGCAGATCCTTTAGTTGATCTAGGTAAGGTTGGTGTCCCAACCCGGTATTGACTAGAAACCAGCTTGGGACAGGTTGGTGTCCTGATTTTTCACTAGAACATCAAATTTTCTTTTTGTTGTTCGTTGTTTTCGATGATTATTTAGAGGGCTTTTAGGGTTTGTTTGTCATAATTTAGGATTAGGCATGTTTTTGGGTCAAGATTGGATATAGTGTCAATATTGGGTTTATAGTGTTCACAATCTGAGATCACTCTTCACTTCTTCGTCTCTTTTCCCCTTCTCTTGTTATGTTGTCTATTTTATTGAGAGGATATATTAGTACAAGGTCCCTCAATTCTTCAGTATCGGGGATTTTCACACGTGTTAGTGGAAAATCCAACAGCCACTATAACACTATAAAAAGGCTATTTTTTATTGAAATAGTACACATAAATTTGAACATTCCATGCTTTTTCCTTTCTCTGTTTCATCTTCTCTTTCTGGAATCAACATCCATTTAAAAAAATTTTAAGGCAGGTTGCATTAGATTTGAATGTATTTCATTTTGATCTTATAAAATATTGGATCAATACCTTTTCCTATATTTGGAATTTTGAATTAGAAGACAGTATCTTCTTTTGAGAAGAAAATCCGGAAAAAATATCAAAACATTCACCAAGGGCAGCAAACAACATAGTTGATTGACAATGGCTTATGTGCATCCAATTGAACATGCCCCTCTTAGTGACACAATGCTCAATTGGTAGTCCACTTAGCTGGTTTGGGTGATACAAGTCATACCATGATGATTGAAACATGGCCTTAATATGTTGCAAGAAAACTGTATGGGTGATTATTTTAAGACAAATCTTTGTGAAGGCCATCTATTAACATATTTACCCACTTATTATTCAATCTATATTCTTCAAATATTTGTCATAACCCCTTTTGAAATATACAGCTAATCTCAAACAGAGTAAAGCAAAGGATCCTAAGCAACACAATGAAGAGGTCCTGATGTGTATTATCTATGTGAAGAACAATGAGTAGATTATCTCCTTCTAGAAGACTTTTAGTTATGAAGGCAGTTTGGAGTACCTAATTCATATCCTTGTGAAAAAAATCAGCAAGCAAAACTATTAATGATTAATTGCATCATAACTAATGAGTTCTTACTTGGTTGTGGAGCAACATGAAACCACATGTCAGCAATAACATCATATTTTAGAATACTGCTGAATAAGTGTGGAATAATGCCCACAAAAAGATTTTTCTTTTAATAAGAATGTTACATGTGATTGTTATTTGTTTGAAAATACCAGATGATGCATCAAGTTGATATTACCTCTGACAAGTAAAATAGTAAAAGCACAATTCAAAAGCATGTGGGAGTAAATAAACAAATGTCAGCTTTCATGAAATGTTTTTTCAACGAAAAGGGAAAAGACAAAGACTTAAGTTGAATTTTTGATTCAAAAGAATTATTTATCATGTTATAGTCTATATCTATTTAATAACACTAGCTTATGATTAGTAAGGTTTTCAATTCTCAACCTGACCCATAACCTACAGTAAACCACCCTTGGAACAAAAATTCAGGTTAAACCAAATCCCACCCATTCATAGACAGGTTGAATTATTGGTAGGGTTTCCAACCATATATACAAAATAAGGAAACACCAAGGAAGGGGGTACACTATAGGGATGAACTTTTGAAGGGCAATCACCTGGGGATGGCAATAGGACGAGGTGGGGCTGAGGACCCTAATTTGTGTCCCCATCTCCATTAAAGAAAATAATCCCTTCTCCACCTTATCCCTGTAAATGGAATTTATTTTTTTCATTTCCATCCTCGCCTTATAGGAAATGATAAATCTCTATCCCCATTTTATTTCTCGGTCCTACTCCCATCCACCCCACCTCTAATGACATATATCAATGTTCAATAAAAAGTATGAGAGTAATTTTATATATACAAAAATATATAACAAAATAATATTACTTTAAGTACATGGTCAACTAGATGGGGTCAGTTAAGGTGGGAACATATTTATTTCTGTCTCTGTCAGAAAGAACAAAGATAATTTCTGTCTCCATTCTCATTCCACCCTCACAAAAGGCGGAGAATCCCCATCCAAAAAAGGTGGGGCGGGACAGGTCGCTGCTTTGGGACCCTAAATAGAAATTTCCAGCTACAAACATGCAGAGAGAAAGAGAATCTGTGGCGCTACACGTCGCCACTGCACTTGCAGCCTCCAACTCCCTTCTCCTCTGCCTCCCACCTCTTCTTCCATGAAGTCGGAAAAATCACATCAACAACCAACTCCCCAAATCTCTCCAACATATTAAATAAGTTAACAATTCCAATGTCACAAGCTTTGCAGGTACAGAACAATCTAAATAACCAAAACATGCATCATTATTCAGTTAGCTAAACAATACAAACAACTTTAAAGATACACAACATTCATAAGCAACGATAGCACGTTCATATTTCGGGCCACAAATTTCTTTTTTTCTTGGTTTCCGTGCTTCCTTATTAACCACATTATGGCTTAGGTTATCCCTCCTTCCAGATTCAAAAATTTCAACCAATTATCAAACTTTTCTCTCTCCCCCCTTCTCCATCAGATTAATCTCGTCTCAAACAGCAACTATCAATCAACACCCATTTTTTTTCCCAACTCAACCATAACCGAAATCAAGAAACGAAAGCTCACCTGGAAATTTAATCCCGGAAATTGAACAGATCGCAAGAAAGGGACGCTCGCCTTCGATTAGGGTTTTTCGATTTTTTTTTTTAACCTTCGCTCCTCCTCCCTCTGTTTTTCCTCCTCCTACCCCCAACGGAAAGCGAGGAAGGAGACGGGTTTCTAAACCGCGGGTTCGTTCGTCGCTCGCTCCCCACCTCGTTCGTCGCGTGCTCTAGGGGGCGCCTCGCGGGGACGCCAAGTTGGCTCTGGCTTCGGCCGCGTCCGACGAACTCGGTCTCCGCGTCTAAAGAAACGGGGGGAATCGGACGAGAAGACGTTGGGGTAGTGGTCGGATGGATTGATATTTCCACCCCCAACGTTTTTCGTTCCCTTCTTATTCTTTATTAATAAACGACCTTCATGGTTGGATGGAGACAAAGCAGCTTTATCCGACCGTTAAAGTCCGCAGGGACTTCGCATTTTATGCATTAAAATAAGTATTGTTCAAACCTCTGTGTACTGCAAATAAATGGAACAGGTGTTAAAATATAATAACAATCCAAATCAAGCGGTGGCTTTCCTCTTCTCTATTTGATGAAAGAGGGCTGCAATTGAGGAGTTGATCTATGATTCCACTTTCTCTTGATCTGATGATATCTATGGATTAGGTTGGGTTCAAAATTGAGCTTATTTAGATTCTGAATTGCATCTTGTTTTTTTTTTAATCCAATTTGAATTAGGTTGGTTCCAAATAATCAATTACTTGTGAAACTAAAATTTTTAAATGGGAAGTTAAATTTAATTTAATTTTTATATCTATTTATTTTAAATAATTTTATATTTAATTATTATTTATTATATTTTAAATATAAAAAATAACTAGATACTTAACCCAAATGGCAAATCTAACTCGATCTAGCCCTAATTTGAACTTAAATACTTTAAATTAAGTTTGAATTATACTTAACATCAACCAAGCCCAAATGATTTATTGGATATGAAATCTTTTCCATATACATGATCTGATCCAACTTGATGGGTTAATGAATGCATAAATCATAATATAAACATGCAATTAGATAAGTTCAAGATCGACGTGCCTTAATCTGACTTGATCCATTTGCAACCCTACGTAAACTAAGTTGTATGGGTAGAAAAATTAATATTTGAAAAACTAATATTTGAATGTGAAAGTTCTATAAAATCATTGGCACATCTTGAATAGGTGAAAATAACTATTCATATTACTTTACATTAGGTTACATATCAACTCAATAAAGCCTTTTTTTTCATGACATGCATCCTCTGGCCCTTAGTTTTAATTAAATGCTTCTTTAATTCAATTCTTAGTTCGCTTTCTTTTTTTTGTTTTGAGAAAGAAAAAACTAATTTCATTCAATATTCAAATTATGAAGATCCATAAAAATAAGATACAAAATTTTTAAAAAATTTTACTCCGACCATACATTCTCATAAGAAAAATTCCACTCACCTAACTATATTGTGCAACAATATTGCTAACTCGAGGTAGATAGTGATAGCAAGTGAAGTACAAAAAAGTAGCATCAATATAAATTACATCTTCTGTGATCAGATAAAAATACGACAGATTATCTTTAGCATTGTTTATTACAGTGACAACTTGTTAACTATTACTCTGAAGGATAATAGAATAAAAGCGCAAATCCTATATTAATTAGAGACCATAGTATGCTATTGAAACCTCCGCAATGTCAACCTTGCAGATCCCTTGCCACTTCTTACTAGTTGCAACCATAACCTGGCCTCTCCAATCTCGGATGATCACCCCAAAACTATAGCCATTAGTTTAAAAAATGGCCACATTAGTATTAACCTTATAGATCCTATTAGGTGGAGTCCTATGATCCATACGTTGTTGGAGGCTTTCTTTTTCTTCATATTTATTAGCTTCCTTACACTTCGAGCAACTCACAAAACTTGGCAAATACTTGCTGGTAGTTTCGTTCCTCGCTTTCAAAGTAAAGTTGATTTCTAGCATTATATATAGCCCCTCCACACATAAAAAATAGTTTAAATACTTCTATATCCATGTTAGCTATATAGTTAGAGAATTAATAGTACATGGTAGTATCTATATACATACCACAACCTCAAGGGGCTTACGAATAATAATTTCATAAACAATTAGCAATTTCTAAACGCATGGCTATACATTCTATAGTAAGACTATAGCGACCACATATATTATTAACCTGCATCCCTTTTGCCTATAGGTTAGCTTTTGTAGGTAAGATATGCTTACACACTTAAGATGAAAAATATTTGACTTTAGTGGGTATGTGCAAAGACCAAATATTTTGCCAAATTTGGTCCACTTGCAACAATGAACTCCTTATATTTAAAGCCATATTTGATTGTACTAGTTACAGGGCAAAATGATAAGTACTTCTCACTATTGGATGCCCATGTTTCATGAAATGTCACATTTACCTATTTGATGGCAAGGTAACACTAATGAGAATGCTTTTTATTTGCTCAGCATCAAGTAGCAAAAAGATTTGATCAATTAACTAACTTTTTCAACTTTTATTCTCCTCATCTATTAAAGCACTCACCATAAATGCTAAATCAAGAGAGGAAACTAGTGACCAAACTTTGAAGTAATGTTCCTTGAAAAGCCACTTATCTTGTCAAATTCTAATAAATCGCCCATTCCGCACTTGCCATATCATATCTTGTTTAACTATCTATGTAGCACTTAATATACTCCTCCAAGTATAATTAGGATTGTAACCAACCGAGGTTTGCAATACATGCCCTCTTAGATAATATCGAGCATTAAGGACATGAGATGACAAAGTGAAATCTTCATGAGATAACCTTCAAACTTGCTTCGCTGACATCGCCTGATTGAAACATCTAAAATTCCTAAACCCTAGCCCACCAACCTTCTTATAAGTGCATACTTGATTCCAACAGATCTAATGTACTAGATCTAGTGTAACTTTCTTTCCTATTATTTTTGACACCATCAAAATCTACTAATTGTTACTTTTATATTATTACAAATTGAAGCCAGAAGTTGGAAGCAACTTATCACATAAGTTAGTAATGCTTGTGCTATCACTTTGATCAAAATTTCTTTTCTAGCCCTCAAGCGAGTATTTCCCCTTTCATCTTTTAAGCTTACACCACACTCAGTCCTAGATCATTGAAAAAATCTATTTTTTGG
Source organism: Metroxylon sagu (assembly GCA_017589505.3). Classification (NCBI taxonomy): domain Eukaryota; kingdom Viridiplantae; phylum Streptophyta; class Magnoliopsida; order Arecales; family Arecaceae; genus Metroxylon; species Metroxylon sagu. The sequence continues at coordinate 527,415 of JACVBY030000490.1, read as the reverse complement.
ACTTGCCCACCAGCATAAGAAGACTTAAATACTTGTCATACCTCTCCATTGCCTTCACCTCCATTCATTACAAATTTGATTCTAAACAATTGTTGGTATATTTCATCTAAAGGAGAGTTTTAGCTTGTTGAAGTTAATTCTTTAACTAGATGCTTGTTTGTATTGATGGAGGATATACATAAACATATTACTCTCTTGTATGAAAGTTTTAATAAATATTATGTCATCATTTAAGAAGAAAAGGTTGGTTGTCATTAGAGCTTGCCTACAAATTTCTACTCCATTCAAGGCACCATTAAGTTCTACTTAAGAGATCATAGTCGAGAGTCCTTTTACATATATCAAAAACAAATATGGAGAGAGAGGAACACCTAGCAAAGACCTTGGTTAGGTGCGAACCTCTCTCTTAGAATTCCATTAATCAATAAAGAATAGAAGATGATCAATATAAACCTCATAACTAATTCCACCCATCTAATATCAAATCCCATTTTTAGCATAACCCTTTCTAGAGAACACCATTCAATCCTATCATAATGTTTACTCATATCTAGTTTTAAGGTCATACAACCTTGTTTTCCTTTTTTTTTTTCTTTTTTTTTCCCCTTTCGTATAATCAAAAATTTCAAAAGCTAGAAGTGCATTATCAATAATCAAGCGCTTAAGCACAAAAGCACTTTGTTTCTCATTAATGGTCTAGGGTAAGATGGGTTTAAGCCTATTAGTAATAGCCCTTGTAATAATTCGGAAAATGGTATTGCAAAGACTAATAGGTCTAAAATTTTTAGTAGTTTATGAGTTTTTTATTTGTGGGATTAAAACAACGTGAGTGTGGTTTAATGTGGTGGGATAAGAGGAATTATTAAGAATAGCAAGGGCAGTACAAACAATATCATTATCCATAATATTTCAAAATTTTTGATAGAAGAGAGAAGGCATACAATCAAAACTTAGTACTTTTATGGGGTGCATCTGCTTTAGTGCTTCAAAAACCTCTTCCTTAGAGAACTTCATAAGGTGAGTATTCTTTCTTTCTATGACTCAAGGTTCAATTGAATCAGGAACAACTTCAATACCATTCAGTTTGAAGGTAGAAAATAACTCTTTGATGTACTCATACATCACCTTAGCCATTGAATCATCATCCTCACACCATTCCCAAATATTTTAATTTTTGAGATCCAATTTCTCCTCGTATGATTAACTTTAAAGTAGAGAAACTTAGCATTTTTGTCCCTCTCTTTTAACGATGCTACTCTTGACCATTGCTTCCACATGATTTTTTCATGGGTTAATAGCTCATCCATTGATTTTTCAATAATTTTCATTGCTAATTACCTCATATGTCCATGGAGAGCATCGGAGATCATGCAACTTCTATCTACATTCTATAAATTCTATATTGACATGCCCAAACTGCACCATATTCCATCTTATATATCAAGGCTTTTCCACATTATTCTTATTTATTCGCCAATCGCTGTTGACTATTCTCACTAACTTCTTACCTCCATGAGTTCTTAATGATTTCCTTACATGACTCTTCCCAAGTCCACCTAACTTCAAAACTAAACTACTTCTTGTTCTTATTCATCCCTCCAACACCTTATCCTAGTTGAGTAGTATAGGTGCATGGTTTGACTTATGTCTAGCTAAATGACAAACCTCAATTCTAAACAATATTTGTTTCAAGGAATCAGACACCGCAAACCTATTGAGTCGCTCTTGAACATTAGCATCACCCCCATGTCCATTAGTCCATGTGAACCTATTGCTTGTGAAGCCTAAATCACACAACCCATAATCATCTAATGCATCCTAAAAATTCAACATCAACTAGATATCCCTACATTATCCACCCAACTTCTCATCCAAAGATCATATCTCATCGAAATCTCCTCCACATTTCTAATGGAGATTAGAGACACCCCTAAGAGCATGAAGAAGATTATACCTATGAATATTGTTGGGCTTCTTAAGCCAACCATAAAAACTAATGAAGCACCTTGAACCTCTTTAAGACACATCATGATGCTCCATGTCCACATGATGTGGGGAAAAAGATAAAAGTGATAGATTGAGAGGTTCCTTCTACCATGATCTTAACTCTATGCTTCTTCCATTCGTACTACCCACAAGTCTACACTAACACAATTTGGAAAGTCAAGCCTTTCTTTAACACTACTCATCTCCGAGTTCTTCAATCTAGTCTCCATGAGAAAGACAAACATGGGACCTTCAAGCTTTATAAGCTTGCTTAGTATACGAACTATAAACGGGTTCCAAAGCCCATGGCGGTTCCAAGTGCATTTATCATGCTCTTGATGGGGCTAGATTCCAGCCTTTACTGATTTAACTATGAAAGGAAATTTTATTAGGCCTAGGGCAAACCGAGAGGGAAAAGAGAGGCGAATAGGGTTTTTTAAAAACTTAGACTTAAAAACTAAGCATACAAAAGAGATTTATCTATTTAAAACTATGCACAAGATATTAATAACAAAAATGTAAGCATGAACAAAAGTAATTACAAGAATGTAAATAGTCAAATAAGTAAATGAGGCACAAAGATTTTTATAATAGTTCAACACCTTTACCTACATCCACTATCCAAGACTCCTTGTGATTTTCATTGTACTGATCCTTTTTTATTCGAATAAAGATCAAACCTTTACATACTTCTTTTCATGGGCTTAAGAAGAACCCCCACAATCCTTTTCCCAAACTAAAGATAAACACTTAATCTCCTTTATAAGAGAAAAAAGACAAGCACTCTCATAAGTAATATAAATATGCAATTATAGCTTTTAAACTTGGGAAAGATTAAATATGCATACTAGGCTTGCAAACCCCTTTTCACAAAGATTTTTCAATAATTTTTAACTCACATTTCTTTGTTTACACTAATCATAAACCCTTCATCTTATAGGCAAAAGAAGATACAGTAGGGCTCAAGGTAGCTCTAATGATCAAATAAAAATATGACTATTGGTATGGATCTCAATAATAAGGGTTAAACACTGATAATACCCATGACCTTGGAGAACATGTATTAGTCAGGATCCTACCTGTAAAGATGAAACACTAGCAAGATTGATTCGAGCATAGTATGATTAGATGTCATGTAATAATAAAAACTAAGTATATAGAAGATATGGATTACTTGTTTTAAACTATTAAATTACATATGTTTATATAAATCAAGTATATTAATATTATATTATATTTTTAGATGACTAATCACTGCTTACTAGGTTGTGGAGCTCATGATTATTTTATTTTTTTTCAGATTCTGCTCAGTAGCTGTGTGGAGATAATGGGAGAGTGTTTAGATGTCCAAAGAGAATAAAGAATTTAATATTTAATTTTATTAAGATCTAGTATTTAAAATAGTAGTTTTGTAACTAACTGCTTTTGTTACTTGAGTACCTTTTAAATTTTATGATTAGAACTTTACACTATTGAGTTTTGAATTAGAGGCAAACTTGGACCTGATATATTAAACCATTCAAAGTTTTAGAGAAAGTTGGTGAGGTGGCATGCAGAATTGCATTACCACGTGCACTGACTGGAGTACACAATGTTTTCCACATATCCATATTAAGAAAATGTATATCAGATCCAACTCATATAATTGAGCTAAGTCCTCCAAATATTAATAAGGATTTGACATATGAGCGGCACTCGACATAGGCAATTGATCGTAAGAAATAGACTCTTCGACATCATGTCATTCGTTACGTAAAAGTGCAACGAAGCAATCACTCAAAATCAAAAGCCACATTGGAACTGGAAGATGATATGAAGCTGCATTACCCCTAACTTTTTGAAAATTTAGGTATGCTAAATTTTGAGGATGATTTTTTTTTTAAAAGGGATGGAGAATGTAAATCCCAGCTCTAACTAGATTAATTAAGCTAGTCTTTAGGCTAAATAGGTTAGGGTCTTGAGTAGGCTAAATTACTAATGGGCCAATTAAAAAAAAAAAAAAAACACTAGCCAAACAGGGAAACAAGATCAAAATAAAGACCTTATCCCCTATTTCCTGAAACAGGAGGTAAACGACCCAAGAACCCTAAGCTGAATTAAAGAAGGATTAAACGATTATGAAGAATTAATCGTCTATAAAAGAAGAACCTTAGGATTCATCTAGGGCATCATGGGATGGCTAGTAAAGGAAAGAATCGGTGGCTGACGGGTTAACCAACAAAAGAAGAGAAGGGATGATCGGCGTCAGGAGTCGCCGGAGAGAGGTAAGCTGTCCTTCCTACCTTCTTCATACCACTTTCTTTGCGAATTCCTGCAGCTGTGGGAGAGTTGCGACAAGCAATTTAGTCCAAATAACTTTCAATTTATCTCCCCTGTTTCATGGAAGAATAGAGACTATGATTGGGTTCCGACGAGACCATCGCTTCGGCAAGGATTAGAGGTTAGAAACTGACTTATACTCGCCAATTCTTATGACTACATTTGGCCTCTAAAGTTCGGTCATTAATGCCCTAGAAGGGCTTTAAGCAATGTCCTAGCCAGTGGTTTCTTGCTACCGTAGCTTAGCCTTAGCCAACCCATGAGGTCACGCAAGTGACCAAACAACTCCTAGCCTCTGTGTCAGCCTTGGGAGAAGAGGTTCAATCAGTCAGGGGTCGACTGGAGGTGTGTTCTTGGCATTGAATATCAAACGAGGAATAACCCCCTATTTTGGCCACATTCAAAGTAATAACGTGCGTGTCCCCACAATTCCAAAATGTCACATGTGTCCCTGTCCTTTAGAATAAGTCAAACGGAGTTAAATTGTAATTGAGCCAATTTAAAGGATTGGTTTAATGGGTTAAGAATTAAGAAACGAGGGTTTACTTCAACTCAAGGTAATTCTCTATTTTTGGAATGAACCAAACTAATTGTGTGAGGCTTAAAATGGGTTTGGGCTCTGATTTGGGTTAAGCCCATTGATCCTTAATTAAGAAATCACTGTAATTTAAGCTAGGATCTAACTTATACTTATTAATGAACCAATGATAAACCCTGACCTAAGTTTATGAAACATGGTTAAATTACTAAATACTGGGGTACCATAACTATATTCCTAGAAAGGAACTTTATGGCCTAACCTATTAGGTAAGTGGGGGAAGAAAGATTTAAAATAAATAAAAAATAACAATGTCCTGACTAAGCCTAACCTATGTGATAGGTTTGAAGGAGGGAACCTAGAGTTGATCTTGCTGATTTCCTTGCATCTATCAGGTAAGTAGTTATTAGCCACTTCTAAAATTTATCATATTTTTAAGTAATTAAATATTTATAACCTTTATGATGCTTAATTTATGAATATTGCCTGTTATGCATATTAACTATGTTGCCATAAATTATACTCTAATATTGATTACTTATAATGCATGATAAATTGATATAAGATATTGATATGATGACTTAACACATAAGATTGAATTTGAGATAATAAGATTGAATTTTAAACCTCTAGTCCTGATTATGTTGGATGACCATAAATCCTACTAGTGAAGGTTAAACGTTGATCAATATCCATGCCAATGGAGGATATGTATTGGTATAGATCTCATTAGTAGGGGTTAAATGCTAGTAACACTCATGACCATGACGGATATACATTGGTTAGGACTCTGCCTATAGATGTGAAACACTAGCAAGATTGATTTGAGCACAGTAGGATTAGATGTTATGCCATAATGAAAACTAAGATTGTAAAAGATACGAATTACTTGTTTTAAATTGTTAAATTAAATATGTTTATATAAATCAGATAAATTAATATTATATTATATTTTTAGATGTCTAATCATTGTTACTGGGTTGTGGAGCTCATGATTATTTCATTTTTTCTTTTTTAGTTTCTACTCAGTAGCTACATGAAGATACTACTGCGCTAGTGCTTAAATGTCCAAGGAGAATAAAGAATTTAATATTTAATTTATTGAGATCTAGTAATTAAAATAATAATTTTGTAACTAAGTGCTTTTGTTACTTGAGTACCTTTAAATTTTATGATTAGAACTTTGCACTGCTAAGTTATGATATCATAAGAAATATCTTGCATATTTGTAAGGAACTCTCTTATGAGTATATGGTGGTTGTCGTAGCTCTTAGCTCGAAATTTGGGTTTGGAGTATGATATATCTAGAGAGCTACATTTCGGGCAGTTCTTTAGTGAGGTCCACTCGGATTGACCGTTCTTACACCACTTAACCATACATCCTTGATTTTGAATTTTTTTGATTAATTCTCATTAATTTTTATACAAAACCTAATCTAAATTATCTTTAAATAGTTTTGAGCCTTATACACTTATTCTTGTCTCATGTTTTACAATATCATTAGAAAAAATAAAATTCATAAATTGAAAGCTTTCCTTTAAACCTTCTTACATTGGATGGTAGTTGATTTAATATTGTTCTCCTCTAACTTTGACTTCTTACATTCTACTTTTTACAGATTGAGTACATACCGAATGAAATTTTATTTCGACCATCATACCTATTTTGTCATCACAAACTCAAACATTACATTAGTCCATTAATCAATATTTTTGTTACCATCAAAACATATATTATTGAACCATTAGGTTCAATGAATTTATCTTTCATTGTAATTTCCTACTTTTTTTATAGGCAAGTTCACATTCCATATCACCATCATCAACCAATATCAACCATTTCTTCCATTTGCCTACTTCTACCTCCAAGTAGGTGCTTTCTTCTGAATTAAGTGTCTATTCTTTCTAGACTAGGAAGACCACTTCTTTTTTTCTTTATGAATGTACCCACCTACGACCTAATTTCCTACTTTTACTAGGTTGCTTCCTAATGAGTTAACTTGTCCCTTTTTAAACAAAATAGCTAGTTTCTCTAAGGACTAACTTTCTTTACAAGCATACCTTAATTAAAGTAGACTTCAACATAGCAAAGAATTGTTGCAAAAATGAGCTCTCTTGTAGTGAAAACTCAATTCAACTCGTGTCACAATTAATTATTCCCATCAGCACTAAATATTCACCAAATTCTATGGGAAAAACTCCTCATGCTTAACAAATGGAACCTCCTTATCTTTGGCTCTAGAGATTGGAGGTTCTTTTTTGAATTGAAGTCAATCTTATTAATTCCCTCCATAATGGATTCAATGGCCTTAGCAGAGTAATCATCTCTTTCCTATTTTGAATATTTACCATTTTTCTATATATTTTTTTCTCAACTAGTGCTTGGCCATCATGTCACATCCATCTGTTTGTGAGCCCTCATCCTTTGTAACCCTAACACCATCGTTGCTTGATCAGAAAATCATTCTCTAAGCACTTCCACCCCCACCATCTAATATACTCTCCTTTACTTTCCTTACTCTCTTTAATAAAGATGCTCTAAGCTATTCTCTATAAGACATATGGAGTTTTTTTTTCATCATAATTTTTTATTAAATAGCCAAGACATCCACAAAAATAACAGATAGTGGGGAGTTTCTCATACTTGAAGTAAATCCATACTATTTTTCTCAATGGAGATTTATACATAGACCCAGCTTTAGTGGTTTTCAAAGGTCAATCAAGACCCTAAAATGCAAATATTTTCTCCATGCTTCTTCCTCTTTGTCCATAATGAAGAACTATCCCACTTTATTTTCTATCTAACATGCAATATACTTATTTCTACCTTTCAATGGCAAATCATATATCTATAGCTAAAAAGGGGTAAAGCATAGATCCATGCTCAAGGGTTGCTCTTTACCATTTACTTCTTTAAGAATAAGGGTATGTTTATCAGCATGTCAAGGCTCATTATCTAAAACCTTCTGTTTATCTTTCTAGTGATAGAATTGAAAAATGAATAGATTTTTACTAATCTCATGAGCCACCATTCCTTTCTTCGAATTCTAAATGAGTTGCATGGTGCTCATCAATGCATAAGCATCGAAGGATTGATTAGTCCATAATTTCCCCACTAAACGGAGAGAAACCCTATCATCTTCTTCTGCATCTCTAGTGTTATTATTCATAATCACCTTTGCTTCCTCCTTTATTACATCCACCCTCTTTCATAGCTCAATACCACCCTTATCTCTCGATCCACTTAAAACACTCATAGGAAGACAGACAAAAACCTAAGGGCCCATTTAGTTCGATGTTAGAATTGGAATTGAAATCAAAATCAAATTTCATTGGATTCAGAATCAAAATTGCTCATTCTTTTCATTTGTTTGGTTCATAAGAGAATCAAAATCAAATTGATTCCTATTATTATTGTTTACTTCGTCCAAATCTTGGAATCGAAATCGATCTAAATTTTTAATTTTGTTCCTTAGAATCCATAAAATAAAATAGTTATTGATTGCAATTATTTATCTAGAATAGAAGTTTAATCAATATTTAAAAGACTCACATGGTAGTTTTGTTTTCTTAGCTTCTTTCTTTAAAATAAAAAAAAGGAGAGACATCACGAGGTTTGACTATGATTTTTTTTCTTAATGTGCAATTACAAGGTATATTTCTACCATTCGCATTATGGATGTTGTAATAAGAGGGCTTATGCATGACATTAGGTGAGAAAAGAGAGAGAAGGAGCGAGTAAGAAGGATGAGAATAATTATGACTAAAGTGGGTATCCCAATCTTACGCAAGTTTGGATTTCTGAGCCTCCCTAAAAGATGATTCCCATTTCAAATAGAATGGAAATAGAATTCTAATTCAACCCAAACAAATAGTTAGAATTAGAATTTATGATTCTAATTCCCTATTTTAGAGTCCCATTTTTATAAACCAAATGAGCCCTAAAACTCGTTGATAGAGTTATTTCTAGAAAATCAATAAAACCTCATATTTGGAATGAGAAGAAAAGCTTATACCTAGGAGCAAAAAGAAGCTCTCAAGGGACAAAGAAAGAGAACCACTACATAGAAGTGAGAAGAAGCTCTAATTACTTCACATTAGAAGTGTATAATATTTTCACTTCCTAAAAGTAAAAACATATTTAATGAGTTGAATAGGCGATAGAATTAAAATCTAATCAAATATAGGATGCATCACATTTGCTTAAGTATTGCCTAAAATTTTACTGGACCTTATAAATCATCTTATCAGTATCTTATCAAATAAATTGTTCTTTAGATTCAAGAGATGCTATGAAGTCATATTATTTATTACATACTGGTATTTTTTCTAGGCTTAGCTTAACTTCTGACGTAAAATGAATAACTTGAACTTCATGTGAATGTGATATTGCTGAACCTTATAATTCATTCTACCAGTATCATATCAAATAAATTGTTCTTTAGGTTCATTATAAACTATATCATGCAAGCAAAATGCAATAAATGGTCAGGTTACATGAGTTCAGTTTTTTTTTTTTTTTACCTTATTGTTTTATTCTATGTTGTTAATAGGTAGGTTTTATTAACTTTTATATTTTTCATATTAAAATAAATAAAGCTTATTACTATTTATGAAGTCTATATTGCTTCTTTTTCTTTATAAGCAAAAGCAATAATTATTGATAAAAAGAAAAGTTAACATGATTTTCAATAAGAAAAAGGTAAAACTAACCATGATGACCCATAAAATTAGTACAGCTCATCTCTAAGTTCTTGTCTTTAGATTGACCTTAGTCAAGCTTGCTATGGTCAAGGTCCTAGTTTAAGCTTTAGCATCAAATTTTAAAGGGACTTTTCCATTTTTGGTGAAATTACTACAATAACAAAACAATCTATGTCATGATATTGCTTTACTTCCTTCTATAAGAAATTATTTTTCCAATCAATATGACTTTAAAATCTATCATCTTGCATCTATGATCATGGCTCATTATCACGTAGATCAAATAGGGACATGATATAATTCACATCTTGAACAATTAACCCTAAGCGATCTATATTGTAATCTAAAAGACGGCATTATGTCTACACAAATGGTTGTAAGAGCCCATGCAACCGTGTACTTAGTTGTATATCAACTATGTACTAGGTTGATCTTAGATACTTATATAGGGTCAAGAAGCTCAAATAATACCTTTTTGAGTGAGGTCCAAAGTTGTTGCAATAATTTATAAAAATAACTATGTATAATTAACATTTGGGGTGCATTTGATGACCATTTTGGGATCACCTTAGTGATCTTGGATCACTAGTGATCCTAATACAATGGTGATATAATCTCTAGTCATTAAATATCACAATATTTAGTATGGTATATCACAATGATTAAGGATCATTGGTAATCTAATATTATCATGTTTGATATGCTATGAAAATCTAAGATTATTAATCATAAAATACCAAAATTAGCCCTATTATATCTATATTATATTACTATAACTTATGCAATATAATATCATATACGAAATTATATTATATTTTATAATATAAAAACTAATCAATTACCCTTCAATGAAAGTAGCTTATCAGGGTAAACAGAGAGAATAAAATATGGTTGGTCTAGATTGCTTTTATGGAAAGTGTTTAAAAAATATATGCAGAATTTTGAAGTCAAAACTATAGTCCACCATTATAATGTTGAAGGAAGGAGTATAATAGGGCATTAAACTATTTGGAGGTTAATTTGCTTGAGAATTACTCTTCAGTGAAAGTGATGAAAGGTTAAGAATACTCTAGGTATCAAATGAATTCATAATAGTTTTGAAAAAGCTATCATCCACACAACTTATGAAGATATTTTGTAATGAGATTATGAAAAACATACTCCCTTGATTTAGGACAACTAGAATTGTGATTAATAAGTGTGGTGACAACATATTTGCTTTTTTTTTTAAAGATGATATGGACCAATCTGATTTATTGAGATAGATGATTTGAAAATTCTCATCATAGCCTTGGATCCAATTATTTTATCAGAAGCTATAGCAACAAATCATCCATCCTATACCCAGCTATGGACTTTCCGATGAAGGTTATATTTGATATTAGATATATTAAAATTATAAGAGCATGTCCTCAAACTACAACCATACAAATGAACTTTGCGTACAATAAGTAAGATTGCCATGACAAATAAAATGATAAGAGGGAATGTTCTTTATAAAGGATAAGCAATTAACTTTACTGGCAGTTCTAAAAGGATGCAAGAGAAGGACATTTAACTTGAAGCAACATAACATAAATGATATTTGGGATATGCTTGACCTATTGTGGAGCATAGAGAAAGTCCAGAAAATCCACATATTAATTAACGTATGTGAAATGGCATGATTATTTGCAAAAGATAATTAGTTGGTCAAGGATCATCACAAATAAACATAAAAAATAAGTAAAAAAATAGTAGTGAAAAAGAAGAACAAAATATGAGCGAGAGAAAACAAAATTTTCTCTTCTTTTTTTTAATGAAAAATATGATGCCAACAGAACTTATTTCAAAGACTTTGACACAAAAATATTCTCTAATAAAAAGACTCATGTCCAAAAGTATCTCTCCTACTAAAAAACAAACAACATACTATCACACTCTCTTCCTAAAAAAATAAAAAGTAAATACCAATTTTAAGTAGCTCTCCTATGAAAATTAGAATTTGTCCATTTAGTGTAAAGCTTGACTTGACACTAAATCCAAAATTTAAATTAATATATAATTCTAAATAAATTCCTAATAAAATTAGGAATAGAGTCTTAATTAAACTATAACAAGCAATGGACTTTCAATAGAATATTGCATCAATACTTCTTTATAAGCTCAACAATGTATGAAACAATATGAGGATAGAGTGATGGCTCAATAATGTTGACTTCTAAAACTATAAGCATGGATGTTATTCCTAAGTATCAAATTTGACAAGCATTATGTATTGAAATAAGTCAGCGACTACTACCATGACAATAACATTATGTGTTACATGAGTTACTCTATCTCGAAGGTTAGAATATACAAGATAAGGTGTCATAAAGGTAATTGGGATGAATCAGATTCTTCAATACTAAGCCACTTCTTAAATGATAAGTTTCGCTTTATTATGGACTATGATATTTAAGCTAGAAAATATATGTTCTTCCCGGTTCAATTTGAGAAATATGATAAGATTTTTTGTATAATATATGAATGATCTACTTAAACTAGTATATAAGATTTTTCAACTATACTTGAAATGTAATATGATAATTTAATAAATTATTATAAATAAAAAGTTTTAATAGCTGGATTTCTACAGCACATTAAACAAAAAAATTTTAAAAAAGATCAAGTAGAAACTTTCATCATTAATACTGGCATCTACATGATGAATGAAAAACTCTACACAAGTTCCCATGCAGAAACTCCTGTCGTTAATACTAACACTATACATCACATGGGCTATAGTTTTTTCTCATTTTTCCTACTATTTTTTAATGCAATATAATAATTTAGTATATTATAATAAAGAGATAAACTTTAATCATAATTGAGTAGAAGGCTACATCATTAATATTTACATAACAAATGAAAAACTCTCCACAAGTTAGTTCTCCTTCCATTATTAATATTTTTATCATTAATACTGGATCCACATGTATGCAGTATAGCTTTATTCTTCCTTTTGTTTTTTTATCTATTCTTCCTTCTTTTCTTTTCCCAACTATTATTGAAATTGCAATATCCTGAATTTGAAAGTCTTGTAATTTCATTTTAAGCATGATTATATTTTTAGTTTAGCCTTTTAATATGAATGATTGAGTGGAAACCTTAAGAAAAATGTGAAAGCTAAAATTTTGAAGGTTATTTTGAGTTTAGTCGCATGATCCTTTCAAAAGTTAATAAAGTCACTTATTTGGGCTTAAAAATCGAAGTTTTTATGATGATTTCAATATTTACTAATTGTTTTTGATCCTTAGGAGAAGTTAGAATGAAGATTTTGGAAGTTAGAATGCATTAGAATGGCTTTTGGAAAGGTTTATGATGTTAGTTGACTCATAAATCAGCTAGCTGGGAAAGATAGCTGATTTCTTGACCAATTTCACACCAATTTCACAGAAAAATTTCCTACAGTCGGCTACTGTGGCTAAAATTTCTCCAAAACCATTTTTACAGAGAGATTTCCCAAAGTAGTCGACTACTTAGTCGACTACTTTGGGCATAATTGTTCCCAGGCTCAATTTACAGAAAGTTTTCCCATAGTCGACTAAGTAGTCGACTACTGTGGGCAAAATTTTTCTCACAGGCCTTTTATAGAGAGCTTCAGAGAATTAGCTGACTAAACATTCAGCTAACTTTGAATGTTGACTGACAGCTTGATTTTTGGTTGGCTAATAGGGAAAGTTAGCTGACTATTTAGTCAGCTAATTCCCTGAAGCTCTCTATAAAAGGCCTGTGAGAAAAATTTTGCTCACAGTAGTCGACTACTTAGTCGACTATGGGAAAACTTTCTGTAAATTGAGCCTGGGAACAATTATGCCCAAAGTAGTCAACTACTTTGGGAAATCTCTCTGTAAAAATGGTTTTGGAGAAATTTTAGCCACAGTAGCCGACTGTAGGATATTTTTCTGTGAAATTGGTGTGAAATTGGTCACTCTCAATTGAGGACTTCCTAGGGGGTCACCTATCGCTCTCACCCAAGCACGCTTAACTGCAGTTTTTAGGTGGGCAAAAATCTTCTATGGAATTGGTTTGAGGCTAATTTCACTCTCATTAGCTAGCATCCATGCTGACTAATAGGTGGATAACCCCTGTTTTTCATTTGATAACGGAATTTGGCCAGGGGTATTAACAAAAATTTGACCAGGCAAAAGTAAAATTTGGTAAAAAGTCATTTTAGGATTTGATCAATGGTAAGATAGGAAAGAAATTTAAAAGGGCAAAAATACTTGGTAGAGAAGGGAGCCATGTGGGCTTTGAAAAGTGCGATTTAAGAGTGAGGAGGGACAAAATAGAAATTTTTAAGAGCATTTAAAACTCGCTACCTTTCCTTAGCCCTTAAGCCACCGTATGAAAGGAGAGAAAAAGAGAGAAAAAAAGAGAGAAAAGGAAGAGAGAAGAGAAAGGAAGAGGAGAGGGTTCCAGCCGTGGGGAAGAAGAAAAAGAAAAGAAGAAAAGAAGAAAAGAAGAAGAGAGGAAGAAGAGAAGAAGAGGAAGAGAAGGAAGGGAAGAAGCTTGGTGGTTTAGCCATCTTTGCTAAGATAAATCCAAACCTTCCTAAGCTAGAAAATGATGTTAAAATCTCATGATTTAGAGGCAAATGAGATGATAGCATGTGTATATTGTGAATCCTTGAGCATGTTAGGGGTTGAAGAGTATTATGCTAAGATATTAAGGCATAGAGCATGTATGCATAGTTTCATAAAATCCTTGGTGCTTGTGACCCTAATAATACATGTATGATGACTTAGGCCAAGAGATTGGTTCAAGGGAGCCAGAATAAGGGAAATAGCAGCCATAGCAGTGTGCTAACAACTAAGGTAAGTGGATTTCTCATCTAGCTTTGAGAAATGTTTTATGATAGCATGTTGATATTTTAATACAAATCAGAGTATGTTATGTTAAGTATAGTATCTCAAGTAATTAAATATGAAAAATGAGAATCCGGTTATGATGTATCTTATTTTAAAGCGTGTTCTAAAACAAAGCATGAGTTTAAGAACAAGCATGGGCTTACAGCATATTTCTAAAGCAAAGCATGAGTTTAAGAACAAAAAGCATGAGTTTCAGAACAAAAAGCATGAGTTTCAGAAAAAGCATGAGTTTCAGAACAAAAAGCATGAGTTTCAGAAAAAGCATGAGTTTCAGAAAAAGCATGAGTTTCAGAACAAAAAGCATGAGTTTCAGCAAAGCATAAGTTCTAGAAAAAGTAAGAGTTTCAGCAAAGCAGGAGTTTAAGAAAAGAAAAGGAAACATGGGCTAGAGCATATTTCAAAGCAAAGTATAGAGTTTCATGAAAAGTATTGTTTGGATAAAAATATATGTTTCAGTAAAGCATAGAATTTACTTTTCAGATTTATGTTTCAAAGTGATGCATGGGCATGCATAAATGTCAATGTTTCAAAAAAAGTATAGCTGATTTTATATTGGATTATAAACTTATATTTAAGTATTTCTACAGCATACAGCATAAAGAACATTGGGCCATATATGGAGCTGATCACCCTTTAGACTGTGCCATAGCATGAGCATTGCACACACTATTATAGCCGGCACCTCCTTACAATTCGATCGTACTATGATTTCGAGGCCAGAGGGAGTACAAGCTAGATCAATCCAATGGGGCAGATTGCAAGTAGCCTAGTGGGGCAAGAATCACAGCTCGGTTAAGAGCTAGGTTACTATATAACCCGAGGG
This sequence comes from Metroxylon sagu, assembly GCA_017589505.3. Taxonomy (NCBI): domain Eukaryota; kingdom Viridiplantae; phylum Streptophyta; class Magnoliopsida; order Arecales; family Arecaceae; genus Metroxylon; species Metroxylon sagu. The sequence goes on along the minus strand of JACVBY030000490.1, from coordinate 512,153 downwards.
GGTTCAGAGTTATAGGCCCATGGAGAGGGCAAACAAGAGGCCCCAGGGAAAAGGGGCAAGCTCACACCTGGGATGAACCACACATGTGATAGGTGCCATATGGTGCGGGGATCCTCGGCGCTCAGTACACTCATCCACTGAGGGTACACCTGCAGAAGAGTGATTGTAGGGATGTACCTTACTGGTAGCACACACAACCTAGCATCATGAGATTTTGGAAAAGTGGCATTATCTTATTTGAGTTATATTATTGGAAGCATAAGCTAACTTATGAGTTTTCTTATCTCATTGGAAAAGATTTCTGTATCTATTATGATATATTGTATTAGTATATTTATTGGTTTTAAAATGTGGTTCTCAGTTTTTCCCATTGTTAGATGGCTATTCACCCCTCTATTGTTGAAATTTTTGGATTTTCAGATCAGAGATAGCAGATTGGCTCTTGGATGCCTGATTTTGATATGGGCTGCTAGATGTGGATAAATTGGTTGATGATATAGATTTATGTGAGTTGGATTGTATGTGTATTTGAAATGGATATGGATGAATGTGTATAACTGTAACCTTATGATGTATTTTGGACTTGGATGGTTATGAGAAATGACTTTTGTTGTAAAATGAATTTGTGTATATGGCCTTTATAGCGGCATAGTGATGAAAGTTATGTTGCCTAAAATCATGTGATGAATAGTGTTGAAATCTTATTTTATCCGAGGTAAAGTAAATTGTGATGTGATCTTATGAATAGTATGAATGAATTGAGCATATCAAAGTTTTCTTTTAGCAGGTTCAGTATTTTTGTGCATATAACTTATGGCAATTGGATAGGGATTGCTTGGGCTTTATGGTACTTAGCATAAAGACTAGTAAATCTCTACCCAATTTTCATAAAAAATCATGCCGTCGGAAAGGGCTCGACAGAAATGGTATATAATAAAATAATAAATTATAATAAATAAAAAGTTTCAATAGCTAAGTTTTTATCACACATTAAGCAATGAATTTTGACAATAATCAAGTACGTTGATTCTAACATTATTAATATTTATTGTATAATGAGTGATGAGCTTAATGGTAGTTGAGCATATTAATACTAACATCCATGTGATTATAGAGAATTTTGTGGAAGATAAGTCTTCATCATTTATATAGAATAGTAATAATAATTAATATTAAAACTCTATACAAACTAATTTTCTGCATCAAAACTTTTGCTATTAATGCACGCACATGGTATGCCAGGTTTTTTTTTTCTTTTATAATTGAAATGCAATATAACAATATGGCTAAATATAATAAATAAAAGATCTTTAGTAATCAAATTAAATAATAAATTTTAATAATGACTCAACATATTATTATTTATGTTATTAACATTTGTTGTACATTGAATTATAGAATTTAATAATAACTGTTCTCCTTTTTTTAATTAAAATTAACATAATAATATAACGAATTACAATAAATATAATATTTCAATAGTTGATTTTATTGATCATTAAATAATAAACTTTAATGATGATTACATATATTAATATCCCCTCTCCCCTTTCGCCTCTGAATAAAGGTCTAATTTATTCCATTCAACTGTTATTTTAAAGTATGTATTCTTTATAAATTTTATATTTTTATAAAACATTTTTATTTTTTTAATTATTATTATTTTTTTAACTCTACGATCACTGCATATTAGATAGAGTTGTTTCATTCAAAATCTTTCTGTTATCAATACCTTTTAAACAACTCATGGCACCACAACAATCTGTTAGATTTAGTATAAAAATATTATATTTATAAATAATAATTTTTTAATTTTAAATATTTTTAAATTTTTATTTTTAAAATTTAAATTAAAGTAGCGTCATGCATCGCACGGCCACATATATTTGTTGAGTATGCTGATGTACTCAAATACGAAAGATTTCTTTGCGCTGACGTCACGACAAAAAAAATATTCTACGCGCTTCCCCTGGATGGGCCGACGGGCATTTTCGAAGGAAACGTTGCTTCGAGCTCTCGCGAACTTTCGGGTTGCGTCTAGCAGTGTCGCTGCGTTGGGTTTCCTTTTGGGGACACCCCTCTATCGCCTACCAAACAGCAAGAGTATCCAATCCAGATGTACCACGTGCCAAAAATACGCAAATTTTCCACTCTTGGTTTCCAACTGACCGTCCGCTCGAGAGATCCAGCGGCCGCGAGAGACGTAACGCGCGACAACACCCGGATCTCTCAAGGTGGGCCCCGCATCCAACCCAGGTCATCGAACGGAATCTCGTCTCCCCGAACTCTCAAAAAACGTACGTATAAAAAGTTATATGCGATAGCCTTAGTTCCCGTTGGATATAATAGCGGATGGATTGGGATTCCGCACGGTAATTTCTATGCGTTAATTCAAAGACTTACGTTGACCGGCTGTGGCGGTCGTGCTGGGGAAAAATAAACGTGCGGCCACGGTTCATCCGCGGCAACCGGAGCAGCACACAGCAATATGGAATGTTGCCACGTAGTACGTTTTTCGTACACCGATTCCGCTCTGCCCCCGGGTCCAAGACGCCATTCGTGCTACAGAACTCTTATCGTTGTCAATCATGCGAGAGAAGGCAGAGAAGAGCTCTCCGAATACTGGCCTCCAACCAAAAAAAACCCAAAACTTCTCGAGATTCTGCCATCAAAATTCCCTCCCGCTTGCCCAACTGTCGAGATTTTCTGATTTCTGCTGAATTCCCGAATCCAATCCGCACTCGGCGAGCTCTCTGCTGCAACGATCCGTTCAGGATTCGACCCCGAGCATCGAATTCGTGAGCCGAGGGGGAGGTCGCGGGGAATGGACTCCTCGGAGACATAGAGCATCAGATTCGCTCTTTTCTGCGGTGATATTTTGTTGTTTGGTGGCAAAGTTTTGTTTCAGGTGCTGGGAGGGCCATGGCGGTAGATTTGGGGTCGGTGCTGATCAAAATGGGCGTCCTCTCGGCGTCTGATCACTTGTCGGTTGTGTCGATCAATCTATTCGTGGCGCTGCTCTGCGCGTGTATGGTGATCGGCCACTTGCTGGAGGAGAATCGGTGGATGAACGAGTCCATCACTGCCCTTCTCATCGTGAGTTCTTTGGCAGTAAAGATTGAATTTTTTTGGTCTTTATGGTAGGAATTGAGCTTAATTGGACTGGTTTGATGCCAGGGTCTGGCCACTGGACTGATTATTCTTGTTACTACAAAAGGAAAGAGTTCGCATCTTCTAGTCTTCAGTGAAGACCTCTTCTTCATATACTTGCTTCCCCCAATTATTTTCAATGCTGGGTGAGTTTTGTTGGATAGCTTTTTGTTTTAGAGTTAAATTAAGTTTTGACTGGATAATAAGGTTGGATTTGGTTTATTTTTCTGCCTTCCTTTTGATACAAAAGACACCCAAGTTCAGATTTTGAATTTGGGTTTTACCATTGGAGCCAAGTTTAGTCATGTCTACATTAGAAGGTTTTACGATTGAACCTTGAATTAGTCATGAGGCAAAAGCTTGATTACCCGTGGTGAGCATTTCAACTCTAGACCCTGCCTTAAAGAGGGCAGAAAACTTTTGGTAACTTAAGACAGTGAGATTTCCAGGCAGTGGGGCACTGAGGGTAGTGCCAACGGGACAACCATCCTCATCCCTTCATTTTCTCTCAGCTGATGCCCAACTTTGTGGTTATTGCCCTCTTATCCACTTATAGGTTTATTTGGCTACAGATTAGGAGTTATATAAGTGACAATTAAGAAAATATACATTATCTGATAATATTTGAGGTGAATGGAAGCCGATTTTGTGAAATATACAAGTAAAGAACTTGTTTAGCCACACTTTTCTGACAGCAACAAATAAGATGTTGATCATAGGCTCATAATCCAATTGTAAAACATCAGATTGAAAAATTTACAACTAATGACATTATACTTCTCAGACCCAAGCATGCTCTAATTTTGTAGTTCGTCAGATCTACGAACAAATGAAAATTCTGAAAGACATTTTGGTTGTCTATGCTTCAAAGTCTTATGATTCCTCAGCCATCTCTATTAGTTGTATTTGGATTCAATTTTTACCTGGGACTTCTGACAATATCTATTGCGAATGGAATGGGCTTTGGCTTTCCTTATTCAGTTGGAATTTGTTGCTGAAAGGTTGTCAGAGGCTCAGGGCATCATTCTCTCTTACTTTTTTCATGTATGTGATCATTTAAAATAGATTGCCAGTAGTTTTATCAGGGGGACAAAGGCTCAGGGTGTGTTAGATGGCGATAATTGTTTCCATTTTGGCATCAGTGGCTGACCATTTACAAGATTACATTTAAGCCCTTTTTTCCATGTACCATCCAAAGTGATTTGCTGTACTGACTCTCTTGGCTGTATTACCCTATCAAATGGGTAGTTTTAATTTACTTTTACCATAATATCTTGGTTTTGATCTTTTTTTTATTTTTATTGGACACAATAAACATAACTGAGAATTCTGTTCTGATGTTCCAATTTGTACCACTCAATATCTCCAAAAAATTTGAGCCAAAACATTCTTTTGGTCATACCATACCATTATAGCCTTCAAGGAGAGTGCTTTCATTGCAGGAAGCCTTGAAAAATAGTTTCTCTAACTTTTCTGGTTATTTTCTGAGTTTGGTGGTAATGGAGCTGCCAAGTCTGTGGTGCCAGCAGCAATATCTGATCCGATGATTCTGATATGTTGCTCTAGATTTTGAACTTGTCAAATCAGACTTTGGAAAGAAGTCAAACCTAGAATCCACCTAGTTTGAGATGCCTGAAATACCAAGGGAAGTACCCTTGGGATCCATAGTGACCAATTCCTAATTCTTTTCAAGATCACAAAAGAAACGGAAGAATTCTTGAGCCTCCTAATGCTTCTAATAAAGATGCAGACCGTGCAATGCACCAACTCTCTTCCTGTCTTGAGCTTCTTAGAGGTTTGACAGCTCCAAGAGAATAAATGGATCTTAGTGGTGGATGAGGATGCAATTATTACATGGGAGTGATAATTCATCAAATAAATACATGAGTTGTCTGTTCAGTGTCAACGCAAATTATCATACAATTAAAGGTACAAGTGCAACACATGCCGATTGCATATGCATTTCCCTGGAAATTTATATGTATATCTATGGGTATGCACACGTGCATGTGCTTTTATGTGCAAGTGGTTGCAAATTTTGATTTAAAGCTTTAACTCAAAATTTGTTTCTAAGCTCTCAATGGTTTTGGTGCTTAGATGTAAATGTTCATGTGTCTTGATTTTGTGTCTTTTGTCCTCCCACATTCTTTTTGTTGAGCTCTAAAATTTTTGCTTTGAGTCTATTGAATTCCATACAACTTTTTAGGTTATTGAATTCCAAAAAACTTTTTAGGTTAACTTAAATCCATCGAGATGTTTTGAAAGTTGAATAAGGTCAGTTGAACAAAATTCTTTTGGAACTACTTCATATAGAAAAATGGAAATAAATGAAAAATAGATTCTCAGGTTACAGTGGCCTTATTCAATTCACATATTAAGCAACTTGAAGATTGATTCACTAAGATCGAGTTTATTTCCTGATATGGATTCTGGGAACTTAATCTTGAGGATGATTCACTGAGATGATGTCTTAAATTCAGGGTGCTTAAACTGTTTTGGCTTGGAATGTGTACTTGAAACATGTTTCCTGAGAGGTTAGGTAAAGTAACCATGAAGAAGCTCCAACAAATACTATCCACTGACAGTATGATTTAAAATCCATCACTTACTGCAAGACTAAGCTTAGAAATTAACATTCTGCAGACATATTGGCTGTAATATCTCCTCTCCTAACATATCAATTAGTCTGCCTGAAATACCTAGCAGTTCATTTCATAACAAAATCCCCCAATGTGCAATCTTGGGTTTCAACATAATGGCATTTTTGGGTTCACCTAACATCAACGCAGAAATGTTTAAATTTCCTTGATCCATCTAGAGCCTGGTACAAGGGAATAAACTTTCACTTCATTGGAACCATCACAACAGAATTTCATATCACTTAAATATCAGAAAAAGTGTTAAGTGCAGTATCTGCTTTATTCTTATAAATTTAGTTGTATGTTATTTTTGTACCTGTTGGCTATGCATATCTTGTTAAAAACTGAACTTTTGTATGTTGACGGTAAGCAGTTTTTAAAGTGCATGTTAAAATTGCGGCCAATTTTCTTATGCACCAGGTTTCAAGTAAAAAAGAAACAGTTTTTCCGCAACTTCATGACAATTATGCTGTTTGGTGCAGTTGGAACATTGATCTCCTTTGTTATTATCTCACTTGGTAAGTTCTTGATCTCTTTGTATTTAATTGCACCATATATATTCCAGGGATAAGAAATTTGGCTTACATGCACTTGCATAAGCTGTTATGCTGTGAAATCATCATAAGTTGGCAAGTGTTGTATTGATCAGAAACCATGTTTTGTTGGCATTGCTGTCTGCAAGACAGTAACCTTAGTATTGCACCAGTTCAAGTACTTTATTATCCTCTTATGAGGGCTGTATTCCTTTAAATTTGATTAGATAGCTTTTCTGAATATATGCATTCTGAGGTCAAGAAGATTCAGACATGGCTTATTGAGCATCTAGTTGTTAAACTAACACCAAGTGAATTAGTTTGGCCGATGGAAATCTGAAAGCATTTGGTCAGGAGGAGGACAAATAGTGTAGGATTTCAAGAGTTTTACCAGAAGATTGGTGTGGGCATAAACAAAATCAGAATGTGTCAAAAGTTTTCAATGTTTTTAAATAGGTATGGGATTTAAAAGTTCAGAATATTTCAAAGGATCTGTAATTGGATATATTTGTTTAAAAATTTCAAACTTCATCTTTATCTTCCTTTTCTTTTCCTAACTTCATTTCTGCTGGCAAACATATCCTCTGAAAATCATCAAGTATGAAATCCTGAAGTTGTTTAATTAGAGAAAAAGTTAGGAAATATGTATTTAGAAGTAATTGTTGCTGGCCCTTAGCTGAGTTGGGTCCATATTTTAAGCCATAAAAAATTATCCCGTCCATATTTTAAGCCTAACTCCATGTAATGGCATTTTTTATGGTATAATGAAGTTCTAACTTAATTTGTTTTGCTAATCACTAATTTTAGTTCCCTCTTTCATTCTCACCTTGAGAAGTCACCTATCTCCATCAAGGTCCACCGAACTAATACCGGTTGGCATATCGGTCCCAAGCCGATACCATACTGACACTTAGTACACTCTAGCATACTCGGAATCAGTATGTTGGAAATCAATTTTTTTATTTTTTCTTTTTTTTTTGTTTCTTAATGCTTTTAAGTCTTCTACATATGAGCTTGCAAAAATATGGAATTTGAATCCATATATTCATGCTATTTTCAAATTTTTCTTAGAGTATAATCTACCATTAACTCAATAAAATCAAGATTAGAATATGATACAAAATTTATGTGACAACTATAGAAATAAAAAATTAAAAATAATTAAAAATTAATAGATAAGAAATTGTTTACTAGGAGAAAGTTTATGTGATGGAATGTCTATGATGCGCTCGTAGACATTTGGATATCGATCATTTGGACATGGAATTTGACTCTGATCCAGATAATGCCCCCATCCTTGCATTTGATAACCAGCTCGTCCTGATAGCTTTCCTAATATTGATATGATGCTCCATATAAGAATAGCTATGTAGTCTGGCGGAAGATCGAAGCAGCTAAATCTGATTTGAGATCTGGCTAAGGCAGTAGACGATGGTAGCCACTTGAGTAAGATGCCTCATATGAATGATAATTGTGCAAGTCATAGCTTGACTGCGTGGAGTAGGATCCCGTGTATGATTCAAATTTAGATATATTTAAGGATCTTACCCCATATGCAAGATCATCCATAGTAGTAGAGCCGCATCCTGAACCATGATGAGGTGCCTATTTTGGTATGCAATCATTTCCTTACAGGCTTTAGATCGTGCATTGTGGTCCTTATTCTATATGGCATAAGTAAACTGTGACTCACCAGTGAATCGAATGGGACTATAGGACTATAAGCCCTATGCACCGGTGCCTTGTCCATTGCCACATCCTTAGTCACCAGATCCATCATGGTTAGAATTGTCATCATCACTACTATCATGAGGTGATCTGGGCAATCGGCCATCTGAGGGCTCGCTGATCTTTGAATTAGAGTGAACAAACTCCTCCACTCTCTCTAAAGCTGAAGCAATTTTTTTTTCTTTTCTTTTCTTAATGATTTGGACAATTGCTTTCTTGTCCTTGCTTGTCTAACTTTATCGGTGGCTTAAGTTGGTCCACCACCTCGACTAGATTGGGTACCATAGTGACATCTTTTGACCAATCAATTCTCTATCAAACCTCTAGAAGGATGTTTCAGATATAGAGCTTTTTGATGATGGTTTGCTCTCCTTGGATCTTTCTACTTGATCCGTCCTCTATGGGTGTAGCATGTGCTCTGCCAATTATTCTATATCCAGTCCACCTCCTTTAGCTATGAAACTGGCTAGTTGGAGAGGTGATCCTGGTTTAATAAACTCTGTTTGCTGCTGTTGGCTCTCAAGCCATTCGATCCTCATTATATATGAAATCATTGTGGAGTATATCATTATATTTTAGCCCCACCTTCTCTTGTATATATTTCAATCTAAGCCCCAAGTTATAATGTACATACATGAGGTCATTCAGCCACTTTTGAGTAAGCCAATTCCTCCGCTTGCTATGTATCAGGGTGAAGGTTGACTAATTATGTGCAAAGCCACCAGAGGAAATTGTCTATGAGACAATCTGGATGGTTAGTCATCTTAGATTTTTGGAGGAGAATTCAAAGTAGAAACATGACTTAGCAGTAATTAATAGGGACGACAAATCATGACAATGGGTCATAACTGAGCCATGCCAACTTAGTAGTATAATAAAAAATGTGTCAGCCCTAATCCGACCCATTTATTAATTATGTTAGAAATCTAAACCTGAACATGACATGCATATTATACAGGTTACGTGACACGATCTGTGTAACCCGTTTATTAGGGGTGGGCATAAGCTGGGCCGGGGCCAATTTTTGAGGCCAGTTCAATTTTCAGATCGGGCTTGGGCTTAGAAAAAATGAGCCTGACCTGATCCAGCCCGAAAAATATATATAATAATATTTTTTATTATATGCACATTATATTATATATATTTATATATATTTTAAAGAGAAATGGGTCTTTTAAAAAAATAAATTTTTGAGGTGTTAAAGACTAACAATTTAACCACCACGACACCCGTTGTTTGTTGCTGTGTTTATATATATATATATATATATATATATATATATATATATATATATATATATATATATATAATATTGTAATTGTTTTCAGTGGGCTGGGCTCGGGTTGGGCCTGAGCTCTTAGAGATTCTTATTGGTCCTGGCTTGGGTGCTATGGTTGATCCGAGTTTGGGCTTATCCCGGCCCAACCTAATGCCTCGGACTTTACTTTTTCCACTTGGTCCAACTTGAGCTCAGCCTGATCCAACACATGTCCCCCTAGTTGGTATGAATGCACGGCCTATTTTCACCTGAATAACCTAAAATTAGATTTTACTCCATTAAACCCTTGTTTTAGGTTTTATCTAATGGAGTGTTGAAATACCCAAAATGTTTTCCACTTCTTGTTTTTACCTTCTATTTTTCTTATTTTATATCTTGAATAAAGATATACAAATAATTTTTTGACATAAGTTAAACAGGTTTGACAGGTTATGTTTAGGTTTGTGGGTTGTGTCACACAAATTGATCCATTTAATAATTATGTCAATTGTGGGCCAATTTTGTGTCAGCAGGTCAACTTGAGTCATGAGTTATTAATCATGTTTAATGGGTGAACCTAATTTGACCTAAACCCATTTATATATGCTCAACCCAAACCCACCAACTCCATGTCGAGTTTGAGTCATATTCATAGGTCATGTTCAAAATTGCTACCCCTAATAATTACAATAAAATAAATTGCAGTTTGAGATTAACAGTCCAAGAGACCAAGACTATTCAACATTTTAACATATCATAAATTACTAGAGCCATAGACCTATGTCCATGTCTTAGAAAAACTTGGATTTATGCTATCCTTAATTGTCACAGTTGCCCTCTCACTGAAGTTTTGGGTATCCTTCCTAAAAGCTTTTGTTTGTAAAAACACAGCATTTTAGTAAATCAAATGATTTTCATCACTTTGATACATCAAAATGATGTGCCATTAAATTATAAATAAGTTACCTCCTCCAGACACTATACTGGAACTTTAGTTCGTCATCCATGTCCATTTCTCGGACACTGTACTAGAACTTTAGGTTAAAATAGTAAGCTGGCAACACATGTTGTAACTTGTAAGTCCATTAATAAATAGATTTTGATTTTCATATTTAAAAATGATCATCGAAACTTATATTAAAAATTTAAGTTTATTTGCTTAATGCAGGTTACCTGTTTGGTAGTTGCACTCAATGATATCAATATACTCATCGGCATGCTTCAAGTTTGCCTACCTAATCTTGGCCTTATATGACATCATCAGATGATATTGGAAGCCATCTTTGGGTACCTCTCATTGTTTACGACCCTAAGCGCTCGATATAGTGCAGCAATTGCCTTTACCACCAGCTGGGCCTGCTTTCAAAACTATTAGCTGGTCCCTATGCCCTCCACATGATTGCCTTCTTTGTTAATACAGGCATATCTACTTTCCTGCCATTTAGCATTAACAAACATTTGTTTTAGATCAGCTTTCTTCTCAATAAGGTTGTTGAGTGTAATGTAGTTTGTAGTAAATCTAGTAACTGCAGACATCAGTATCTCACTCTGAGTGTGCTTCCTTGTCAGTAACAAAATCTATAAATGGTTATATATATACATTTGGTAATGGATTGAGAGGTCTCTACGACTTGCTTCGCTCTTTAGATCTTCCCAATATCTATTAGTATTAAATCTATATAGTAAAGAGCGCATAGGGTCTACAATATGTGTGGTCTCCCCATCAAAATATCACAGGCCACTTTGTACTGTGTTCGTTTATCAGTGATCACTTGCAGGACATTCTGCTTCCCTATCTGGTTATTACCGACTCCATCAGGCCAAGGATGTAGCAAGCATCATGCACTTTTTTCAAAGCATCAATAAACTTATGGAAAAATATTTTCTTGTTAGAGTAAGTCAAAAAGTTGATAATGCTTCGTCTGTTGGGCTCCGTCCATCCATCACACATCAATATGACGCTGTAAGTGTCTCACTTATTTTTGTTGGAGGCTATCCATTTTTCCAACTCCTTATTATTGTGAAAAAGTTTACCATAAATATATTTTGGACCAAGATCCACACTCTGACCGGTTTTTAGATAACATCGATGATGGATTGATAATGTGTTATTAGCTGCATTTGCAGGAATATGGCTGAAATGGAATCATGAAGCTATAGCCTTCCACATGTCCTAATCCTTCATTAGCATTGTATTCTTTGCTAGGGAAGGCATGTAAATCTAAGTCATGTATGGTGGCCCTAATTGGTATTCTCTCTACTTCTTTTCCTTCTACCGCTGAAGGCTCCAAACATGCTGGCTATCCGACCCCCGCCTATACTACCAACCTCCCAAACTAACTGAGTCCTATAACTTGGATTTGCCTCAAAATCAGATCCGAACTCATACTGTGAGGGCTTAAATTGAGCTTTGTTTTTAGCCACTTCCTCCCTTTGTCACTTCTCATTCAGACTTTCTCATACGGCAACCTAAATTTGTGCCTTCTTTATGTTAATTAAATCCTCAGCTTCCTCATAGTCCTGGAGATCTCACGGATGGTGCTTGGCATTCTATTTTTGCATGTTTTTTAGCACTTTTCCGCTTGTTCTCTCTAAAATCGATAAAATGCTTCTTGAATATCTGTTGCACTTCCTGCAAACATTTCTTACATACAATAATATCAGGATAACAACCTGTAAGATATTACTTCGATCTTGTTACATCTCAGCTCCACTCAGCATCACACTACTTGCACCTTTAGTAATGTTGACCCAATAGTATGACATAATGATTCCAACAGATACCATGATCCTTCTAACCATCTTCTTTTCTAAATCTATATCTACAAATTTTATAGTCAAATATAAAAAAACCTAAATTCAATAAACAAAATAAACAATCATGGTTGCATTTTTTTTCATATTATGTATTTATTAATTTTTAAATATTATTAATTCTAAAAATTCATATATTTTGTATCTGAGTGCAAAAAATGCATAAATAAGCTCGAAAAAATACCTTTGTAGTTTTTTTTAAAAAAAGATTCCAATATTTTTCATTATTTTTTGAATTTATTAATTTTTAAATATTTCAAAAAATTCATATAATTTGTATTTGAGTGAAAAATGCATAAATGACACAAAATACCATTGCGTTTTTTAAAACAAGATTCCAATTTTTCATAATTTTTTGAACTTATTAAATTTAAAATGTTAATTTGTATCTGAGTGCAAAAATTGCATGATTGAGATTAGAAAATATCTTTGCATTTTAAAAAACAACATTCTAATTTTTCATTATTTTTTTAAATTTATTAATTTTTAAATATTTCTAGAAATTCTTATAATTATAGTATAATGCAAAAAAATATCTGAGCTACTTCAGAATATGCTTTTACATTATTTACACATAATAATTTCTCACATTTTTAATAATTTTAAAATATTTTAAAATAATTTTAAATAGATAATTACTATTTAATTATAAAAATCTAGAAAAATAAATTTTAATTCAAATTATTGTAGGACCCTATTAGGAGTTTTAAAATTTTTTCCAGCACTTAGGTATGCATGAATCACTATATATTTTCAAATTTATTTCAATTTGCGCTTATGTTCTAGTTGATTTAGTCATGCCCAAACTTGCTCCAATTGTAGTAAAATTAGAGGAGCAAATAGCATGGTCTTACCCAAACATGGTAATAATTTTATAGTAAATTTTTAATAATTATTTTATTTTCTATAGTTTTTTATCCAAAAAATATTTTTTAATTCAAAAAATTATAGAATGAATGAAAAATTATCCAACCTTTGTCATTGTGTAGATCATCTTTAGATTTACAATATATCATGAAATCAAGCCCCAAAAAAAAAAAAATTGACATGGTTTCCCCACATTTTTTTCATTTTAAGCTTATTTAAGGTGGGAAAAATGTAGAGGAAAGACAATGGGAGGAGCCATACCTGATTTTGGGTTAAAATTCACTCTCTTCTGGCTCAAATCTCCTGAAAAGTGAAGAGAAAACAAAATTTTTTTTAAATAAAATTTTTTTAAGAGAGAGAGGACTGAGAGCTCATAGGAGGCTCTCTCTCTCTCTCTCTCTCTCTTATATATCCCCCTTGTGCCCACACTCCATGTAATAGTGGGCCAAACCAGCTCGAATTGTGCCGAACTGGGCAGTTCAACTCGGTAAGCCCAGTTTGGGCCTTGTACTAGCTTGAGAAAGTGAACTGTCCTGTTTCACCATCAATTTGGTACAATTCGGGATGGTTCAGTAAATGCTGATCTCTGTTCTGTGGTTGCTTTTTTCTGCTTGCTTGCTTGATTTTATTTTTCTCAATTCATTGCTGCTGTTCCATTGCCTCTGCCTGCTGAGTATGCTGGCAGAAACTATAGAACTCTGGCCTTTCTGCTTCCTTGGGTTTATTGTCACAGTGTGAAGCAAGCTGAACCTTTTCTTGACCATAGCATGACTATTCGTGATGTGATTTTGCTAAGACATTATAGAATCACTGTGAGCTATATGAAGCAATAAAAGGATAGAAGAGAACAATTTGGAACCTGTAATAGATCTGATCATGGGAGTAAAATATCTACTAGTTTAATTAATATTTTGTAGTTAGTGTGACAATAAGAGAAATATTTAACCTGTCGCTGTTTGTCTATAGGAAGACAGACAAATTTTATTTTATCATATTATTCTGATCCTTGTGAATAATCTAAAGAATATACTGAATCATGATATGGAACCTCTTCTAAGAGCAGCATTTTAAGTGGTCTGCAGAGTGGAAACTCAATTAATGTTATACTGGCAGTGTTGTTATGGAATCTCAAGTAGGCCTAAGTAATGTCTAAGTGGAATATTTTTAAAGCTTAGGAAATCTTTTAGGAAAAGAAAAGGTATATAAACTTCCTATTTGCCTTGGTAGCACATGCTCTTCTGCTTTTGTGCTCCATGTTTTCCTATATGGTGCATCATATTTTTTTCTTGACCTTTATCTATTGTTCAGGTGCGATTGAAACAATTAAAAAAATGGATATAGGTGCTCTGGATATTGGAGATTATCTTGGTAAACTCTCTTATTGCACGCTCTTTGTTTCTATATTTTTACCTCAATTCTTATGCTTTCTTTTGCTATCACTTGTTTCCTGATCACTCAAACATTCTTTTCTTTATATATTTGCAGCAATTGGGGCAATCTTTTCTGCAACAGATTCTGTTTGCACCTTGCAGGTTCTGAACATTTCAGCTTTGTGTTCTAGGCCAAACTTAAGAGATAATAACTCGCTATATTTGGAAATTGTGTACTTGAAAACAGGTGCTTAATCAGGATGAGACGCCTTTACTTTATAGCCTGGTTTTTGGTGAAGGTGTTGTCAATGATGCAACTTCAGTTGTGCTTTTCAATGCAATCCAGAACTTGGATCTAGGACACATTGATGCTGCTACTGTTTTGAATTTTGTCGCAAACTTCTTTTACCTATTCTTTACCAGCACCTTTCTTGGAGTATTTGTAAGTTTCTTTTTTTTTTTTTTTGGTGGTGTAGTGCATATTCATTAAAAAAAAAAGGCTCCCCAACTTAAGCTTTTCCATGTCCTCTTCCAAATTAGTCAAAGTTCTATTTATGGTTGATATTGGCTCTCTTTCTTCTGTAGGCTGGATTGTTGAGTGCTTATATCATCAAAAAGTTGTATTTTGCAAGGTTGGTGATAGAAGAAAGCTAAAGTCCTCTTACTGTCTTCTTTTGCATTTTGGTTACTATAAAATAAACCTCACCAGCTGGGTGGTTATGGTTATGGTTATGATTATGGTTACCTATGGAAAAATTTTATTAGTGTAGGAGTACTGAAAGAATTGTATTGGTGCTGCATTTTTTTCTTTTCTTATGCTTTCCATACTTGGAACACTGATAATTGCAATGAATTGTTAGTAGTTGTTGAAATTATTTTATAAGATATCAGCATGATGTGATATTATCAAGGCAAAATCAAATTTACCTGTTTTCTGCTAAAGATCTCATTGCTTAGATTTCCTTTTAATACAGACATTCTACTGACCGTGAAGTTGCACTGATGATACTCATGGCTTACCTTTCCTATATGCTGGCGGAAGTGAGTTTCTTTTTTAAATCACCAAACAAATTTGGAAACTATCTGTTTTTCCTACATCTCCATGATGCTTGATCTTTCTTTTACCATGTCGAAAACATCACTCATAACTTGTTTCTTGTTGCAGTTATTAAATTTAAGTGGTATCCTAACAGTGTTCTTCTGCGGGATAGTAATGTCGCACTATACTTGGCATAATGTGACAGAAAGTTCTAGAGTCACTACTAAGTATGCAAGTTCTTAATAGTTTCTAGCTTTATAAACTATTGCTTCTCATGTTTTCCTTCTCTTATTGTTCATGTTATGATATTAATATATTACTTTTTGCGTGCTTACTGTCGCAGGCATGCCTTTGCAACATTGTCATTTATTGCTGAGACTTTTATCTTTCTTTATGTTGGCATGGATGCGTTAGACATAGAAAAGTGGAACTTCGTCAGTAACAGGTATGGTGTATGTGCGTTCCTAGATGAATATTTGTGGACTAGGAAACTTAATGCGGGCAGAACACTGTGGCTCCCTTGAATTGATCTTTTTTTTTTTTAGTAATCAGAATAGGGAGGAGATCTCAGTACGTTATATAAGTGAGGTCTCTATTCATGATTGCATTTGACACTGTTCATTTGTCCATGGTTCTTGCCTGTGATATGAAATGCTACTTTAGGTTGGTTCATATTGCCCTTTTGGTTCCTGATGGAAAAGCATTTTTGGTTTTTATTTTCAAATAATAGAATTTCTTGAATTTAAATCACATGAACTAATCACATGAAAGCACACATATCGGACATCATTGGTGTGATTTTTTTTATTATGAATCCACATTGAGTTAATGTTTTGCATGCATCTTGGAACCTTAGGCACAAATTTATAGTCAAGTACTTCATAACATCTTGTCTTCAAGAATCACCTAAAAAATTCAAGAATAATCTATTTTATTCCCTATTTTAATTAGAATAGCAACCATATATTTAAAGAAAACATGATCTTACCAATATATGTTCTGTTGGATGGGCTAATATAGCCTACAATATCACTAGCTGCATTGAAGTACAATGATATAGAACATAATGGGTCCTTTTTTTTAAGTATGAGGGCCATTTTAAGTGGCCTTAGCGTATATACATCCTCTAGAGTCAGAATACAAAATGTGGTGCAGCTGTGTAGGAATTGTAGTGATAGAGTGCCATAATTGGCCCTTTTTTAAGCCCCTGATAGAAGTTGTTCTTTTTCTTGCCATATATCTTTGTCTCTGTTTGCTTTTCCAAACGACTGTGATGTTTATAGAACTACAAATTTTAGAACCTGCAGTCCTATGCAGCATAGTTTATCAGAAAAGGGATATGATGTTATAGTCAACCACTTTTTAAAAGGTTTTTACTTCATGGATGCAGCCTGCGAGGGTTGCCCTACCATTGCAGAAGATGCCTTCTGGGTGAGTTCAGTAGCAGAGTGGTCAGTTGTGCTATGCCAGCATCTTCAGAAGTTTGATTCTGCATGTACTTATTGCCCCTAAGGATCTTCCTGGGGTGAATTTTCTGGAGTGAATAGTTGTGAAAAAATTCTGGTTGGTTGTGGAGAAACAAGAATTGAGGCCAAAATGAGCAAATAAGTACGATAGAACCTCAGTCATCCTCAGATCATGTGGTCTACTATGAATTAAATATCGATGCTTTTAGGCTTCCTATTGATTTAAGAAAGTGCAAGATAACTGTACCTTGCACCCTAACATTGTTTTATGCTTTCACTACACTCATTCATCATCAGTTAGACCAAAAATGAGGAGTAAATTTATCCAAACTAGCAAAAAGTTATGGAGGTGTTAACTCCACAGAAAATGTAGAATGGGAGATGGTGGCGCCATTCAAAGAGATGAGACACATGAGTTGTAGATAAGTATGCATGTTTAAGTTCTAAATTGATGAAAGCATAGAGATACAAATTAGATTAAGCAGTTGACTCTATTGTAGAAATATATTCATGTAAAAACCTTGCAAAAGATGCCTGAACTTAGCATAATCAAGAATTTTTAGCCAGTTGTTGTAGATAATGAAACAGGCATCCATTGGATGTTGAAAGTGTATTCTTGCGTGGAGCTATTAAGGAGTATATGGGTGTGTCAGCTGAATGCAAACTGTAATTAGAAGATCACGACGTCAACAAACTAGTAAGAATGATCCATGATATTAAGCACTATCCAGGGCATGATTTAGCTTCTGAACCGCCATTAGACATGGCTATAGAAGATTTCTCATTGGTTGATGCAGGATTATCTCAAGTCTGATATCCAAAAAGATATTGGGACAGTGCAGTTTTGGATTTCCTGGGTTTTCCTTTTCAAACAGCAATTTAGCCTGCTGAAGTCTGATAATAATGCAGTACTTTCTGAAGGATGCCTATGCAGTCCAACATCATGGTGCAGTGGAAAATTAAAGATGGATCACTCTTTTTAATAAATCACCAAGAATGATAGATAAGATCATAGATTATTATCTACAGAAAAGATATGGGAGCACGACAAGATAGAAATAGATAGATGAAAACTTTTCTAGGCATCATATAGAGTACTCAAACTCCGCAGGCCCTCCAAGAATTCCTTGGAGCCTCCTTATCTTTCTTCCTTAAATCTTCCTCCTCTCTATCTTCTTTTGTAGGTAGCCATCTGGAGATCTCTTTCTTGAGATCTTAGAGAAGCCTTAATGCATACCTTAAAGCCCCACATGCCCTTCTTTTTTGGGCCCGGCCAATAAACACGTCTCATATGGGTTTGCTGACCTTTTTAAACCAATCCCTGTGCTAAGGGTGCAGTCTATCTGCTCAATCAAATTGAACCCAAACGTGAGAACTCAAGAGAGATTTAAAGAAAGTCTAAGAATATAAACTAGTATAGGACCTGAGGTTAACTTGGATCTCCAATCTACCATGCCTCATCTTATTTGATGGGTGTGCTAGAGTCACAATATAGCAAGGTGGACCAGTCTCCCTATATATAAAAATGTATGATCATGCCTATCCCTGGTAGAAAAGAATGGATGGAAAAGGACTCCCTTCATGTACTGCAATTCAGTCCCTCCACTTTCTTTTATCCTTAATTGACCATTGAAAAAATACATGCACTTTCTAATTTCTAGCCAATTAATTTCATGGTCCTTGGAATCATGGATCATGTCAGACAACCAAAAACTGAGATGCGTGCAAAAGTAAATTCAAATAAAATACTTTTGGTGATATTCAAAATAATATGTTCATATTAATATGAAAATGATTCTATCAAATCATAAGTTAGTACTAAGACTTTATATCTAACATGATTCATCGTTTTGGTATTGATGAGTGTATTGGTAAAATTCTAACACAGTGTTGGTACTCTCAGTATACCTCCCATACTGGTGTTGGTATAGTATTGGTATGATATGGTACGCTCAGTATGGCAACGTACTGACTAGTACAGCATATCTTGGTTTCTAATAATGTCTCTAATCTGATGCGGATAAAATACTATAAATAGATTCCTTGATGGACGATCCTTATTCTCACTCATAACATGACTCAATATACCAGTGCGCTCCAACAATAAATCAAAGGTACCATAATCAATCCATAGGTTTGGTCCTCAATTTATTGAAACAATGGGTAGTCATGCCCCCAAGTTAGGAGATCACTTGCATGTTGTGTATGTTAGAATGTTTTCTGAAACTCTGACATTGTTTTTTGAGAGATGGTCCATGCCATTGACAATTCAAAGTGAAGCTCATCCAAGTGTTAGTGCAAAGTCAACTATTTTGATAATTATGAAAAAATAGCAACTTCAATCTATTATTGAACACTGTACACATTGGCAGTCATATGAGTGTGATGCCTAATCTCATCCATAGCTATGGAACATTTTGAAGTATAGAATGATCTGATCCTTCCCATGGAATACAAATTTTTCTACTTCCTCATTCTACAAATAAGTGATGCTTTGTGGTCTTTTTCTGGCTCAAAGATCAATATTTGAAACAACCTCTAGTTGTTTATGACTGTGAATAGAAGAGATATCTATGTCATATATCAAAATACAATGTTTAATATGCCAAATGTCATTTTATGGGAAACCCCACTTCCAACACTTTCAATTTGGAAGGCTCTAGTTAATGCCTGACTCTAAACAGAATGATAAATTGATGGGCAGTTGGGATTACAAAAATTGCAATACAATTTCTACTGCTCTCTCTTTTTTTTTTATAGCTTTAAATGTTCAATTTTAGAATTGAAATGATAATATCTGGCTTGTAGGAATTATAAATTGATATAGTTTTGCCACTAGCCTTTTACTGAAATACATGATGGATCGGCCATAATGTTAATATATGGTATACTATGTAATGGGGTGAGCTGAATGGATCTATCACTGAAACACCCTTAAGTCTCAGTTTTTTGCAGTCACACATATCAAGAAAAATAGAAAAGGCCACTGGGCTATAATTAGACTATAATATTGAAAATGAGAGGTCCATATTTACTATTAAACTGACCCAAACAGTGAATTTCATATCTGTTGGGAATATAAATCGTTCCTTGATTATTAATTTGATTTCTTTGGTAGCTTCTCATGTTTATCCTGCGATGCAGCCCTGGAAAATCACTTGCTGTGAGCTCTATTCTGCTAGGCATGGTGTTGATTGGAAGAGCTGCTTTTGTTTTCCCACTATCTTTTATTTCCAACTTAACAAAGAAGTCTCCAGTTGAGAAAATCACCTTTAAGAAACAAGTGAGTATTTGAGAATTGAATTATTTTATATCTATTAAGTCAAATCTGAGAACATTAACTTCTGAAATTTGAATCCACAGGTCGTCATATGGTGGGCAGGTCTCATGAGAGGAGCAGTATCAATTGCACTTGCGTATAATAAGGTTAGATGCAATCTTGTACCTAAAAATCTAATTTTTATATGGTACTGAAAAAGTAAAATTTCTCCCTTTTTTAGTTTAGTAGTGTCTCCCTCTATGGAGTCTTGACCTTGTAGTCTAATGTTCACCAGTGAACATATTATTATTGGGTATGAGTGGGCTGTGGTTATTTTGTTTGAAAGAACCACCCCACTTTTTTTTTTTTCGGGAGTATCACTGGTTTACAAGAGAAGCAAGCATCTTAAAATTTTCATGATTGCTGCAAAGGAATCTAGGTTATTGTTTCTTTTGAATTTAAAATCTAATTTGAAGAAAAAAGTCATAATGGAGAGCAAAGATTTTGGATGTGCATAACTTATGCATCAATTCTTCATGCAGGCTTTTCACCCTCAAATTTCCTGAGGGAAATGGTCATCTGTGTTCATTGTTTTAGCTTCTTGTGCATATTGACCATGGCCATTTAAAATAAATTACACAGAGATCTTTAATGCATCAATTCTTCATGCAGGCTTTCCCCCTCAAATTTCCAGGGGTTTATGATCATCTGTATTCATTCTTTTAGTTGCATGTGCATATTGACCATGGACATTTAAAATAAATTACACATAGGTTGACTTAAAGTGCCCCAAATATGGAACTTCCAGTATATCCATAACTGATAGTTCTTTGGAACTATAAGACTACAGGTTGGACATCCTTATATAAATGGAAGTGCTCTCCTCTAAATGAATATGCTTACACAATACTATGCTTTTACCTAATATGCTAGAAGTGGAACCCAATTGTATGCTGTTAATGCATTACCATGGTATAGGAGCTCTTTTTATTGACAAGGCATGATAATGATATATGTGCAGTTTGCTAGGACTGGCCATACCCAACTACGTGGCAATGCAATCATGATAACCAGTACTATTACCATCGTTCTATTTAGCACAGTGGTAAGACACCTTATGCCTCTCTCTTTGCGTACTTATCACTTTTGTAATTGATACTGGCTTATTGTCAAAGCTATTGGAGGTTGAATAATAGCACGAAGTATTATTAAACTCTCTGCTAATGTTATGCAACAATTTTTTTCATTCATGATTCATCTGTAAATCATTGTCTGAAAAAGGAAATACTGTTGATTTTCTGGGGACTTGGATCCTGTTATTTGATTTGAGCTGTGCGAAATTAAAAGGTGGCCAGTCTTTCTGATAATCACCAATGATTTTTGAGCAATAGTATCTATCAAGTTTGCTTTCATAACAGTACCCCATTTTATTTTATTTCATTTCTTTTTTTTTTTTGTGATGGTTTCTATTCATTATGTCCGAGTATATTCTCAAGATTTATCCAAATGTGTGATATCATGAGAGCATCTTCTCTTAATATTACTGGGTTTTTTTAAAAAAACTTAATAATGAAATGATTATGTGGGATATTTTTTAAATAGTTTTATTTATTATTTATAATCTGGTGTGCTGTGGCTGTCCTGTGTACACATGAAATGCACATAAGATGAAGCATGAATGGCTCTGATCCCAAGAGGTTTGCTCTATAGCAGTGTAGACCACTTAGAAATTTGGATCCCAACATTTATGAGTATCTCGTGCATTCATTCTTTTTCCTTTGACAACTGTAAATATGGAAATTGTGGAGCTAGCTTATCTTAAAATTGCAAAAAAAGGGGGAAAAACATGGAGGTAGATTGATATGCTCTGCACTTTGCTAAATTTTAATTGTGTTAACACCCAGTGCACTGATTTTCTATTATTGCTTAGGTGTTTGGGTTGTTGACAAAGCCTCTGATAAGGTTTTTACTGCCTCCAAGCGCAAGGCATCTCTGCAGGGATCTTAGCATGTCATCTGAACCTCCAAGTCCTAAATCTTTCCTCACCCCATTGCTTGGAAATGGGCAGGGATCTGAGGTGGAATCAGGGCAAAGTATCCCTCGGCCTTCAAGCCTGCGTATGCTTCTCACTGAGCCAACTCGTTCAGTTCACCACTACTGGCGTAAGTTTGATGATGCTTTCATGCGCCCAATGTTTGGTGGGCGAGGTTTTGCTCTATATGTTCCTGGTTCGCCAACCGAAAGAAGTGTCCATGCACTGCAATGAACCAAAAGGACATGGAAAGAATGGATAGAGAGAGCCAAATCAGATATCTCCAGGTTATGCAGGTAGTCAGTGCTTAATGTGTAGATGTAGTCTCATAGCATTATGGAACTTTCCAAGGCTCTAATTTGGCAGGTTGGAGTGCTGTCCTAGCCTGCTGTGTTAATTCCAAGTCCTCTGCCTGTTTTCCCTTCCTGGTTATGTATGTTCTATGTTCTATGACTAGTGATGCAGGTCCGAGAGGACTGCATGAGGTACAGCAACTGTATACTTCATCATGGTGCTAAGTGTTATGTTAGGCTGTCAGTTTATGTTCCCATGTATGATGATTTGTGAATGGGGGTTGGTCTTTTGTATCTATAATTTTGTGTTCCACGAGATAATGTCAAGACATATGAATCATGTAAAGGATTCGCTGCTTGGTCTTATTGTAGACATTGTGTCCATTTTAAAGTTGGTCTTGATAGCTATGCCATCCTTTCTGTGTTTATATTCCCGCAAGTGTGTGTGTTTTTTGGTTGCTTTTAACTGGTCAAAACTCGTACAACTTATGGAGAAAATGTAGAAGGCCATGGTATGAAGAAAATGGTGATTGGTGTTCCCATTTTTAAGTATAGTTATTTGTATGTACAATCATGAAAACGAGGAGCTATTCCTTTATATTCTAGGGGTAAACCAAGTGAGGCAGCAGGGAATTGAAATCTTGCAAACCACCAGGGGCAAAGCCTTGGTCGTTCATAGGGTGACAATTTTAGATAGACATGCGAGCAGCTTGAGCCCAGCATAAAATAAATGGGTTTAGATTGATTTTAGATGGATTCATGTTATAATTATGTCGGCACGAAAATGGCTTAGTATTGTTAAGTCAAAAATGATACGATTATGTTTTTGTTAGTTTAAAGTGGTTATATTTTCATTTGTTTTTACAATTGGGTTTATTATGCATGATGAAATTTAAATGGTTTAGTTTAAATAATTTAATGTTATGATGAATTTTTGATATGATTAAGTATTATGTTGAAAAATGTATGCTTTTATATTAGAAAAATGAAGCAATAGATTAATATTAAGTTTGTCAGGTCTATTCATATTAAATGAGTTATTAAGCAACTTATGCCTATTTGTATTAAGTGAGTTGTGCCATATTAATTTATCAAGATTTATTTATTAAACGAATTATGTGTCTCATGTTATATTACTTGTTTAATAATCAAGTCTTGTTTATGTTGAGATTTTTGAGATGAATATTGAATCATGTTGTGTTGACCCATATAGTATTATCTCGCAGCTTTAACGTGATACAAACATTATATGGCAATGTAAATTGCCACCTCTAGTTTTAACTTTATTTTCTAGTCCTCTTTTCAAAGACGTACCTTTAGGCATCCAAATATGACCGTTGGTAGGGTTGCAAGAGTTAAACTTCAAGTAGAGTGGAAGTGAAGGTCATATTTGATGTTTGTAAATATTTATTTTCATCTTTATTTTTTATTTTAATTTTCTAAAAACAATTTTTATTTTTCATTTTTTGACTTTTAGAAATGTATTTGGTAATGGAAAAGAAAAAGAGAGATGGAAAATAAAATAAAATAAAATAAAGAGTTATTATTTATTCACATGTTTTTAAGTTTTTGTTTTTCTATTCTCTTTATTGTTTAGATGAAAAATGATGAGAATATTTTTAAATTATTTTTTATTTTTTTTTACTACTTTAGAATTGTTTTCATTTTTGAGTACTAAACTAATTTTTGTGAGAGTTTTTTCTTTTCTATCAACATGAAATTAATAACATAACTATTTCAAAAACCAAATACATCCTCCATTCCTTTAGAAGGCATTTGGTAATCTAAATAGGATCATCGGGGTGATCTTAAATCAATAGTGATCCTTGTACTAAGTAACGTAATTCTCGGTGATTTAAAATTATCATATTTGGTATGATATATATAAGTGATTAAAGATTTTCGATAATCTAAAATTACCATTTAGTATATCATGAGAATTTTGGATCATCAACTTGAAATACTAATATCACCCTTGTATAGTTAACCTCTTTTTACCTTAAAAATAATTACTCCTAATATATTTTGTAAGTATCATGATAATTTATAACTATTTCATATTATTTATTACTTAATATTATGTAAATTATAATATAATATTAAATTATAATATAATCATAATATATAGTAAATTTATGATTATAACTATGTCATATTTTATGATATTATAATAATATAATATAATCTTATAATATTAAATTATACTATATTAATATAAAAATAATATCAAGCATTTTTTATACGAAAAAGGAATATTTTGATTCCTAGATCACTGTCTACGATGATTTTGGATAGTCGACCTCATTGATGGGTATGAAATAATTGGGTTAGGCAATGATTCTAAAGGTAGAGGTGGTTGAAATCTACTTAATGATTTCAAAATAGATCAATCAAAATGATGAGGTTGGGAGAGATGTGTGCTTGCACTAAAATGAGAAGGGTAACATTGAGACCGAGGCCATTCGTAAATTGGACATTCAAAGTGTACCAAATTTTTTGCAGCCAGAAATGATATGGCTTATTGATTTGCTATTACGGGGTTAAAGAGGCAGGAATTTTTTTTTAGCGATAATTTTACTCGTATCATCCCTACTTCGAGAGTCCAGTTCAAGAAAAATGCCATGTACTACAGCGCTTAGATGACACCCAATATGCAGAGCATTTGGTTCATGAAATTTTTTCAAATTTCTAGCAATATCCAAACATCTTGATTGATTATTTAGCATTGCCTTGAGAACATTCTTTTAACTGAAATTATCCTTTAATAAGCAACTTTGAATTATAATTATCTTTTGATATTTATGTTATCATATAATACCATTATACAAAATTCCAGAATTATAATATATATGTATTACAGTATTATTATTTCTTATTAATGTAGTATTTAATATATTGAAACTAGAATACATAATATCTATATAATATATTTTATTTCTATTCATAATGCATAACATTACTCTTTAATAATGATATTATATTTAAAAATGTTATTTAGATTATGCAAATTATAAAACATAGGTCAAGATAGTTTTATCATTTCAAAAAATTACACAGTTTATTGGAACTTTAGTTTATTCTAAAAACTTTGATGACTAAATAAAATCTCACATAAATATGTGGTGTAGCTATCTGATCTGGTGTCACCTTTTCTTTTCTTTTTTTTTTTTTTTTTCTTCCAACTTGCCAACAACTAAACGCCATCTTGAGGGTTTGGGCTTTGGACTTTGGACTTTGTGGACTCTAGACCTTGAATTGGGGTCGTTGGAGATTCCGTTCACACCGGCAGAAGTTTACTCGAGGTAGGCGGATCCCGGCTACGTTAAATTGCGATGGGTTATGGGCACCGGTGGTGGACGGAGGTGAGCTCACCTCCCTTCCCCTGGCGAATTTTCTGACTCCATGCGTTATAATTGTTATTAAACAAAGCGGCGCTTGGTCGGTCCACCTAACGCTCGCCAAATATTTATTGTTTTATTTTTTATAATATACTAAATCTATGTTGGGGCCTGATATGATTGATGAGAAATGAAAAAAATACGTAGACTTATTTTATTTAATTGTATATTATTAAATTTAAATTTTAAAATTAGGAATAAGATAAATAATATATATATAATATTAAATAAAAATATTTTTTATATTTTAAAAAGTTTAATTGATTTAAAAAATAGATGAAATCTTTTATTTAAAAAAGAGTGTTCAATCATTATTTTCAAAAAAATCAAATAAAATAAATTTCTTTATGATCTTTTTCATAGTGAAACCTTCCTTAATTGTCTCTTTTACATTTAAATAATATTTAAAAATTATTTAATTTATTTATGTACGTAAAAAATAAAGTAGTTGATTTTTTAGATTGCACTATATATATATATATATATATATATATATATATATATATATATATATATATATATATATATATATAATTAGATTATAACTTTAAAGTTTTTAAAAATCTAATTTATTTTAAGTATATAAAAATGCATGCTTTTAATCCTTGATTACATATTGAGTTATTCTTAAACATTTATACAAGAAATCAAATATCATCTTCTAGTTAGGATGAGGTTTTAGATTATTAAAAATAATAGCAAAGCAGATTTGATCCATAATTCTGCAAGATTATCAGAATTTATAAATATATTTTTAATTTTAAATATATATATATATATATATAGTGAGATTTTTTAAGTTTAATCGATTTATATATTGATTAAAAAAAAGGAAATTAATCCTTATAAAATAACTGCCCTGTTGCTGGAAGGATTTTGCTGTAATTGAAAAAAAAAAAAAAAAAAAGGGTCAGGGAAGAGATTTCCTTTTTTTTTTTTTTTGTTTTTTTTTTCACTCGACTACGTGATAATATCGATGTTGACCCTCACTGGCGGTGAATTTATTGAAACGCTTACCCGTGGCGCTCCAGGGATTTTTTAAATAGCGGGCGGCATCTAGACTTCTCTATCGCTGAACTCTTCCATCGAGGGGTCGCCGAGGTAAGCCAAATAGCGCATAGGAAAATCTCTCGATGCAATCGGGTGATGTTGATCCATATCGTTAGGGTTTAAGCAATCCTTGTATGCTTCCTTCTATCATCTCTTCTGATGTAAATCTTCTCTGATTTTGTTGCAATCTAACTTTCGTTTCTTTAATTCATCTGATGTAAATTTTCCCAAATGGGATTTCCTACCTATCATAAATGGGATTGTTTGTTTCTTAATTACCACCGAGTTAGTTGATCATTTAATCTCTTATGAAGCAAAGAGTTACCACGAAATTTGCTTGTTAGTAAAAAATCGATTTTTTGCTGCTTTCCTTGTCTGGAGTTTGATAACAGTCATACTATTTCTCGAATTTTCCGTTCTGGTGCTTGTTACTAACGTCATCTTGTTTGTTGTTCTGAGACTTTTCTTTTGCTTTTTGATCTTTGATGTATAGATCACGCGCAAAAAATGGTGAAGGCTGTTGCTGTTCTTGGTGGCACTGAGGGCGTCAAAGGCACTGTGTGCTTCACCCAGGAAGGAGATGGTAAATTATTCCTATAATTCAATATCTGGCAATTTATTGAACAAATATCCATCTTTATGCAAATGATGCCTAAGGTTTTTTTTTTTTTTTCTTTTTTAGCCGGTGGGGGATTTTATCACATTTGTTGATGGAATTTTAACTCTGTTTCAGGTCCTACTGCGGTAACTGCAAACATCTCTGGGCTTAAGCCAGGCCTTCATGGCTTCCATGTTCATGCTCTCGGTGACACCACCAATGGTTGCATGTCTACTGGTACTGAGCTCTTGTTTTAAGATTCGGATTATTTATTAATATGCCTGTGATGAAGTACTTGATGTGTTGGTCATTATAATTTTCCTCCCTAATGCAGGGCCGCATTTTAATCCTGCTAGGAAGGAACATGGAGCACCTGAAGATGAGAACCGCCATGCTGGTGATCTTGGGAATATTACTGCTTGCGACGATGGTATGATCTATTTCGATCGTAACAATAACATTTTAAAATGACAACTTGGTATGAGCTGTGGTGATTTTTATATGCTTCAAGGGGCTTACTGAAGCATCATGCATGACTGGCTACTGGACCAGTGGATGTTTATTGTTCTATTAATAGTCTTACGTTGGTTTTGGTTTGATGTTTCAGGTACTGTTAATTTTACTATTGTCGACAACCAGGTTTAGATTTACCTTATGTTAATATATTCCTAATGAGATAATTATTCTTTCTGCCTTCTAAGTCTTCTGAGGTTATTCTTTTTTTGCAGATTCCTCTCAGTGGACCAGATTCCATTATTGGAAGGGCTGTTGTTGTTCATGCTGATCCTGATGACCTTGGAAAGGGTAAACTTCACTTCTCAAATATTAATGTTAACTTCATGTTCCATTACTTTCAGACATTAATATCTGACAATGTGATACAATTGGATATGATGTGTTGAGCATCAATTTCTATACCTCCTGTTGTCCATTTATTTATTTTCATTTTGTTGGTCATTAAAATCTCTGTCTCTGTTAATTCTAGCATCACATGATTTTCTTGTTCCTCTTTTACATGTCAAAACCATGTTATAGCTTTTACCATCACCCTAATTGGTTTATGTCTTCGATGCCCTTTTATTATTTTGAGTGCATGCCTATACATAATTTTTTCTATTATATTTTTCTTATCATACCTGTTTTTTATATTTTAACCTGTTTAGATGCTTAGGCATGGAACTTGCTACTTCCATATACCATTCCAAAACAACATGCGTATGCTTGAGCATTTCAACAACAAAAAAAAGGGCAGAATAAGTGTTTGTGTTGGCATCTTTTGTATGCTTGAGCACTGTGCAATAATAGAAAAAAAATGTTA
Source organism: Metroxylon sagu (assembly GCA_017589505.3). Lineage (NCBI taxonomy): Eukaryota > Viridiplantae > Streptophyta > Magnoliopsida > Arecales > Arecaceae > Metroxylon > Metroxylon sagu. Next base: position 483,341 of record JACVBY030000490.1, on the reverse strand, counting down.
TGGCTTTATGCAGCTTTGCAATTCATTCTATCCTACCATGTTAGTACCATTGCCTAAATATCCAAGTAGGCATAATATTGTACTTCTGAATTTGCAATCATGATGAAGACCAAGGTTCAGAAGTTGGTTTTCTTTCAATGTAGAAGGTTTTATTTTCAGCAGTTTTGACAGCTTTGCTAGCTCTTGCTTTGAGTCCTAAAATCTCAAGTTCTCAACCAAAAAAGGAATAGGCAAGCCAAAAAAAAGATGTTCAAAATATGAGATAAAATATATAAAATATAGAAAATAGAGAAATCAATTCCATAAGACATCTTGTAAAGTATATTGATGTATGCATGTATGTTTTAGGTGCTTATGATAATGCTCCTAATAAATTATAGATATTAAAGATTAGGAATATGTTAAAATGCATATGATATCATTTAAGAGTGTTTATATTGTTCATTCTTTTAGGAAACTATAGCACATGACCATTTTCTATTGGGCTCTGGAATTTGACACCTTGAAGGGGTAACAAGTCTTACAAAATTGAGCTTAAATCTTGAAATCCACTATTCAGTGTCCAATCTATTGCAGGCTTTCCTCATAGAGACCTCTCAAGAACCCCTTACCCTCTCCTCTGCATCCCCCCGCACCCCCCCCCGCGGGGCGCTAAAAAAAAAAGGAAAATACAAAAAAAAAACTCTTTGCATAAGAAAGCATATAATGGATTAGAATTTGAGTGGTCAAACTCTGTGAAAAATGGTTTGCTTGCATACCATAGTTGTGAAAAATAACTCAAAATTTCTTTGATAGTTATTTGAACTGGTTTCAGAATAGAATAGAAATGCTACATACGTGCCACCATCTATTAAGTGTTGCTTCACCCAACCCATGGCATTTTCAGTCATGAGCATTATGTTTTATATTTTCTTCCACATTCTTGTATACCTGCTTTAAAAGAAACAAGTATTCTTTCATTCCAAAATACGAGCTTTTGTCGGTTTTAGTTATTATATAGTCTCCTTTTTATTGAGTTTGGAAACTCAATTTCAGCCCTTTGGGATGAAGCTGAAAACCAACTAAAACCATAGTTGAGATACGTGACCTCCCTTTCTAACTCTGGAATCGATTGTCATGTTAAATTAAAGCAGTGGTTGTCACATTAAATATTCTCCATCCTGTAGGTAACCTACCTTCATCCAACTACCCAACCCCCATCCATCCAAGCTCCAAATAATTTATCTCCTTAATTTTTAAGTGGTTTCCTGTGTTTAAAGCTCATGTCCGTAATTGTAAATGGCATATTAAGACCTGTATACTTCTTGCTGCTTGTTGTGTGTGTATTGGATACATATTAGGTCCAGGTGCCAAGTGGATACCATTATTTGTTGAGCCAAACTCTCTTGATGTTCTTAAAATAATTCATTAATGACTATATCTGATTAGCTATTTGCTCTAGTTTGGGTCAGGGTCTTAAAAGTTAGCTAGGTTTACATGGGCCTTTGCTTGACCTCGACTTAGCTTTGTTTGGCATTGCTTTGAGAAGGCCAAAAGGTGCTTTTGAGTGTTTTTAAGGTTTTTGGTAAAAAATTTAAAATAACCTTCGAGCTCCACCAAAAGTTAAAAAAGTTTATTAGAAAAAACCCCCCATTTGGGCAAAGCTCTATTTGAGAAGTAGTTTTATTGAACTTGAAGGTCACCTATTCAAAACACGAAAATCACATTTAATATTACAATATAATAAAATTATGATGATATTATTACAATAAAATAGTGTAATATAAGATAATATAATAATATTGTAATATTATAGAATATATAATATAATATAATATGATAATAATATTATTATTATAATATAATGACTGAAAATTATTAATTTTGATATAAAATTAATATTTATTATATTATTTATATTGAAATACCAAAATAAATAGTTTATGAACAGAGAAATAATTATAATAATTTTTTGATTACAAATAGTTAGACAATTGAAAGCATTATATAATATTCTTTTTGTCATTTCTTGTTATTAAAAGTAACTTCTTAATTTGAATACCAAACAAATGTTAAAGTTCTACAGCATTTCAGGAATATAGTTTTCAAACAATGAACAACTTTTTTGTTGAAAGCCCTACTAGCAAGAGCTCCACTGCTCGAAGCTCTACAGCCTATATTCATGTCAAATGAGGACTTTCTTCAAAAAAGTTGTATGCATCTAACTTTGGACCCATGCTCAACAATAGGTTTATGGGTTTGGATTCAGGTTAGGCTTGGGTTCATGGTCCAAGCGGCAGCCTGATTGAAATTAGTAAGAGCTAGTTTGCTTATAGGATATTACTTTGACATGAATTCTAGGCACTTCTTTACTTATATTTCTATAATGCATGTATTGCTTTTGAATACCATTATCTGGGGGTTTTTAGATGTTATATTTGTGAGATATATCACATGCTGAGATGAGGTAAACTTGGAATGGGCTGTTGGTGGGTACATTTTTATATTAATTGAATTGGAATATCAGAGACATATGTGGTACACAATCCATTTAAATGCAGTGTAAAAGCTTTGCTACCATATTCTGATGATATCTCCAACACTTAGGGCATGTCTGCCTGCTTGTAAGTGACAGAAAGGTCTGAATTTGGTGTTTTAGAACTTGAGTTCTGATCATGTGTTTGTTTCACAGTACTGAACTGAAGTTTTGGCTAATTCTGCTGTTTGTTTTGTAGGAAGTCGCTACTTAGGAAGTGTAATTTTTAGACATCAAAATTATCACTAAAATATTATCAATAAGTATCACTTAAATATTGCTTAAATGGCTCATTTGAAAGGAGTGAGTGAAAGTAGCATTAAATGTTTTGCGTACCCACTTGAATGTGCTTTGTTAATCCCCATGGGGCAAAAGGCGCAAAGTCTAGTTCATCCCTTTTAGGTGAATTGGGAACTTTTCCAAGGTTCAGTGTGGGGAGGCGAATAGTTATAAGTGCCCACCTCCAACTGTACTCATGTTTCGGTCTCATTGTTTCAAGGGAACAAACATATCCTTTCTAGAACTAACCTACATAAGGAAATAGAGAAAGGGAGATGTAGAAGACCAATGGCAAGGCTATTTGTGAGAGCCCCATACTAATGAGTGTTTAGTCTTACATCAGTTATGTAATAGAAGGATTTTGGATACTTATACAGGATCAAAAAGTTTAAATAATAACTTGTTGGCTAACTTTTTTTTAATGAGGTTATGGATTGTGACAAATGGTATCGGAGTGGTCCCAGCCCATGATTGATGTGAACTAAAGGATACTATAGATAGACCCTATGTGTTTGTGATTGGATTCAATTGGATTTGAATGCAGATTTAGATATGGACTCTTAGCCTGACAAGGATGTTAGGGCTTGAACATGAGGAATATGCTAGTGAGTGTTTGATCCTACATTGATTATGTACTAAGAAAGCCTATGCTAGTGAGTGTTTGATTCCATATTGATTATATACTAAGAAGATCTTGAGTATTTATACAGAATCTAGAAGGTCTTGGGTTGTGGCACTATTCATTTGCAATCCTTAGATTTGCCCCATCTTGAAAATTTTGGGACTGTAGGATCAATGGTTTCCATGATTCCTCATAGCATCTCTTCTCCTCTGGCTAGTTCCCAACCTTTGTGGGGAGATTGAATATGTCAAGCAGCCTCTCATTCATGCAGCTTCTTTAAAGGTTGTTAGTGGTGTCCATTAATCTTGAGGTTTTGAGATCTATAACTTCTACTTTTCCTGAATTAGCCGTCCTTAATTTTCTGATTTGGAAACTGAACATATGCTGCTAATAAGTAGGGATATCACGTGGAATGTGGAGCAGGGAATTCAAAGGGATCAGGTCTGGCATCCATAAAGGTTTTATTGAGAATGTTGTGTGCCCAATTTTCAAGGATCTTTTGATTTCCAAAAAGCTTATTAGTGAAGAATTTTAGTTTGAAATGACAGGTATTGATTCATGTAGACAAGTTCATACAATTCATTAGTCTCATGCAAAATAGATGCCTATTAGCTGATAGGGGCAAGTTATATCTGGGTTGCTGTTGTTAGCTGCGGATTCTTAGCGATACCGCAACTATAATTTATGCTTGTCTTTTTTATATTATTTATAGTTTAGTGTTTTTCATGTGCAAGTTGCATTCACTTTTGGATACCCCTCTCTCTCTCTCTCTCTCTCACGCGCGCGCGCGCATGCGTGCACTTGTGCCGTTAAACAATTTCCATCTTCCATTTCTACCAAGTTCATGTGGGCAGACAAGGCTGAAACAACTTTCATTTTCTATTTTTAGGTGGACATGAGCTTAGCAAAAGCACTGGAAATGCTGGTGGAAGAGTCGCCTGTGGTGGGTTTTCTGGAACTTTATACCTCATGTTATTTTTGCTCTTATTTCGTCCTTCTCACATGGGAACTTCGGTTCATTCCTCATGAGTCTATATATTGAATCGACCACCTTGCCTTTTTAACTTATGGAACCATTTTCTATTATTTTCCAGGCGTTATTGGACTGCAGGGCTGAGGTATTCTGGATTTCCATGGTAGTTTGTGAGATGAGAGGGCCTGTGTAGTGCAAAAGAACGACATGTTAACTACATTGAATAAGAATGCTTGTGGTTTTTGGACCTAAACGTTGTAGCATTTCGAGTGAGAACTTTTGTTTGTATGATGACCTCTTGGCATCGCTTGCCTTTTCTGTCTTTTTAGTTTTGCTTGATGGCTGGCTGTTGAAGTTCTTCGGCTGTTGAAGTTCTTCCTTCTGGCTTATATAAAAGAGATGAGTTTGTAGTTCCATATGTTAAACTGTTTGCAGACTGAATTGGACACCACATCCAATGCCAGACGTTTCTTATAAAAGCAGTGAGATTAAGAGAGAGAGAGAGAGAGAGAGAGAGGGATACAACATATTTAGAGAGCATTTTATTGTTTGTAATGTTACAAGCAGTCACAATTTTATCACAAATTATGAAGTGTATTGAATTTCTGGATTGGAGGTCACTCGTTCAACCGGTAGCGCTATAGACCCCTTCTTTTATTAAAAAAAAAAATCTTTAGCGCAACCCAGATCTTGGCAGCTGTCCGTCCCAGTAAAAAGCTGTAAACAATTTGCACTAATCAGAAAACTTCTTGAATGCATAATTTACACAAATTCGAGTCATCAAAAAAGAAAAGAAAGATATCCCCACTCAAGGGGGGGTAAGAATTGATAAAATAATGTTAATTTCATCAACAAAGGATGCAACACCTTCATGGAGTTAGATGCAATCAATTGTGCCCGAGCTTATGCACTCAAAATTTTAGAAACAACACCAGAGGTCACAGCCAACATGAATAGGGCCTGTTTGTTCAATTTGGCTCACAGTGTCAGTCTAACATGATGCTGAGTAGAGAGCATCGTCATCAGCTTTGCAGGGATGGATCATCGAGCTCATGCCCATAAAAGACCATCGAATCCAATCTCCCAATTCGACACGGGGCTCGCCCCGATATCTTGACTTGGTGCTTGGTTATCTTCTGACAAGTCAACATATGGCTCTAACAAATCAGCCGATCTTTCAGATGGAATTCCGTAGCCCTTCAAAATAGAGGGTGAGGCAGCAGCAGCAGCCTCTCTTTCGAAAACAGCAAGAAAATTGTCTTCAAATTCAAATACCAAGTACTTGTCTTTGCAAGCTACACAAGAGTCAAACAATGAGAATTAAGAATGTGAAAGGTGCAAATACTAAAAGAGCGCTTGGTTGGTGGTAATCCACTTTGCTAAACTTAGATTACCAATGCAGATTACTATGCTTGCCTACTAGACATGATAATCTAGATAGTAATACTTGATTCCTAATAATATAAGATTACCACAAATCATGGTAATCTGATTCCCATCCGAAAGGTATCTAAGATTATCAAGTTTTGATAATCTTGATTTTTATATGAATATTTAATAATATTTCATCTAATTATATATTTAATATTTAATATAATATATTATATTATATATTATATATTATTTTAATATTAAATTTAATATCAATATAACATTTATAATTTTAAACACTATTATATATTTATATTATAATATATAAATATTAAATTAAAAGTTGTTAATATTTATGTCCTTGCATATTAATTTATTATATTTAAATAATTTACAATATATAGTTAATATTATTTACGAAATATTATTTTATATTTAAATAATATAACATATAATATGTATTAAATATTTAAATATTTTAAAATGATTTTACAAAGAATTCTTGCTTTTTAGTAGAATATTTCTTATTCTAACTTAAAAAAAAAGACAGTCACTTAAAAGATAGAAAAGATTTATAAAAAAATATTAGTATAATTTAATATAATGTTAATATTTAATCCGAATTAATATTAAGGCAAACCAAACATGATAATCTTATATTTTTGATAATCTGATTACTAAATGTAAGATTATTAGACATGTGAAATTTCTGATAAAATTATATTACCGTGAACCAAACACTACCTAAAAGAAAGGAAACCTGTTATACATATCTGGTGGTGGCACTTACAGTCAACAAGATGAGCGAGATGCCGAATATTCTTTATTGGTGTTCCATTGAACTTCAAAACCTGTGGCCATTATTAGTTTATTAGCATTGAACATATGATAATTGTGAAGTGGTAAGGCAAACAGTGAAATTTGGGGAGAGGTTTACTTGTTGATTGCCCATATCTTCATATCCAAAGTTCACTTCATTTGCTAAGACCTAATACAAGAGGAAACAAGAATATTTGAAAATCATCATAGCAAATTATTTTTTAGCAAGTAAAGATAGAAACATCTTTGAAAAGAAGGTAGAAGATTTCAGACTGTACCATCAAAAGGTGATTATAAACCCATTCATGATGTTTAGATGTAAGACCTAGCAAATGCCAAAATGAAGAAAAGATCATGAAAATGAATACAGGCACACACAGGCTTCTGGCCAGCCCCGTGTGGCCTTTATGCACATGCTAACACTTGGCTCACATACTGGAGGACATAGTAGTAATCTTGGCCCACACAGTAGGAGACAGCAGAAATCTATCTTAGCCCTGCAAGATCCCACCTGCATATTTTAGGCCCCAACCCAAAGGTCACTTACCACAAGGGCACAAGGGAGAACACATGGTGGGGACCACAGCGGATCCACACTCTGCTGAGAAGGGATACCCCAGTCTTTACTATTCAATTAAAGCATCCTCGCATATACAGGATAATCTGATTCAGATATTAGCTGAATACAAATAATCCTATACACTTCAGACTCTCTGTGATCATGCTATGCCAGCAAGTGAAGCTTGAGGCTGGCAATGATGATTGCATCCTTTCATTGCAGAAACTTAGATTGGCTTAAGGTGCAGACCTGTTCAGTTGGATGGGATACTGAATTTTCTGTTTCTAGACTTTGACAGTCACTAGGTTTACCATTAAAAAAAAAAAAGAAAAGAAATGTATCCATCAGTAAGATGCATCCTTTTGTAAAATATCACACATAAAGGTTTTGTTTTTCTTGGGAAATATCTGTAAATGAAAAAAAGCTGTGGCATCCTCCATGACTAATGACTTTCCTTGGTGGAGTAACTCTTCAGCTTCCATTCAGGTTTACTTAGTTACTCTAGCATCAACATGCTATGCAATGACAGAAAGACTTTCATCAGAAAAGGCATGAGCTAACCTGTGATAAAATTACAATCTCTTCTCCTTTGAACCTTGCTAAAGAGTAGCGTGCCTTAGCCAGTAATTTCAGCTGACCATTCAAAAAACTTCCGGTCACATGATATGGTAGAAACAAAGGTGCTCAACCAAAATCTGAAAGCATCAGAAGCATAAGAAAACATAACATGAAAAACCAAATTTGCATTCTAACTTACCCCAATTGAATCTTCACACTCCTCACTGCAATATAAAGCAGACATGTTAAGTGGTTGATCCTTGGTTTTCCAAGGTTTACAAACAGATCACCACCTAAAAACAATTATTCAATAGTAAATATGGATTTCGGGAAGTCAACTACTTACTCTATTAGTGGTTCAGATAGAGGAGTGAACACGAGACCTGCAATTATCAGATAGGAAGGCTGCCCCCCTTCAATATGGTATGGCACCTCACAAGAAAAAAAAAAAAAAAGATGTCAATTACTAGAGTTGAAGTGGACTGCAGAACACTGAGAAATGTCAATTTCAGTTAGCAGGTGAACCATAGTAAGGCATTAGTAGCTTACTAGATGCACCCGTGGCTGCAAAACAGTCTTGACTTTCATGTAGGACCCATCTCGAATGATACCAAGATCTGCAACATCACCAGCAAACCTGATGATCCAAAATATTAATACGCTTAAGAGGTTGAGCAATATTGCCAGAACACATGATACAATAATTATAATTTATGCCTGACTGAAGTGTTTAAATCACTCAGAATATATTCACAAAAATATTTATTAGTGAAACAAATAGGAAGGTATTATAAAAGAGTTAGCATTTTTTTTCCCTGGCAAGCCTAGTCATTCTGCTGCACCAGTTAGGAGAAACCATGGATGATTAATGGTACCGTAGAGATGAGGATGATATGTATCAGAACAGCTTAACTGTATGTGCAAGTCTTGGGCTAATATTTCCTACAAATTCTGAAATGACAGAGATAATCAGGCTGTAACTTTACTTTTGACTTATAAGGTAGCGAAAAGCAATACGCTCCGAGGATCGGAATGGGACGGTTCCTTCACACCCTACATGAACACCATCAAAGCTAACAATCACATCGCCCTGGAAATGCAATAACAGTGCGTAAGTTTCCCACTAGACAGGCAACTACGAACATCTAAAAAAAATCAATCCATTTGAAACAAAATATAGCTGAAAATTCAAGACATTTGTTTTTTGGGGAGGGGGGCAGCTTAACAATTTAAAAAGACTTAAAAAATAAATGTAAACTGACCATTACATTGAGACAAAAGAAAATAAGTATAAAAATTAAATTGAAGTGAAATATGAACAAGATCAAATTGTGGTCCCTTAATGCAGATAAGATCCAAAGAGGTAACATGGACAAAGCCTTCATAAGGCTTATGATTTCATTAGAGGCACCGATTACTTGAAATTTGATATGTGCTGTCCTACCATTGATGTAGACATTTACTATGCAATGTAGACAATAGAGCCAAAGAAAATATTTGATAGAGCCCATGAAATTTAAATCTTAGACCAAGGGCCTTTTGTTTTATGCAGCACAAATCGTATTGACTTTTATCAACTTAATATGGTTATACAAATACGCTCTACCAAGTTTCGGTGCTATAGATGTAACTGGCAAAAAGTTCAACTATGTTCTTTTATGCAGCTAGAGTGTGGCAAGTAAGCAGCAGAGTGGCAATGCATTCTGAGTTTCTACACTGGTATCATGATTTATGAGCCTTCAACCCAGTGGAAGAATATCACCAATGGTGCAGAATAATACTCCTTATATCAGAACTGCAGCCTAGATGCTGGTAGGTCTTCTGTGGAGTTTCTGAAGATATTCAAAATATCTATCAAGGAAAAATTCTGTTAGACAATTGTTTTTACACAACTGAATACTACTTTTGCTGTGTTGATCCCCAAGATGGAAAACCCTAATATCAGGATTGCAGACATTTAAGTCTATGCTAATGCATCCTGCAAGGTCATTTAAAAACTGCCTGTGGATGGAGTAAGGCCATCAACTAGCAGTCCATCAGTAAGAAAAGATTTACTTTTCTCATGCTTCTATGTAACTATGGGATTTCCTCTCCAGTTACTAAAAATGTAAACATTTTCTCCAGTTTTTAACATATTATTTCCATTTTAGGGTATCTACCAACTATTTGAACTCTCTTCTTCTCCTGCATTAAGATATTAATAGGAGAACTGAAATGATGCTGAAATAAAAAGTTCATGATGCACCATGGAAAACGACAGCAGCAAATCCTAGTTGTGAAGTAAAACAGGCTTCGACTACTTGCAGGCAGCTGGAAGCTTTCCTCAATATAAGCATTCAAAAAACATAGATACCATGAGGAACCATAAAATCAAGGTAACTTTTGCAGCAACAAGCTCTGATCACCTCTTTTAGAACATTATTAGCTGAAGAAGTGGGTTCAACTCTCCGGACCAGTACGCCCTTCATGATGCAAGAACAACAAAGACATCAGAATGCCAAATTAAGTTAGAGCTTGGATGTAAAACAAGCAAAGCAAAAGCCGGTCTACAAATTTACATCAAATTCTGCAAGCTAATAATTAAACAACAACATGAAAAGTATGACATTGCACACACTAACACACTTTATTAAACATTGATAACACAATAACAGCATTCATCTGGGAGTTTGTATTGCTATTACTCATACCTTACACAATCATTAAAGCTAGCATCTTGATCAAGGCTTTCTATTATGCATGGTAGATTATGATGACTTTGTCACATACAAATTTCATGAGAATCCTAGAAGATACTTGAACAATAATACGTATCTTGGAATGGCGCAAAAGATAATGCACATGTTTCTCCTAGCTCAAGGAATTTAACAATTGGAGCATGCATGTAATACTTTTCCCATCATAACTGCTCTTGAAAATTGGAATTTAACTCTTTCATTTTGTGAAAGAGTACTAGAAGAATTATAGACTTGGTCAGACTTGCTAGAAATCACTCTTTCTGGTCAAGATAAATCTAAATCTAGTGGATGTGGTCATCCATGAGATGTTTTATTCATGCTTCAGAATTTCAACCACAAGGCAAGTTTCTGGTCCCGAAGAATGCGATCAAACAAGTTGCAGAGAAACAGCTAAGGCATACGCACTTCATAAACATTTTTAAATTTGCTGACCACTCAAGAATTTAGCAAAAAAATAAATAAGAAAATTTAAAAAAAAAAGCAAAATTCAGAATTGAAATAATTTAGTGCTGAATGATATAATATTTGCACAGTTGACACATCAAAATATCAACATGCCACATTTGTTGCTATGTATTTTAATTTGCCTATGTACCTTGCATTATTTTCTTAAAGATGGATACAATTTCCTATGCTAGACCTAGTCTTTCCTTTTCCCATTTTGTCAGCCTTTCCGTCCGTAGAGCAACCTTGGAGGGTAGCTCCACTGCATAAGTTAAAATGCTTAACCATTATGGTTAAGTTTTTCCATGATGACCACCGGTCTGCTAGATTTTGTGGCATGCCCTTTTCATATCAAGAAATGCCTAGATGCTGCAATCATAATAAATTTAAGGTCTACATATGGCATATGAGCAAGCATCTTACCCTTCAGATTGATTTACACAAGTTTGCAGTCTAGCCATGTTTGTTGAATGAAATGTGGGAATAGTATCAGATTTCCATTCTAGCCCATTCCCACGTTGAGTAACTTACTTGGACATCGGAATGCTAATTCCATTTGGTATCAAGTCCTCATGAAAAGGGGTAAGACCCAAAGTTTTAAATCCTGTGGGATGGAGTTGTCCTAGTTTCTCCAAAGAATGGGATGCACCGCTATCCCACCTAGTTTCAATGGCAGTCCCAATAGAGCATTCAAGTAGGCATCATATCTCTCTGCCTTTCTTCTTTCCTTTATTTTTTTCTTACTTTGTTTTTTTTCCCTTTCTTTTTTTTTCTTCCTTCTGTCCTTTTTCTTTCCTTCCTTTATTTCTTTCTTACTTTGTTTTTTTTTTCCTTTCCTTCTTTCTTTCCTTTCTTTCTTTCCTTTTCCTCCTCATTTATTTCCTTTCTTCTTTCTTTCCTTTCTTCCTTTCTTTTTCTTCTCCCGTGTTTTCTTTCTTTACTTTTTTCACTTCTTTCTTTTCTTCCTTTATTTCCTTTTCTTCTCCTTTTCTTTCTCTCTCCTTTGTCTTCCTCTTCTCTTCCTTTCTCTTCTCATTTTTTTTTTCATCTTTCTTTCTGTCATTTCTTTCTTCCTCTTTATTCTTCTTTCCCTGCATGGATGGGCTTTGGTGTCTTACTCCCTATTTCGAATCCATTTTCCCACAAGAATGAGACAATATGGCTGGGATGCTCCCCATCTTTGTGGAACTTAAAACCTTACCAAGATTTTTGAGATATGGACAGAACCAATTCAAACTGCCTGACCCATGACCTGCAAGCCTTTATGAATCAGATCAACCCCAAACCTGTCAATCCCAAAAACCCATGTGACCTGTAGACCTTGGTGGGTCAACCCTCAGCCCACCCAGGTCAACCCAGTTTCAACCCGTCTAGGTTGACCAATTAAGGGTGCTAAAGCAAAATATAATAATATAATATTATTTTATTATCTCACTCTTTCAGATTAAGATTTGATCTCATCCATCCTTTTCCTGACCGACAAAGGAACTGATCTAACAGCAATTAAACCTTACCTCCAGGCCATGTCTAGATATTAATATATACTGAATTAGATGTTTCAAGACAAGAATATTGGAGTATACAAAATTCATGTAAGCAATATTTATTAAATAAAGATGTTATAAGACAAGCATATAAATTTACATAGGCGCATAGGAGGTAGAAGTGTTTTGATATGCAACATCTATGTTTGATGAGTTGGAAAGTGCACCTCATTGGATGGCACTTTTAAGCATGCACGTAATGCAGGGTTCTCCAACTTCTGAAGTAAGACTCCAAGGGAAGGAAATCCTGCATAAAATAACATAGGAAGATCAGTTTACATAAATTCTCATAGCAAATAGTAAGGTAACTTGTATCTTTCATGATCACATCCATTTCTGTTCTGTGTCATGTGCATGCATCTTATATAGAATAGGAGCAGAAGTACATAGGTTTGCATATATCTAAAAGGAAGTTGTCATTTGGTGACATTACTACAATAAAATCACATATTAGATTACAAGTTAGACATACTTAGCAGCTTCAGAGCCTATTACAGTCCCATATGATTCTTGATAAGATTCAATCTGTACTAAAGAAGGTTGACATAAAATGAAACAAATATAAAGACTTTGTATATTAATGCCAAATTTAAAGCACTGCATGAGAAAGCTCAAAGTGGTGCTTCAGGTGTGGCATTAAATTCCTGATGAAAATCTTTTTTTTTTGCAATGCTAACTATCCAGAGCCATGTTTGTGGCACCAATATTCAAGTGTTATTCTGAACTGTATCACATCCTATGCAACATACCAAGCTGCCAGGTTAGAGGCACAATGCAATGGTGCATACATGCACAACATTATGCTAGCCATGCTGACCTGCATCGCCTTATATCAAACTATTGCAAAGCTTTTCATTTTGCTATACACCATATACGTAAATATGATACAACATAAGAACAAACCCTACCTTTCCAGTTTGAATTCATACATGATAATCTTGATTACATTTTTTTTCTATTTTAGATGGCCCAGAATTTTCACATATTGGTGTTCCAATTTAATTCTTTGGCTATGCTTAAATTTTAAAGAGCTGGTTTTATGAATCATTACATTATGGTGCAAAATTTTTGTTAGACATCAGATTAAAGGACAGAAATCAGTGCGACTATTTCTTTACTTTCAATTCATTCAAAATCAGATAAATTACAATTTCAGTACATGTGCATACATTATCAGAATTAATACAAAGGACCATATCATAAAAAGTACCGGGCAGCATGACAGCTTCCCAATGTTTGGCATCACACCAGCACCTTGAATATATAATTGTTGTTAGTATGCAAAGCGAAAACATTATAACATGTCCCCTTTGTACTTTTTACAATAAGAGGCTGTTTTGCTTGGCTACAATCAGACAAGTTGTGCAATAACCCAGGACTTCACCCAAAAAAAGCTATGTGGAAGGTATTACTTGGGCTCCTTAGCTCTATATAAGCATTCAAGATTTACTCAATACACAACTAATATAGGACTAGACATGCGCTCATACAGGTCCTCACAAGTTGCAAATCCAATTGCAGCAACTAGATTTGCAGGCAGCCTTTGTTGTTGTTTGGTTGCCCACAACTTCTTTGTAAGTCGCAATCAGGTTAGCAGGAAAAAAAAAAAAAAAAAGTCCCATTAATTGCATTTGATGTTGCAATCAAATATGACTTCAGTTTCAAATCCAACTTATGTTGCAAATTCTCTCACATCCATCTAACATCCGCTCATGATCTCCACCTCCTAGAGTTCTTCCCACCTGCGTGCGCTCTACCACTTTAGCTATGCCCTTTCCTTCCCAATAAGCCCCCTCCCTCTCGTACTCCCTCTTTCTCATTAATTATTAAAATAATATAATAATAGAATATGTTACCTACTTATATCTAACAATAATGAAATAATTATTAAAATATTATGATGGTTCTGACATTCTATTCTATTCTAATATTAGAACATGCGCGTATGATATATACCATTAGTATATAGTAATAATCATTGTTGTATAAACATTAAAATTATTATTATTTAATAAAACTAGCCAAAAGATAAATGCACTATAGAATTATTGTAATATTATGTTAAAATAATATAAACATGAATAATATACCTCTAATATATATTAATATAATTATAAAATTATATTATAACCTATTATATTAATTATATGACCAAAATAAAATAATATTGTATCATATGTTATAGGTTTTATTCATGGTAATATAATAAGATATTATTTAGTTTCTATAGTATTATAATATAACATAACTTTATTATGTATTGTATTAGTTATTGCATATGAATAATAGTAGAATATAATATCTTATTTATGTAAATAGGAATATTATCTAATATTAACAAATTAAATAATAATTATAATTATAATAATATATATGACAATAATTATAATAAATACTATATTTTAATATCATAAATATATCAGTATATGACTATTATATTACTAATATCAATAATTATAACTTTTTTATTTTTTGAGAACAAGGGGATCAAGACCTGACAAACAGGCTGATCTAGGTCCTGCTCAACCCAACAAGGGGATTTTAAGCCCAGATTTATTCTCAGGAGAGAAACTAAGGTCAAAATTACTTAGAAAGTCACGTTGCTAAGATGAACCCCTGACCTCTTCCATATGAGCAAGAGGGCACTACCACTGAGCTACTGCTCATTTCACATATGTGACATATTAATGGAACAGAATTTGACTGCAAGGTTATGTACCTCTTTTAAAAACATGCAATGAATCAGCAACAAGTGCATTTGTAGTTGTCAGCAACCAAACAGAGAACAGTCTTTTGCAGCTGCAAAACCTTTTGCATGCATACAGATTTGCAAGCAGACCAACAGGCTTTAAGTTCCATGATTAATTGTTTTCTCGGTGTATATATACAATGTTTGCATGATAAATCAGTAAACCATAAATGTGTTAAACAAGATTCAAAACAGTTAAGCAAGATGATTTATGATAACAGATTTTAACAACTTCATTATTTTTATCTGTTTATCTATGTACTTGTAATAAAAGCAGGCAAAAGTGATGTCTTAAAAGTTGGAAGCTCGTGCCACCTAAGCTTAAGCCATCCCTTGGCCTTAGGGCTCTCCTATATGGGGTAACACATCCATGTCAGGTTGGAACTATCTTCTGGGGCAAGTCAGGTACCTAATAATCTGCATTAGGGTATTAGAGGCCACAGATCAGTGGATTATGACCCCAGCTGTCTATTTCTTTCAAGACAGTGAACTTAGTAACAGATTAGAAGCCTCATTAATTCCAAGTTGCTGTGTATTTTAATTTTGTACCAATAAGTGTCTAACTGGTCATCTAGCAGAGTTAACTTGTGAGGCCAACTTAGTTGAATTATGGAGACTATTTTTGGATAATGAATTTGTATAACCATAAAGATTTTTCTGGAAGAATTGTAATATTGGTCCTTAATTACATTTAAAAGAGTTTTTAAACTTAAATTTTATTTATTCTAGTTTCTTACAGTTTATTTCTAACTTTTCAACAAATTTAATGAGTTTTTAGAAACAATCTAAGCAGGTGTCAGTACAAGCATCTGCCTTTCCTACTAATAAGTGCATGCAATCCATCTGTTGCCTGCCTACCATAATTGCCTTCTCAAATACTAGATAAAAGTGCTATATGAAACAGTGTTATCAAAAATGCACCATAGGCATGCAGTCCATCTGTTGCCTACCTGCCATAATTGCCTTCGAACATACTAGATAAAAGTGCTATATGAAATAGTGTTGTCATATGCTTTTGATATGATTTGAAGCGTAAGAAAAGCATGCATTTCTTATTAAACTATATTTGTAATATTTTTTTAATTCTATCATATTTATTAGACTGCATTGACCTTATGATGCATTATCTCATACACAATTATTTCCCTTAACTTATAAAAAAAGGGTTAAAAATTAGAAGACAAAGAGATGGAATACCAAAAATTATGCTATCATATACGAAAGATGAGGAAAAATATCAAGAGACTATTGATTTTAATTGAAAAAAAGGAGGTTTTCTATTGAGCTAATAGGCTAAATATATCACTATTATGATTTTTTTTAGCTTTTTTTTAATGATGTGTTATAAATCTTGCTTATATAATTACTTTATCATTTATTTCAAAAACGTGCACTTCATTTTACTCAGGCACACGTTTGCGCTTTGCACCTTGTACCTAAGCTTTAAGAACCTTTTGCGCTTAAGTGCACCTAGCGCTTTGAACAACACTTATATGAAAAAAATAATATAAAGTATCATATCTCAGTGTGCTTCTTGTGAATCCTTAATGCATTTTAGTTGTCAACAACATGAGTAGCCATATTCTTTCAACCTTGGTTAGCACAAGTATGACATGTGATACTTAAATCTTCAAGTGATGCATATGCAACCACTGAACCTTTTAAGTATATGGATGAACATAACTTGATTTGGGAATAATTAAAATAACATACTGTAACATTTGCCTTTTTTTTTCGAAATATGGCAGGACACCCCCACCAACATTTAATCCTGGACCTCTACCAAGTGGAGAAGGCTGACAACCAGCTGAGCCAAAGTTGGTAGACATAATATTTGCAAATTAAGGGTCGATTAAAATTTTCACATGGTAAGTCAAAGTCTTGATTGCTCAAGTCAAAAATTATGATAGCTTAAGTCAAAACAATGTCATATCAACACATCATATGAGCAACTATTCTCACTGTCTCAGTTACTAGAATGATAAAATTCATGAATACTTTTGGAATGTCTGGCATACCAGAATTCAATTCCATGCCACCTACTCTTTAAAGAGATGTCAACGTTTCAAGTATCTCAGATCTAAGTATTAAGACAAAACTTACATATAATTTCACATAGTTACCATATAAGGATCCTTTCCAGACATTCAAGTAGCTGCTATACAATAAGACCATTCCAGACTATCTAAGCTCTGCAGAAATATGAAATTTCATGAGTTCAACTTACCAGTATACCTCCCATTTCTTTCATAATCATTTAGAAAATGAGATACAACAGTAGTGGGAATCACATATCCGATATTTTCAGCTTCTTCAGACCTGAATACCTAAATGAAGTATATTGTAAGAAACACCAAAGACATAATGACAACAAAGGTGAAAAGAACTATTTACCAACCATAAATTCCATTTCCAGCAATGAACATTTAGATTTCATTCATAAATTGGACTTATATTATTAAAAAAAAAAAGGATATCATGAAAAAAAAAAAAGATGGACACAACTGAAAAAAAAAAAAAGAGAGACTAGAGAGCAATGCAGAAGAAATATCAAGAAAAACAAAGTACTTCATAGCAACATGAAAATCCAAAACCCAAGACAAAGAACAGTGGAAAGATACACTAGGGCTGCATTTGGATGCCAAATACATTTAACCATTGGTAACCACCCCCCCATATCAGCAAACCATGAGTTAGAATTAGAATTATTCACTGTTTGGTCGTTGCTCACTTAACCTACCATTAATGCCAGGAGAAAATGTGTTGTTTGGTTGAAAAGGTGGTGGTTAACTAGTTAAGGGTCTTTTTTTACTTCCATGGGCAAGAGGGAGAGGTAAAAAGGTTGTTGAGGGGTAAAACTGGGAGAGAATTGAGAGTGGAGGAAGCTCTCCCCTGGTTAAGTTTATTTAATCCTCCCTCATTAAAAAAGCTTAACAAGATCAGTCTGGTTGTCGGAACGATTAAGGATCACATGCCATTTTTGCCACAAGTTTGGCTGGTTAAACAGATAACCAGGTCCTAAGCAGGCCGCAAAGAGCATCCAAACAGGGCCTGAGAGAACTAAAACCAATGAAAAATCCAGAAAGCAACAGGAATTACCAGGAAGTGGGTGGATATTAAGACAGAAATTACTCTCGTTATATATATTGAGAAATAATTAGCTATAAGGATGACTCTAGGGCGTATGCCTCTATTTATAAACCCAACTTGCAATGCCAATAGGTGAACATCACCAATTTTCAGACATGATCAAACATGAAGTTGACTCTAGAAAGAAAAGGAACAGCATATTACATCTGAAAACTTGATAGTATTTTTCTGTGGAGGGATGAGCAAATATGAAAGCCACATATGCAAGGAATGAACTAAAACTAAAATCAGTATACACATAGTGTGTCACCTATATGATTTTCTTCATCTCTTTCTTCCACTGTGTTCCACCTCTACATGGTAACCTATATCTACACTATCTCAAGTTTGTCATCACTGGGCATGCAGAAATTCTACTGAAGGTATATACATTCTTTCTCTGCCCTTTATTAACCATCCTATGCTGCATGATAATCTCCAAACTCAAACTTAATAGTTGTCCCACACAATTGTTTGTCTAAGTTTGGCAACCATTAAGCTCTCCATGTATTTGCATATACTGTGAATCCAGTGGGATCTACAACCAAAATAGTTGAAGAGTGTTGCTCTCCTTTCCAACTGCAAAAATATATTTTCATCTTAATGGATCATAAAGCCAAGTTAAAGAAGATGAGACAAGGAGGTTAGGTTGCAGTTAAGTTTAACAACTACTGTTACAAAATATTACAATGTCATGATATGTGCAATCACTCAACTTAGCTCATTGTTCCATACGATCTACAGCAGACATCATTAAGTAGAGGCACTAGCAAGTAATGGACACAATAACATCGCATCATACCGTACATCAGATCTTTTATAGCATGCTCATAAGTTATAGTATGTTCTCACACTTTAAAAGCAGTCTGAAGTAGATAAAATAAGATGAAATTACTGTTCATTTGCAAATTCAAAGATACAGAATCACAATGTCACTAATGAAATCCAATTGCAACGCTTTAGTAGCAGAGATAACCCATGAGTTCTGGAAGCAATATTTCCACCTCTTCAAGATCAAAAATGGAATTTTTCAAGTACTCATTTTAACTTCAATTGCATAAAGGACTACCCCTGTTTATGTCACTCCATCTGAAATTTCATTCCTGAAGGTTTCTTGATCACTGAATGACCAACTTTTCCATCCTAAAATGACAATGGAAGTGGCAAAAGATTCTAGTTTCAGTTTCAGACACTGTTCATTAACAATTTATGCCCCTATCTTGCAGTTCATTTGGCTGACAATTGGACAAAACTCAGGAACATAAAGTATCTAATTATCACATGATCAGCCAATATCGTAAGTCATAACACTATAGCAGAAGAGAATATACCTGAAATGCTACTCCAATACACTCTCCCTGATCATTAAAAGCAGGACCACCACTATTACCTGCAACAATACAAATATAAATACTCCTCCTACATTACAAACAACAGAATGACAACAACAATGTCACAGATTGAACAGAGACTACATTAACTATAAACCAGCAACACATATTTCCAGATCTGAGACTTACCAGGATTTATTGCTGCATCAATTTGGATGCCAAGCAGATCAGACGCTCCATGAGCATATGAAGTAACCTAAGGTATTCAGAAAGAAGATGACCACAATTATTGCAGTCAAGAATTTTAGATTTAGTGATGTGATCTAATGAAATTGTTGTTTGGCCAAGATTTGCATCTAACTTGATTATTAAAAAGTAGCATATCTAGCATCATCTCAATTTGCTTTTGTACTTAAAAACAACAATATCAATAGTCTATGTTAAATCACAACTGATGTTTCAGTCTGCCTGATGGAGCTCACTAGAAAAAATTAATACGATGACTTAAACAATGTTATGCAATAATTCTCCTAGGACTACCTGGTGCTTTATTGCTTACGGTAATCCTTGGGCAACAACCAAGCAGTTACTGAAAGAAGATGAGTTGGATACTTATCCCATATTTCCTTTACCTTTTTCTGCTTCAAGTGCCAACGAATAGGTATCCAGGTTTATGTTATGAACACTCAAGACATGCTTATAAATGCAAGGACTAGTATTGCCATGACAACTTACAAGTGAGCACCATGCAGAGATCGCTCAATGACAAGTGTTAATGTGAAGCCTACAATAACTCATTGCACATGTTATGGATAAAATATGCATGACCAGTCCTTCGTCATGGCAGACTTCGGTCAAATGATAAAGGTCTAGCTGCATGTGGCTTCACTCAGGAGCATTCCATACACTACCAGAGTCGACACATATCAAAATGCACACTATCAGCAGTTTAAATGCTGCCATGGGTGTCCATGGTCACCCTACTTCTTCCACCTAATCTTTCAAAGAGATTTATAAACAACATCACCAGGACCTTCACGCCCAACCCAAAGTGTTTGCCACCTCCATCATGCTATTTCTGGACTTAAACAGGTCCCTAATGACCGCTTTAGCAAATTCTGTACATTGTCTTAAGAGCTACATAAATGTTAAAGAAGAGGTTCTTTCATTACAATTATCCACAAATCAACTATTGAACAATGATAAGCAGGTCAACATAACATATGTATAAAACAATAAGGTTATGAGGGTACAAGTCACTAAACAATTAAATAGTAAATGAAATTCAGAAATCATAATATTCGATATGAAAGCAATATCACTAATACAATCTAAAAGTCGGGGTCCTCAAAAGTCATGACAAATAAGATCAAACCTCAATTCGTGATACCACACCCTTTGTTACAGATATGGTATCTCCACCAAGCGGATAACCTACAACGGTTACTGCATCCTGCAAATTGCCAGTTGTTACCATAAAAAGTTAAAGACATATCAATTTAATTGGCAGGTTATGAAAAGATCAAATAAAAAACATTATAATAATTGTATTGACAAGTAACAGGATACACCACGGTACTGACGATTCAACACAACAAATATATGAATCTTATTACATTTCCTACCCGAAACCATGTGCCAGAGAAGTTTGAATCTCTAGCACAGATGTTATTACGTGCATAATGGATCACCAGATACATTTATTGACTATTACCTGAAGGCATGGCAGACGTCCAAAACGAAGTGGTTCAGCTCCTCTCCAGAATTCCGCGCTCTCCACTGAGAGTAATGCAATGTCACATTCTACACCTCTAGCTAAAACCTGTGAATCAGGTCACTGAGGAGTTCTTTTAGCCAAGATAATAACAGCCAATTCTAAATCTTGTAATTACATGTAAATATCACAAAAGGGTTGCACATGAAAAAACTACATGACCATCTACCACAAGCAACTATATGTCTCTACATAGTGATGCCACAAAAGCCCAAGAAAACTAAACATGAAAACAAATACTTACGAAAAGTTGTCATTCAACAGAAGTAAACAATTCAGTTTCACAAAAAGGAATGCAAAAATAAGCATATCACAAGTGAAAATGCTGGTTGTTGAAGTCAATAAATACTGCACAAGCAGAGACATTAAAAAGAAAAAAAAAAAAAAAAATCAGGATAGAACATAACATGTTTGGCTGCCTACGGTAGAAAGAGGGTTGGAAATTACAGACAATGTAGAAATATAACTGGAGAACAATGGCAAGATAACAACTTCTGGAAGCTTGGGAAATATTCAACTCCATCTTGGGAAAAAAGTTGTCTATTAGTTTCTAAAGGAGGTCCAGCAGGACAGTCTGTTGACCTTGAGAGACTTTTGATATGAATTGACCCATTCTAAGAGTTCAAAACTATATGAAAACTAATAGCATTTTTACAAGAAAAATCAACATAAACACATTCAACCTGTTCGCCAAGTTAGTGAAGGTCCACTAATCTTACACACCACTATCATTATATGTTTTGCTGCATATTTGTTATAAATGATTGTAAAATAAAATTACAGAGAATAGAATCAAATTTAAAAATGGTGAAATCCTGCTATTTTGTTCAGTTTAATGAAGGCACTTTGACTGTTTACTCAGTTGAATATGCAAAAATTTAGGCATGTTCTGGATCAAGGTGTACCTTTGGTAACTTAAGGAAAGGTGGGGGATGAGAACTAGCTTGAGCGTAAGTTCGACTACAACCTATGTCCCAGCATATATATGAGTAGCCTGGGTTCAAAGCCTAGTGGTTGGAGTCCTTCCAAGTGTTATATTAGGTTTGACAATCGCCTTTTAAGGAGATCTTAGGCCAGAAATGATGCACACAGGACAAACAGCTCCTGTAAAGGAAGGTTGTTAGATGCAAAAGCTTTTTCTTGATTCCTTTTGTTTAGAAATAACTATCAGGCCTTTCAAATTTAATGTTTAGCTACTCATGGACCTTCAAGTAAACATAAGAAGACTTGCTGATGTTTCAGATCAATTCGCCTGGCTTCTTAGCTGATTTTATTGATTTGACCCTTCTCATGCTTTCTTATTGTCGCTTCTGTCTTCCTTGGTACTACTACAAATGAGACATTTTTCTCTTTAAAGAAATTCTATACTTTTCACCTGACAGAGTTTAGTGAGGATTCTTGAACAACCAGGAAGGGTTTATCAAGAAACCACATATTAACTGAGGAAAGCCATGAAGAACAGCAGGAGAACAGAAGAGATGTATCATGTAAAATTTTATAAATACAAGAAAATACCTTAGCCACAAACTTGGTGTCATCTCCCCTTCTCTTCACTTTGACCTATTGCAATTAAACCAAATAATCAAAAGGAAAATACAACTAACCATACGTAATCACAGTAAGGAAAAAAGAACATAACTTTTTTTAAAAAAAGAAAAAGAAAAAGCAAAAAGAAAAAAGAAAAAACTTGGCTTCTAAACAGAATGGCCATTTCCATAGCAAAAATGGATGATTCAAACAGTGAAAAGCTTAATATAGAAAAGATGATGATGATGATGATGAAAAGGGAACTATAGTTTAATAGCTACCCTATAGAAAATTGGACTGCACCACAACAAATATTTGATTAGTTTAAAGTTTAAGCTGGAACAAAATTTGTCAAACAAAATGGTTTCCCTCAGAAGTAGTTCAAAACTGACTCCGCTTTTGGGAGTTTGTCAGTTTCAAATGAAATTTAATTATAAATAAACAAGACATGGGATTTGTTTGCTCATTCTTCCTTCATTTTTGGGTATTCTTGAGTGATTTTGGAAGATAAATTTGGTTTCAGACACTTGGGTTGGTTTGGGAAAAATTAAGCTCAAAGATAACAAGATTTACACCCTTTTGAGAAGATTTGGGTGTTGGGCTCAAATTTTGTCAGGTCTCTACATCCACCTTCTTTCTTTCGAACCTTAACATTCAAGAGAACTCTACCAACTATCTAGATACCACTCGGCTTGCTTTAAAAAATTCTTCAAATTTTAGGACAAATTGATGTAAGATATTCATGAGAAGCAGCGTTTTGTTTTCATGGAAAGAATTTAGAGAATATGAGTCTTTTCCAATGTGAATAAATATGTTGTCAAGAA
This sequence comes from Metroxylon sagu, assembly GCA_017589505.3. NCBI lineage: Eukaryota > Viridiplantae > Streptophyta > Magnoliopsida > Arecales > Arecaceae > Metroxylon > Metroxylon sagu. The sequence continues at coordinate 459,585 of JACVBY030000490.1, read as the reverse complement.
ACATGATCTAATTCCAAAATATATCCTAAAATATCTACTGGCAAACCTTTGTGCAATATTCATTATCACACCAAATTCAAAATACAAAAAATATATTTTTATTGTCACCATAATAAACATGAACAACCATAGGATACTTCATGAAAACCATCTTCATCATCCTTGCAAACAACAATAAACCAAAGAAATGATGTTTTGCCCTATTTATATACAATACTAAAAAAGGATGTATTTGTAAACCAACACCTTGCCTCATTTCTTTTTCTTTGGCTGTGAGTTACAATTTTAGATTAATGATATCAACAAAAGTTGCAGTATACAAGCCCCCATAAAATTTAATGTATCTTCATTCATCAAACCATATTAAGCTATACCTGGGTGTCATGTTCAACACAATGTGCATTTGTCAAGAGCTTCCCATCACCAATCATAAAAGCACTGCAAAATCAAGAAAGCATTAGATACATGTTTGTTGAAGTCAATAACAAATAAAGATTGATGATAGATTATCAAAGAAGATATTGACACGTGTGCATGTGAGAACGAGACAAAGTTTTTCCATGAATTATGCTCAATTCATTGATCTTGACTAAGTTCACTATTGTTATAGATACAAACTTCTTAAAAAATGGTGATAAATCACATAGCCCTGTTGGACCCCCTATGGTCAGCCAAATTTCTTGCATTAGACAATCCGTTTCCAAGAACTACTTTTCAGCATAGCTTGTGCAATAGATGACATAAAGGATGAGCCTTGACACAATGGTAATGTTACTCTACTGTGACCTAGGTATCACAGGTTCAAAACATAAAAACAACACATCCATATGTAGGGGTAGAGCTACAAACATCTAACCTTCCCCAAACCCCACAATGGTAGGAGCCTTATGCATTGTAACATCCCTTTTTGACACCTTTGGAGAAACCCTAACCCTCTCCCGCACCTTGCCATCGCCCATCATCCAAGCCCATCACCGTTGTCCTCGCCATCATCCACACTGTTGCACAATCGCCAAAGGTACGTCTCTCCACTCTCCCTCTCCTATCTCCTTCCGGCTTCACGTTCTTCTCTCCCTCTCTCACTCTTCTTCCTATTGCCCTTTCTCTTCCTCTCCCTCAAGGCGCTCTCTCTTCTTCTTTCGGCTTCAAAGGTATGCCCCTACCTTCCTCTTTTTTTTCCAACAGCAGTGGCCCTCTCTCCCCCTCTGCTCCCCCCTCTCTTTCAATTTTTTTTTATTTTTTCAGCGAAAGTGGGAGATGGTTCCAGGCATCTCCCCCTTTCTCTCCTCCTCTACAGGTTAGTCGGTTTTTTCTCTCTCTCTCCTCTCTCTATTCTGTAGCATTGCTTCGCCGCGATTCGGTACAGTATGGTTTGGTACCATACCGAACCAATCACCGGGCGACATGGGCTATCGGTACGGTTTGACAAACCTTTGACTAATCTTTTAATTTTTTTTATTTTTTAAGAAAATTGATTTAAATTATTTTTCTTTAAGAAAGATCAACTAGCAGATGAGTGAAAAGCCCTTGTTTAGAGGTCTTTCTAATAAACAAAATAAAAAGAACAAGAAAGTAATCCTCATCTATTCTTGTGCACTTATTTTAAAGATAAAATTGAAAAATCTGCTATTGGTCTTCATTGCCTCTTTTTTCCTTTAATTTATTGTCTATTATTTATCATTCTATATATATCATTGAGCTGAGACAGTCTGGTGATACGTCATATTTTAAACTCTAAAAAATACATTTTGATCTTAAAATTTTATAGCAAGTTTAATGTTATTGTTTTGATGATCTGTGGATCAAGTTGACATAGGTTAGTATGAGATTCACTGTTAACGTAATCCCATCTAAGTCTAAAAACCCTATAAGTTTCTCCAAATATTGACCGAAGCCTTACAAATTGTATTTTAAGATAATTTTTTCAGTATTTTATTTTCTCATCATTTCTAAGTTAAACTGATTTTCTAAGATTTTTTATCCAGAGTGGAAGTAATTCAATTTGATATTTGTTAAACCATAATTTCCTAAATTCTCCGAATTTGTTCTTGAGAGGAAAAGTTGACTTTTTATTTTTAAGAAATTTGATTTTTCTAATATTTTTGTTGGATTCAAATGAGAGGTATTCCCTTATTTTCATAAGAAATCCTAAGTAAATGGAAAAAAAAAAAGAAAGAGAGAGGATGAAAGTTTATAGGATGCTCTCAACAATAGATATCATATTAAAAAAAAATAAAAAGAAAAAAGCAAAAAATGGCAAACCATCCCAAATCACCGATATGCTACAGGTTTAGTATCGGTTCATGGTTCAACCTACCTTGGTTCTACCCAATAACACTATAGAGTTTAGACTTAACCACTGCTTTCCCTGATTAGGCTTATCCAAGTCTATGAAAAAACAACCCATTTATTTCTTAACCTTAAGATCTTAGCATCCCAACTAGCTTACTGACTCACTAAGTTTAGTTAATCTTGTTCAAAAGTTGCTTCATAATGTTCTATCTCCAAAATAAAAAGACCTAATTCTCTGCTGCCCTTGCAACTAACCAAATAATACCCCCAAAAATTCAAGCTCAGATAAGTAATGACCATGATATTAAAGCCCATAGTCAAGCAAATGGTGGAGTTACTTACACCTATATAAGATACTTATATTTCTCAACCAATACCTATAACAAATCAAAATAAAAGAAGGAAGGCAGGTTAAGCCTATGCAACCCAAGTTTTTTGACTTAAAGAAATCCAACTCAGACATAACACCCGAGTCTATGCAGCTACCCAACCTATGTCCAACCAAAAATATCAAAAAACAAGAAGTTTTGGCAGCAAAAATCGACAATATGGTAACCTTCATGTTTAGCAAACCCCCTATATAGGGTACAGTAGCACCTTTGTGGTACCTAAGTTTATAAATTATTGATCACTATGGCCATAGCTGATTCCCAGTTTTTCTTTAGTCAATCCTTCAATCGACATCTGAAATACAGCACAAACATGCATCGTAATAACAAAAGAATGATACACTGCTGAATACAAAAGAAAAAATGAATGTCATGAGGGGGAAGAGGTAAATTATCTCTTTTGTATTAAACCCATTGACCTTAAGAAGTAATACGTCACATAAAGTACTCAAAACTTGCCTTCCAGTACTTGTATATTGCCTTTGTTTTTGCCAAGGAAGTGAATAATCAGGTGCAGTATGCGTGCAGTAAACCTGGACAAAATGGACAATATGCTTGATGACTAAATTATATGTAAACATTTTATATCATCAATCTAATAACTGCATAGCATTGGAAACCAGTCATGAGCATACCTTCACAACAGCATTAAGAAAAGCTGCATCTTGAAGATTCTTTGTGTCATCAAACTGATATATAACATAAATTTTTAGTCATCCATCAAACATTCATCAAAAACATGCTAAATATATGAGAGAGCTAAAGCAAGCAAAAATTTCAGAATTTTATGAAATGTCTATTATTCATAAATATAACAATAGCTAACAGTGGTGTCCAAATAATTCACTAAAAAGGATGAATGCTTGCACAACTACAAATGACTAGTCTATGAACTTATGACCATGGTTTGCTGTACTGACTTATATTGATCAGCATCAGATGCACCATTCTGTACCGATAACGTAATGACATAGTGTCAAGGTTCAATATAGCACAAGGACAGAACTAGCCTGTATCGAGTGGAACCGATTGGTTTCCCCCAGTTTTATATTGTACTGACTATGCCACTTAACTTCAGGCAGTACCATGACTGAGTATAAAAAAGTCACCCAACTCTATGCAAGTATAAGGGATGAACTAGTTGTATCATACGACATCAGTAAGGTCTTGATATGGCATCCAGTACTGGTACAGTGAGCCTTACTTATGGCAATCCTAAAATACAAATAAATCATATTATTTTGACATTAGAGGAATCATTAGAACTATCCTAAGTTTGTTTTTGTTTTAGGTAGACAAACTTAGAGCCAAGCAGATTTTACCAAGCAGATTTAACACATAAAAAATTAAACGTGACATGAATGAACGTGAACAATGAATGAATACTGTTTAGTTGGTAAACATGCTTGCATTTTCACTATTTTCTCCAAAAAAAAAAAAGCATATGCAATATGGAAATAAGCAAGATTAAAAAGTTTAGAGGATTATTATATTGATACTTCAATTAACTTCAATGACTCCATTAAATATAAATCCTGTAGCCAAATTTTAACCTATTTTCTGCCTCAAAACACCCAATCAAACTCAGTTTACTGTAGATAGTAATGTTTGACCTGGACATAACTCCACTTCTTTTGGCATTTAGAAAATGCTCCAAAAGCCAAATTGGATGTCAACAACATTTTTTAACTATATGACAAGATCTTGACCCAAATTGTACTTTTTGTCGCATATAGGACATTTGTCTTACTATCTATATTGAATCATCCTCTTTTAATTAGATGAGAAATGTAACTCTTGTAAAGAGAGATAGGCCTCTACTATATGAAAAAAGGGCCATTGCAAACCTAGCAACAGCAATTATAAGTTTTAAATAAATAAAAGAGGGAGAGTCCTGCTTTAGTTTTCCAGATAGACAAATAGTTCCATTTCTTTTTTATAGTTGAATATTAGAACAGATTATATATATTAAACAGAGAAATATATCCTTTTTGTTTTTATAGTTGAATATTAGAACAGAGTATATTAAACAGAGAAATTTCTTCACTCTCCCATTGGCAGAAAAGCCTAAATTTCTAATCTCCAAGCTTAAGATGATGCAACAAGGAACAACCATTTACAATTTCCTTAGACATGGGAGCAAGGGAAGAAGTATTAATACATGAAATTACATCCAACTCCAATGCACCAAAAGTAGACCAAAGAGCGTTGCCAAAACAACGTCCCAACTCCCATGAACACTATAAAATATAAGTGGTCATTTTCATCATTGTAATATGTAAATCAACAAAGAAGAAACAAAATGTAGCTGCCCTTCCCGATATCATTAATTTCTTGGAGATTCCAATGCTCAAGACGCAGCTGAGTAAATGGGATTTCTAAATAAACACTATGCATTCATAAACGCATGCTCGAAAAGCAATTACAGTTGCAGTTAGAGTTCGTTAGAGAGTGTAAACCATGCCTGTTGTTCCCTGATATCATACACCAGACCCTTGTCCTTCTGCAATCCAGCCGAGTTGAACATGGTCGACTGGGACCGACCTGTCTCCCCTCTACCCCCATCTGGGAGCGGATACGCTCTCTCATCCTTCCCTCTCCCTGGAAACCTCTTCTGAGAAACCCCTTCAAACTACCCTCATAAAAAACACGGTATCATCAAAAAATCTGAAGAAAAATCAAATCTTTCCAACAAAACATCGATCTATAAGACATCTATAAGTGAGATGCAATCAAGAACAGATTTACCTCGTCTCTGTTTTCCCGGGCAGGAGGGCCTTTCTTGAGGGATTGCTTTCGGGAGCGCGGAGGCCGATGGGAGCAGGCGAAGGTCGACCTCCGACTGAACGAGGAGGAATGGGAGAAAGACAGAGAGGGAGAGGAGCAAGAAGGCGAGGCAAGAACAGCGGCCATGGCGGCCATCAGAGAGGCTTAAGAGGCTTGATTTTTTTCGTTATTATTCAGCTCTCCCCTTATCCTATCTCTGGCGCCGGTGAAACGTCACATGCAACGCACGTGACAATGAACTCGAACGCCGGCCGGGCTCGGTCCGCGTCTATTTCCGAACCCATTGAATCCGGCTTCGACTCGGAAACTCCATGCCGTACCCAGAAAGCCCGAAAAGGACACGTGGCAAATATCATCGATTAGATCCGACGGTCAGCAATTGCGCGCGGGCCTTTAGACGGAAGCGGGTCGGAGGCCCTCGGCCCCATGTAATTTCCCGTCGGCGTTTCGGTCCCCTGGCTTCCTTTCGCTCGAGTTTTCTTGGATCTTTACGTAGTTTAATGTCTCTTTTAAAAACATATTTTGAGAATAATGTTTATACGATGATGTCTGGTTGGATTTTATGTGGCATTCTATTTTTTTTTATTTGACTACGAACGAAAAGAAAGGAAAAAAAAAAAAAAAAAAACAAGCTTCATTTCATATTTAAAATTTTTTATTATAATTTAAAATTTTGATATCTTGATTTCTTAATTATTTTTTATAATTCATATAAAATTTAAAGAAAATAAAAGATAAAAAAATTTTAAAAAATAAAAGATATAATTAATATGCTGCACTACTTTTCTGTTTCATTCTTTCTCAAAAAAATATTTATTTTTTATAATTAACGTGATAGTTCAAATATTTTATATTTAAAAATTTAATTTTAAAATATTTTATTTTATTTATAAATTACTTTTTGTAAATCAAACATGTTCGAAGAAATTATTTTTTAATTATAAAATATTAAAATCATCTGTTTCAATATCGTTTGTCAACAGACAAGTTTAGATGGTCTATTTTCAAACCTTTAAATTGCGACTGAGCCCCCTTCTTCCCGCTATCGAGCCCGTCTCTATTTGCGGCCGCCCATCGTCCCCATCCGCCATCGAGCCCTCTCTATTCGTCGTTGCCAGTCGCCGATGTTCTCATGACCTACCGGCCTCCACCCGGGATCCTGCTCCCCATCCTCTCTCGGCCAATAGAGAGACCGTCGGAGCCCTCTAGTCCCACGGAGCCCCTATTCTCCCCATCCTCCGCTCAGTTGACCCCCGCGTCGCCTCCACAATCGATGCCAGTGCATGATAGCCACCACATTTTTAATCTTAATAAAATACACCATGTTATTACTATTTTAAATTTGTAAACATTTTAGAGATTACTATTTTAACTATGATCAAAGAATTTTTAATCTTCTTGATGAGTACATACATGCTTCTATAAACATAGAAAAATAAATAATATTAAAAAATAAACAATAAAAATAAAAAATATATGATTGATCTAAATATCTAAAATTAATTTGAATTTAATATACTTTAGTCATTCAAGGATAATGGAATGTAGGCTATACTATTTATTTTCAAGGATTAGCGTTGCAAAAATGATAATTTTAAAAATTGAATCTAATCTAAAGGTTTAAATACCTTAATTCCATGAAGCAGCACTGTTTTTTAAACAATAAACCGAATTCATCTAAAGGTCTAAAAATGAGATGAATTTTGTAGCTATGTAGATGCACCTAACATGATAATATAAAATATCAAATGTAATTTAAAGGTATAAAATACCTTAATTTTTTTAAAAAAGCATATATCCTTTAGAGATTTCATATCTATAAATTAATTCATTAAAACATTGACACATATATCTTATTAGAATATATATTAGTTTGAGAGAATTTGATGTTCAGGTGAGAAATCTCTAAAATATATATTTTTTTATAGATCACATCATGTACTTTTTATTATTTAATCTTGTCCATTGAATTTTAAAATGGGAATTATGGCATATATTTGTTGGTGTGTTTGACATTTCTTCAAAAAATGTATTTTTATGAATTCCAAAGTCCAAAAAAAATTCATTGAATAAAATTTATCGAGTATTATCTAAAAAATACTTCTACCAGAACATAAGTTCAAAAAATACTTTTAAGAAAAGCTAAATAACCTAATTTGTGGCTTCTCTTTATTTTTAGAAATTATAAGCAACATCAAATAGATTAATGGTATCCTTTATTTATCTTAAAGGTTATAGTTCTGCTTTTTCTTATTGAAGAGTTAGAGAGGAATAAAGCGCTAGAGTTGGTGAATAAAAGATGTATATAGTCCCCACATCAATAGTTGGTGAATCATTTTCAACAATTGTTCCATCCTTTACCTTTAGTAGATAAGAATTCAACTCATTTTATTAGTTAGTGAATCATGGCATTTGTAGTTAAACATCAATGATTTTTAATTGCATAAGCCCCTTGATTTACGTGTGTCTAATAATACATTTTTTCTTTTTAGAAAATTTTATCAATATGAGTAGACCACTTATCTACCTTGGTTAGTTGAAAGGAACGACCACATATAGTTTGAATGGCTTCATATTCAAAGGGTCGATTACGAGGACGGTTCGAATGAGGCATGACATGTCCTATGCTGATGTAGTGGCTAAGCTTCATCATGTGCTTGATTTGGGGCCTAATTAGAGGTTGAGCAGGATTATCTAAGTGAGTCAGATAGTATATGTGCCATGTAAAGTTAGAAATGATGAAGATGTTGAGATGATGTTAGAGACATATCAGTCTCAACTAGTATTGACTACGATAGAGGTGAACGCAGAAGTAGAAAACATGATTGTTATGCTTTCACGATGGCAATATCTATCAAAAGACATTGTGCCTGATTTTTATACATAATTTGATCTTAGCATGATGGTCCTGATTTGTATACCCAGCTGCTGATGGACAGTGGGCCATTAGCATCACTTTAATTAAGTGTGCACCAGTCACCGGCCTTCACATCATCTAAGATTCCTGCAGTGTAAGCTGGCTTCATGTTTCATTTTGGGCGAGGTTTGGGTTCCAAACTTAATATACTAGGCAATTCTACTCCCCATATTAGCTTAGAGTTAAGCCCAATGGGGGAGCTAACTCATCAACTGCATCACCTAGTAATAGAAGACAATAACAATTTGTACCTCTCTGGTATGAGGATGAACGATAATTGAATTAATAGATGGGCCTGATGATGATGATGAGGATGACATTGAGTTCAGATTTGATGACAGTGGGCCCTCTCATGCTCCCATCCCCTCCTACATAGCATTGGAGAATGCTCGCACTAAGGACATGTGCATGCCATCCTTACATTGTGGTTAATTGAACTAGATTGTTATTGATGCTTCTCAGCTTCTGAAGGTTATATGGCCCACAAATTAGGACCCCAGTAATAAATTCGAAGCAAGTATGTTATTTCGTAACAAAAATAACATACAAATAGCAGTATAACTTTATTCTTTGAGGAGGAATCGAGAGTGCATAATCGAGGAGGAGTCATAGCCATCGTATTGGACCATGAAATGTAAGTAGCATATGAGCGGTTGTGGTTGGAGGCTCTGGATTATAAAGAGAAAAAGTGATGGTTTATGAGAAATCAGATGGTACACTGGTCCACATTCTTACGTATATCTTGGGGTGTCATATGACCATCATCGATTATCCTCAGTTGTTATTTTCAACTGCATACAAGGTATGGTGAGTGCAGATCCTTTATTCCCAATGGTAGTTATTATGGAAGAGATAAGGAACAAGTTTGAATAATGGGTATCCTATAAAAAGGTATGGTACGGTAAGTAGAAAATAATTATCAGGACATTTGGTGATTGGAATGAATCATATAAATAATTATCAAAGTACGTGCTTGAGTTACAACAATCAAACCCTAGAACTATGGTTGAATGAGACAATGTAGAGATGAGCACCGATGGTCATTGGTTTGAGATATTTTGATGTGTATTTTGGTCTTTTAAACTAAGCATCAATGGCTTCAACTACTGTCAACATGTGCACTAGGTTGACGGCACAATCCTATGTGGTAAGCTAGGATACTCTAATGATTGCCACGTTGTTGATGATAACAATCACATTTATCCGGTTCCATTTGCCATTGTCAAGGGTGAGAACACGAGTAGCTGGTCATGGTTTCTACCTCCATCTAAGAGTATGTTACAAAAAGGTTATGCATCTACCTCATCTTTGATCATCATGCAGGAATTATTAAGGCTGCCAAGCATGTCCAAGGATAGCAACCTCTAGGTGCACACCATCACTTCTATCTATGGCATGTTATGAGCAGCTTTAACTATAGATTAAAGAACACAAAATTGAAGTACTTGGTGCATCGTGCAAGTAGCCACTGAACTCCCATCCATCTTCTACCCTGTTATATTTACTCTATGTTGTTATTTGCTTAAGTTTCTTATGTGATACAGGCGTGCAATATCAAGTGAGGAAGTTCCAATATATAATGGATCAAATTCGTGAATTGGATAGGAGTGCGACTGAGTGTGACAGCATTCCTAAGAAGTATTGAATGCAATCATTCATGATGGCCATCGATATGGTCATATGACCACCACTTAGCTGAGTGCGTTAATGATGTCCTAAAAGGCATTCGACGCCTTCACATCACTGCTTTAGTGCACTACATATATAAGCATCTCGTCTCCTACTCCGAGAGACATCGATATGATGCATGGGCCCTTTTGCAAAGTGGGAGTAGGTATATATGGTATCTTCAAAGTCAGCTGAATAGATAGAGATAAAAGGCCAACTCACATCGAGTCATGGTGTTTAATAAGTAGTCGTTACTCTTTTAAATTCAAACAGTGTTTAGCAATATGACTCATCAATAAGGCAACACGCAAGTTGACAATTTGAGGGAACGTACCTATTAATGTGATAGATTTGCCACTTTGAGATATCCTTACTAACATATTATAGTTGGATGTATAGAAGTCTCCCTCTATTACTACAAATCGTGAATGATTGTTATAGCATCAAGGCGACCCAAATTCTTTGTCAAGTAGCTACTCCATTGATACATGCATATAAGCATATGATATGAAGGCTATTAGAGAAGCTTTAACATGTTAAACTCACAATGAGGCTCATATTAGTAACATTTAAAGATAGCCAAAAATGAGCCATTTGAGAGAAAACCATCCCATAAGTATCGCTACCAACTATCATTTAAAATCCCAATGCTTCACTAAAACTTTAAATTAGCCATGAGGTTCCCAATACTTTAATAAAAAAATTAAATTAATCATTGAGTATATTAAGTGTATAGGAAGCAAGTCAGCAAACACTATCTCTATATGTCATACATATAACAATTAAAAAATGAAGATTAGATTTATATATCTCATAAAGCTATCTTCTTTGCTTTAAATCATGCTTACTTTTAATTACAAATAAAAACCAATGCAATAAACAAAAAGACTTCAAAGTATCAATCTTATAAAAAATACAAGTTCAACAACTAAATAAAACATATTCATGCATTTTTTCCTTGCTATATCAAATATTTTAGTAATATCTTTCAAAAGTAAGTTACTGGATAATGTAAAAATTGCTTTTTTTTAGTTCATTTTTTTTCTTACTTCTAACTTTTTTTAATGTTAAATTTTGTTCGACTTTCTTACAATAATAAAGTACTCTTTATTATAAAATTTTGCTTTTTCTCATAAAATTGAAGTTTATTCTTTTGTTCAGATAACTCAATATTTTTCTTCACATTGATAAGTCAAAAAATTAATAATAAAATTAATGATCCTTGTTGACCTCACATTGATTTTGATGATCATAAAATAATTAAGTAAGTTACTAATGAGTTTGGTGAAGTACCACAATGAAATGCAGGCATACATGAGTCACCAAGCTGAACAAAATGGATCCCAAGCTCCTAAATGAGTTTATGGTTTAAGAGAGAAATTTTTGTAAAGGATCAAGATCTAAGAAGGATGTTCCAAGCTCAAATCAAGTGAAATCCAGATACTTGAAAGGTTTTTCAAATGAAGAATGTTCAAGTCATGAGAGCTAAGGCACTTATTCTCTTTGATACAATGAATTCTCTTAGCCTTGGAATGAGTTTTCAAGTTTTGGAACCATTAGCCAACTCCCATGCCAGCTATTAATACTCAAAATGGAGGTTTGAAGCCATTAGCCGACTATCTTATAAGCTATCAAGTCAAAACTATGCCATAGAAGGTTTTACAGTGAGTTTTCTTAAGTTAGTCGACTAACTAGTCACTACTGTGGCTAGACAGTGAGTTTTTCCAAGTTAGTCGACTAACTAGTTGATTACTGTGGTCAGAACAATGAAGATTCTCAAGTTAGTTGACTCTATAGCCGACTACCGTGGCCAAAACAGTGAGAATCCCAAAGTAGTCGACTACCAAGCCAACTAACTTCCTGGGAAGCACAGTAATGACTAATTCTAACATTCCAACGGTCAGAAACGGCTAGTTTAACATTCTAATCCTTCAATAAACTATAAATACTAGTAAATGGGATGGATTAGCAAGGGATTGATAGTATCTTTGAAGGATTAAGAGTGGTAAAAAGAGAAAAAAATCAAGTGAAAATCAGGAGAGAATTCAGCCTTCCTTATTTGAAAAGAAAGTGTGCTGCAGAGTTTGAAACTCCATTAAAGCTCATTCAAGGCTCCTTCCAACTACACAAGAAGTTTCTTCAAGTGCTCATAACTCCAGCATTTAAAGAGGAGAAGTTCATTTAAAGGGAAAGATCTTCAAGAACTGTAAAGTGCTATTTTTGTTTCATTTGCTCATCAAAGAGCTGTAATTTCTGAAACTCTCTTTCCTTGTATGCTGTTTGAGTTTCAACTTGGTTGAAACTTATGTAGGGTGTGCCAAACCCATAATTGATGATTTGTAAGGCTCTCTTATGCCTGAGAAATAAGAAGTTAACTGAGATAGCTAGGAAAAAGCTTCCTTGGAAACAAGAAGCTAGCTGGGTTAGCTAGGTTTGTAATCGTTTGTGGAACGATTAGTAAAGGAAATTTCCAAGGAATTCTTGGGAAGTGGACGTAGGTGCGAGGGTTGGCACCAAACCACTATAACTCTCTGTGTTTATATGTGTGCTTATTATTACTGTTACCATTTGTTCTTACTATCAATACTTCTTTCTCACACAGATTTTCTAGTTTTGAAATATTGCACATATTTGCAAAAAATTTTCAAAAAACCTAATTCACCTCCTCCTCCCCCTCTTTTGGGTTGCTTAGCTGGGCAACAATCCTAAAAGAGAAAAAGGAATGCAAACCATCGTTTCTTTGAAATCTTTATCTTTTTATTTTTAAAGAAAATGTGTGAGACCATCGATTTTGACTCTTACTATCTCTTTACCTCCAAATCTTCAACTACTTAGCCTGGACTCCTAACCCTTGTGGGTTAGGAAGACCTTATATATTTAAAATTAATGGAAAAAATCATCATAAAATCAGTTCTTTATTATCATCTATCAAAGAAAGACCAAAGTTTGCCTAACTATACATATATGATAGAAAATGAGATTCCAAATATATTAAGAGCTTTGAACAATGGAAGTGACAAATACAACTTGGATATAAATAATATTGAGGGCTTAATAAATATGGTTAATCAACATAATATCATTGCAAAGGCATTTAGAATGGCATGAGATCATTTACGAGATGATGATTTTATACAAGTATGAATAAAGTGTACTAGGAGTTATTATAGAAATAGTTTGCAGTATAATACTCTAACAACTTCAAAAGTAGCAGCTCTTACTGCAAGAGATCTAGAAAAAATAATTGTAGAAAAAATTGAAATTATTTGAACAAACAAAATTCATTATCGTTAATTTAAGGTTTGAAAAAAAATGTCCATTCACCATTATTTATTATTTTTACCATTCATTTAAGCAAAACAATAATTTTAAAGTCATTTTTTAATGATAGCTAGAAATTTTATTTGGTAAGTTATCAAGTGGTCCTTTCGTTGATTACTCTTTAAGAAAAGCTTGTTGATTGAAACTATAAGATCCGGTTCATTTTATAAAGTTTTTCTAATATGTAGTCCTTCTCTTACTGTATATAGTATCTTCATACTATGCACAGTTATTAAGGAGAAAAAAGGATTAAAAATTTTAAAAAATTGATATAGTAGATCGGGTATTACATAATTGGTCAAAAGCGCGAACCTTATAACTCGATGCATTAAAGGTAGGTGGCAATTCGTATTTTCATATTGTATTCATGTCATATTGAAGCTAAAGTATAACAGTACATGGGTCGATACAAACATGATATAATTAATTAATTATATAAAAAATTCAAACATGAATACGACACAATAATTATATGGATAACACGATACGATATGCATAATCTGTTTAATAAATAAATAATATTAAATTAACATGATATGACTCACTCAGCATAAATAGATACAACCTACTTAACATAAGTAGATCCGATCCGACCTGCTTAGTATGATCAACTTAATATGTTATTAATTAAATAAATTTATTTTTGAGTTGGTGGTCAAACTAAAGATACAATACGATTATTTTATGTTATAATTGTGATAATATGTTTACAATATGAATCCATTTAAGATCTATCTAAATCTCTTATTTTATATTAAATTCGAGCTATATTCGCAAGCTATATTCTATTTGCCATGCTTAACTAAAGGGTTATTATAATTTTATTTGAGAAGCTACGCTCCTTTGAGCCGTTATAATAGTTTTTATTTGTAATTGTATTCCTTTTTAAGGTGGGGAAAGGCCCGATCGCTTGTACATACATACAACCGGCAGCGGGTAAATCCAAAGCCAGCTTCAAGATGGCATCTTTGTTCCATTTTGTGAGCCTTGCGGCCCCAGGCAAGCCTCTCCCATTCTCTTCTTCTCATCCCCAATTCGCCTCCGTTTCTATAGCTCCGAGGCAACTCGCCTCTCATGGCCGCTTTCTCTTCCTTCGATCTCTATACGACGCTTCCAGACCCCAGTCCGGTCGTTCCCACCTGTCGTCATCGGACTCCAGAGTCCCAGGAGAGGAGGGCCCGGAAACCTTAGTCCAGGAGCTCAGGATTCCTGACGCTTGGTTGATCCCTTCGAACGCCATGAAGGTCTACTCTCTTATCCTTTTCTTTTTCGTTATTCTGCGAATTTATGTGATTCTGCTTGTGGTTTCTTGTTTGTATGGTCGAGATGTGATTGCGTTTCTGTTCAATTTAGTTTCAAGCGAACTATTTTTGGACTGTTTCATCGAATTCTAAGATTAGAATCTAGTTTCTGAGTGCCATTGATTTCAACCGGCTATGTGAATCAAAGTAGCAATAGAAAGATTAAATCATAATCTTATGTGAATTTTATGCATAGAAGTTGGTTTCTAGGTTTTTTTATTGCAACCAGATTGGTGATTCTAAGTGACCATGTGGAAAAACTGAAACTTTAAGCTGATTGATGTTACATAGGCAACTGTTCCTCTAGAACCTTGGACCTTGTTACACTATTACTTTATCTTGCTCCTTGTGGTGCCAGTATAGACAGGAGGATCTTGGGATTCCTTTGGTGAAGGCATAATAGTGTCATAACTCATGAACAGGGACAGAGCTAGGATTTTCCTGTAGGCAGGGCACCATTGATGGAAGATCTTATTATAATCATGATCTTATTCATTGTAAGTGAGAATATAGAAACCTTAGAAATTCATTAAGAGAAATAAGGAACCAATCATTTTCCTTAGTAACAAAGGATTTCAAAATCATGACATGGGTTAGTACAACATGCACCTTGCTATGGGCCCATATCTACTCAAGGTTCAGGCTGTGGCAGTACCTGCATCAATATGGCTCGATACAGATCAATATAACAGGGCCAATATTTAGCAGTGCTGCACCATGTTTTTTTAAACGTTACTGCTGGCAAACCATTTCTACAAAGTGGTTGCTGATGTTCAGGTCTTTCAGCTCCAAATAGACTATGGTCTGAAGTTATAAATGATGGTATCATGGGTACATATTTAGAAATTTGAGTCCTCAAATTAGGCTAGTATATCTTATGTACTAGCATGAATTTCAAGATAACTTCAAACTGTGGTCTACTGCTATATACATAGACTACAAAAGCATGCATCAATACAAGTAAAAGACATACATCAAAAGCCACAAACAACACCACAGCAATGGATTAGAAAAGGAAGAAAACTAAGAGGAAAGGCATACCTTGGCAGGCCAATCACTAATTCAGTTTGAAGAGTTCAAACCCGATAACTTGTTCATATATTCATCCATGAATCAGGTACATGTGAGACCCTAGGTACCTATAATAGCAGCGATTTTTAGAAAGCTGGAGAGCTGGCCTTTCTAACAATGATTTTGACCCATCATAAGGATTTTGGAAGTAGACTTTACTGCTCTTAGAGCTTGGTTGAAGACGTACATATCAAAATAACTTGGTGGAAAGCCTTGAGCTAATTTGGAGTTACAATGAGGAATATATAACCTGTAACACTTCAACAAATTATAACTTTTGATATTTTCTATCATGCAATATTTTAAAAATTGAATTTATACATGTTATACAATTTAGTTATATTACTGATTTCCTTTGTACCCCTAGATTAGGGCTGCAAGTGGATTGGGTATCCTGCTACAGGACCAAGGCTGGCCCAAAAAAACCTAGTTCAATCCTAGCTCAAATGAGATGGATCAAGCTTGGGTTTGAAAACTTGGTTTGTTTCTAATTTGGATTGAGACATGGATCAAGCATTGATAGATCTAATCCAAACCCAATCTGGTCCATAAGGTAAACAAATCAGGTTCAGGTAGACTTTTTCCTAATCCAACCTGAATTGGCCCATTTAGACCCACTCTAACCTGCTCAGAGAAAAGATATTTTTCTACTCTTCTTCAATGTGATTGTTCTGGTATCGTAGCTGCAAGCTTGGCATTTGATAACAATTTGGTTGGATGTAATGATTCAGAATTCGGGAAAGATCTAGAAAGTTCATCAGAAATTTGAAAAGCATTCGGATAACAAAGAATCAGGAAAATAACAAAATTAAAAAATAGACTTTTTAAAATATTTGTAAGTTTATTCATTTATTTAAAAATAAGTATAGGAGAGGCAAAAATAACAAATAGTAGCAAGAAAATCACTAATATATGGTATCATTAATTTGTAACACATAAAAATTCTTTAAATTAGTCATGAGTAATTCATTAATAAATCACAAGATTCATGAACAACTGAAGAGTTCTGAATCGATTTGTTTTTGGAGAATTATTTGAAAAATCATTTGATTAAGAGAAAAAGCAAGAACAGATTAAAATTTTTCAATAATTTGGAGAATATTATAATTGTCTGTTATTGCGGTCGCATGATGGACAGATGGACTGTCCCACCATTTTCATCCATGTTTCCCTCTCCTCTTTCCCTTATTTTCAATTTCCCTCCATTTCCTCACATATTATTCTCCTTTTTCCTTATGTTGTTCCACTTTCTTTGGCTTTTACCCTTCCCTTTCTCTTGTTCTTTTTCACTACCTTCCTCATTAATCTATTTCTCTTGATTTTGCCCTCCCCCCCATGGCCCCATGGTCTCGTTTCTCCCCTTCTTCATCGTTTTAAAGTTATTGTCTTTTCCCACATCCTTTCCCTCGAAGCCTCACTGATGGCCTCACCCCTTCTTCTTCTTCTGTTCTTTTCCTTTAATCCACCACGCATGAGGTGCATCCAGATTTCACATAAGGATTGCTATAGGGCCAAGGACTTTATTTGTGGAAGGAAATAGTGACCATCTTGAAAGCCCAAATGTACTTCTCATTGTACTATTTTCTTGAGCTTTTTGGGGTTTTGTTTTGATGTTGTTGTGACATTCTTGAACCTGGCCATTTGCCGTACTTTGAACATATGTTTTTAACACCATGTTGATGACTGTATGTTAGTAGAAAATAACTTATGTGGTTGTGTTCTCAATTATGTATTATATTAGGTGAGAAATAAATTGTAGACAACTTCAGTAGAATTAAAGTTTTCATATGACTTGCAGTTGTGAGTTTCATGACTGTGTTGTGCATTTACTAAGGACCTTTTTTTTACCTCTTCTAAGTGTAAACAGTTCACTTAGCTTATTTATATTTGTTTGAAATTATTCTTAAATATTGCTATGACGTTTCATAAATGATGCAGCAGTTTTTCTGGGTGGATTGGTTTGTTTTCTTCAAGACCTGAAACGATCTGAAAACCGATGGACAATCCCCAATATGAAAACCCGATGGACTAAAAAAAGTATCTTTACCCCAGTCTAGTCTGACCTAAATTCAAGTGGATTGGGCTTGGATTGAATTTCTTGACTTGATTCCAATATGGGTCTGGTTTCGATCATGCTTCCCCCCTGATCCAATCCAATCTGCTTGCTGCCCTACCCTTGATCTCATGTTTTTTCTCCTTTTGCTGAGTCGAATACTTTCATGTGTCAATGCAAAGAATAACAATAATTCATCTACCTTTTGAAGCTTAAAAATAATAATATAAAGATATAATAACAAGGTTAACTTTAATGCATCAGCCTTTTGCTTTATGCTCATATTTGATCGTGAATAATTTTAGTCAGTGTCAAACATTGGAATTTCAAATAAGGTCCTATGTATGAATATTATTGCCCATGTTGTGATTACTCAATGTGCATGATATATGCTTGCTTATATCTGGGGTCAAAGATTCAAAGTTCCTGTCAAAATTCAAATCTTAAGGAATAATTAAAGGTGTGTCGATCTTAATTTATGGTTGCATAAAATTGTCCTTGGAGACATTTATGGAAACTTAGAAATCGCAAATCTTATATCACTCTGTCACACATCTATGTAATGCATAGTATGGGAAATGCTGTAATGTTTGTGTTTCTATCCTCAGCACTAGGATTTGTTCTTTATGAACTTTAGTTCTTACAGTTCAGTGGCTGTTTAGTTTTATGTGCTGGTGTCTTCCGTGATTAATCTCAATTTCTGAGGCACTTCTTTAGGAATCAGAGTGGCTCAGAGTAACTTTGCACAGGTGGCTGGATGATGAGTATTGCCCGGAGGCTACCAATATAGAGATCAGTAAACTTGCTGCACGCTCATTCTATGAATCTTTGATGGCAAAGAAGACCGACTTGGGTGAAATATTGCTGAAGATGGTGAGAGATTTGGAAACTCTTTCTTATCAGGAAAGCTTTCATGGACCATTCTCAGCAGCCAATGCAGCCATGCATCTGATTACTTCAAGGATGGAATTAATGGCGGGTCAGTAGAATCATAGACATCACTCAATAGAGTTATGCAGGCTGTTGTGTTTGAATTATGTGCTTGTAAGAAAAGCCCAATCAGATACCTTTTCTAAGATAATGTAGCTAGCCAGCTTTAATCAGACCAAAAAAGGAATATGATTTAATACTGGCTTTTATGACACCCAAAGGAAGTTTTTGTTTCAGATTTTGAGTGCTGGAGGTTCTTACCATTCCAAGCTAGATAGCAGCTGCTTTGTATGTTTCATGAAGTACGCAGTGCATGTAACCTAGTGCAATAGTCAGCAATGACTTTGTAACAAGCTGAGTGTATCTGGCTCTTTTCATCCTTTCCTCTGTTTCTTTAGGTAGTTGATCAGAAGCATGGTTAAGCCTATTCTTCTCCCCAGCAATTTTTGGATTCCTATTTTGTTAAAATACACCTTATGTTCAGAGATTCTCACAGGGCCCCAGACAGTTCTTGATATGATATGGTGTGCAGTAGCTGATTCAAAATATGCCACATCCCAAAATGAGCACAGCCAATACCAACAACCCCCACCCCTTTCTCTTTATTTTCCCCCTTCTTTTTTGTTATTCGAAATTGACTCTACCTTTATTGTGGCTAAGGTGGAACCACATGGTATACATGGTTTATCCTCTTCTTATTTGAGAAAGAGGGAAATAATAATAATAATAATAATTTACATTCATTTTGAAAAGAAAAATTATGTTTAGAAAATTATAAATATAACCTTATTATAAAGAAAATTCAAATTAATTTATAAAAATAAAGATAAAAAGATGGGATAAAAACTATAAAATTATTTTTTTCCTTCTCTTTACTTTTCAATTTAGAAGGTAAACAAATTAAATATTTTGAGAAGAAATGGAGGGGAATGAGTAACTTCCATTCTCCTTTTTCTCAAAAAAAAGTTTTTCAAACTTTTCTTCTTCTTTTTCCTCTTCTTTCCTTCATCAACCTCCATCCAAACAAACCCTTAAGCTTGATTAATTTGAACTTCCAAGCAGCCTCTAGGAAATTTAAATGAATAAAAAATTTATTCCCTTATTAAAAGCCAGGTATTTGTTCTTTCAGTTGCTTGTAAAAGGAAAAGAATGTGCTTGAAATAAATCTGCACTAGACTTGGAAATGAAAGTAGTTTACATTATCAGTTCTTTCCGGGGATAATATGAATGCTTTTGTTGCAATTCCTGAGGAAAGGGAGTGTTGTTTTTCCAGTTCTTTTTCTTTCAGTATAAAGAATCAACTTGCTCAAGGGAATAGCTTCTTCTAGTGAACTAATTGTAATAGGCCTTCAGGGAGGGTGGCGAACTCTGAATCAACTTTCAAGTTTAGTTTATGCTTAATATGTGTCTGTCGGATACAATGGAGGATTTAATATTCATAAGTAAAATTAGTTTAATTAAAAAATTATTATTATAGAGAAATTGTCAAGGCAATCTGTAACGTCTTAAGCCTATCTGTTGGTCCAATTAACTTGTTAGTAAATCGAAACCATATGGCCTTAAAAACTTAAGTGTAAGTCAGTCGTCATAGCGAGACTCTACCACCATTCCATAAGTAATGTCTCAAACCCACGTGCTAGTTAATTTCAAAACTACATAGCCTTAAAAGTTAATTGGTAGCTGGTAGCAGATGAACTTGAATTATAAGAATTTCAAACTTTTTTTCTCAAATCGAAACCACGTGGCCTTAAAAACTCAAGTACCAGTTAATTGGTAACCAGTAGCAGGTGAACTTAAGTTATAAGTACATTAAAGTTTTCTTTTCCATCCAACGTAAAACTATTTTGGGGCTTTATACAATCACGCTTTCACTTGTTTGTATCTAGCTTTAGAATTTAAAATGAATTCACTATTGGTTATAGCAAATGACAAAGCCGTTCTTATACACCCTTACTAATGATCATTGTATGCGTTCGGAAGCATATTTTATGTTTTTGTATAGCAATAAAATTAAACAAGAGAGGGAATTTATCTCTTTTCCTTCAATAAAAGATATATATATATATATATATATATATATATATATATATATATAATTTCATATCTATTCTCTACATCCAATTTGGAGTTGAAGAAGGCATTTAAAGAGATTATTTCTCTCTAGACCTATAATGGGCACTCAAAATAAGTTATAAATTCTCTTTTACTTAAGAATCATATAGTTCAAATAATTTTTTTCCTCTTCTATGGATCCAAACAAGGGGATAGAAAGTTATTTTCTTTTCTCTTCTCTTCTCTCTATTTTTTTTTCCCTCCCTTATATCTAAACTAGCAATTACCTCGTGTTATTAGTGGGTGTAAAAGCTAGAAATTAGTTTAACAAGAATTGAATTAATTAAATATTGTAAAATATGAGATAGAGTTTATGATGCAGAATGGTCTAGAGCTTAATACTCAAATTGTGACATGGAGTTTATGATATGACACAAATGTTGATATTTTTATCAGTAGTTGTTAATTATGTTTATATATACAGTTGTGCTAGATTAGCTGCGTATCAACTGCCAATTGAATCTAAGTTAGATTTCTAACTTGTGATAAACTTCTAATATACATTGTGATAGAAAAGTTATAGCTCCTGAATGGCAATCAAGTTAAAGTGGAGATGAATATACATTAGTTTGAATATGGATTAGGTTAAATATTTACAATCCAAATCTAATCCATTTATTTATTGGATTAAAAATTCAAAACTAAACTTTATATTTTTTAAATTATATAAGTAACTAGAGCTCTGCAGAATCTATATGATAAATAGGCTAAATGGACTTAAATTAATTAAATATGCTTTAAACAAGTTAAATGGATCCTAAATAAGTTAGCTAGATTAAATGTGCATTAAAATATCAAGTCATGTTGTGACCCAACTATGAAGTGAGCCCGAGCTTTAAGTTTAAATCTTATCCTTAATTTATTTACAACTTGAACTTTCACTGTATGTAGGGTTATAAATTGCCACCCTTTATTTTGTTTTAGCAAGGCTAAATAAAAACTAAAAGTGGCTCAATGAATCATTAAAGCTACCAAATATTTATATTAATAGCATATGATAATAATTAATATAAGTAAGGCTATCACTTTAACTTGTAAATCCAATCTTCGACTCAAACTTTATCTGATCCTAACTTGAATCTAGCCTTGATACAATGAATGGATTGAACATGGATTTAATATGAGATTTATCGAAAATTTGAGATTAAATTTGAATTCGAGATTTTAAGATTTAATTGACCCTCAATCTAATTAATTAGCTGTTTTTAGCCCTGACACCCATGACAATGCCTACACCAACATCCAAGAACCCATCAAACAAGAACATCAAAATAAGAACCAACATCCAAAATAATTGGAAAACAAAGATAAATATAGAAGAATCAAACCTCCACTAGACAAATCTAAGCCAATTTATTAAACAAAACCACAAAGAAAACTGAAACAACCGGAGCTATCAAGATCCACCAATGCCAATTTAGGTCCAGAAAAGGTGCCTTCGAAAACAAAGTAAAATATCCAATGCCAAGGGTAGAACTTAAGCCTGGAAAGCTCTAGAGTCCACCTACCTCTCCCCTCGGCTCTAAACCCTCGTTCTACCTCGCCTGCTCTTCTTCCCTCCCGGATCTTGCGCTCTTCTGCTCCTTAGACGAATCGAAGATGTCGCTCCGCGTGCTGAATCCGAATGCCGAGGTCTTGAACAAGTCGGCGGCGCTCCACATGAACATCAACGCCGCCAAGGGCCTCCAGGACGTCCTCAAGACCAACCTCGGCCCCAAGGGCACCATCAAGATGTAACTCCCCTCTTTCCACCTCCCTCTCCTCTCTGGTCTCTCCTCTTACTTCGTTTCTCATCAGGCTTGTTGGAGGAGCGGGGGACATCAAGCTAACCAAGGATGGCAACACCCTCTTGAAGGAAATGGTATTCTCCTTCGAAACCCTCTCAAAAGTCGCAATCTTTTCCGATTCTTGAAGTAAAGCCATCTTAAAGTTGGGACCTTTTTCTTTTTTCTTTTTTGAAGCAAATACGTTCCAGAATTACGATCTTTTTTGATTTTCTAAGAACTTTGCGTCCGTAGTGCTTGACATTTTGATCTGTTGGCAGCAAATCCAAAACCCGACTGCCATTATGATCGCGAGAACAGCGGTCGCTCAGGATGATGCTAGCGGGGATGGCACAACCTCCACTGTGCTCTTTATTGGGGAGCTCATGAAGCAGTCGGAGCGCTACATCGATGAAGGTTTGCAGTGCATTATAGCCCTGCATTAACTGGCTATTCTTTTCTCTGTAAGAAAATGATTGCTTGTCAAGAAATAAGTATGTCTTGGTTAATGTTCATCCAGGTTGATCATGCATTCTTAAGGATTTCATACATCTGCTTTATTGTATGTATTTAATCAATAGTGTGAAAAAGCTTCTTATGGAACTTGTACCTCATCTATAAATCCAACGGCTTAATGAATATAAACCTCTGCGAAACCTTTAGGTGCTTAATTTATTTTTCCTCCTCGTCCTTCTTCTCCTCCTCCTCTTTTTTTTTTTTCTTGAGGGATGTCTCTATGGTCTATCCCTTGTATTTATCATCCTCTGTTGTATTACTTGGGAACATGCTATTTTGAACCTTTGGTCGTGCTTTCTCCCCATGATTGCACTTGATTTTCCTCAAGATGACATGATGAGATGAGTAAAAGTTGTTTTGTTCAATTAGTTTCCATCCTTAAATTTCTCAAACTTCACTTTCCAGCTGTGGTACGTGAATCCATGCTGTCATCCATCTTCAATTTAGGTTCTAATTTTGGAGATATGGTCTTAGTGATGCCTGTAGAAAAGAGATAAAAATCATGTGGCACTTGGGACCTCTTGGTTGGAGACATTGGAAAAAGGAGATAAAAAGGGCTCATCCCAAAGCTAAACTAATATAATGTTGTACGGAAAAAATGCTAGACTTTTGTTGCCTTTAGCCTGAGGGATGCTGCTCTTTTTGTTCATGTCCTTTGTGAATCGCTCTCTCCATTGGTCTGTTTGTTTCTTTCTTATGTTAAAACGCATAGTAAAAATTTGTATATAATATATATATATATATATATATATATATATTCATCTTTTTATCTTCTTAGTCAATTGTACTTAAAAAAGAATTATGTCACATCCCAATCCACTGCTTAGATTGAGTGTATGACATGGCTTCATAACCCTTAGGGATGACCCTAGGAAATATGCATTAATTATTTGTGAGTTTGGTACTAGAAATCTAACATATAAGTCTTGATTTTAGGTTTCTCATTCAAACCCAAACCATCACTGACTGTAAACATTTTCTGGTTCTAAAAAAAAAAATATAAAATGAAATGAGCTACAGCTCAGTTAGAATTCCTACACACACTGACATGTACATGAATTTTCATGATAAATCATCAATGAATTATAACATTTACATACATAAATGAACATATGTATGATATTTAGCAATAATATCTAATACAAGCATAATTAAGTAGAGAAGCCATAAGCATATGCATTCTACATATAACCACTATGAACACAAGTATCATGCCCAATCAATAAATATCCTCCTGAAGATGTGTATTATACATAATATAGCCAGCAATATATTTTCAGCATAGCACTTGCTTTCAAGGCACATTTAACAATAATATCATTATTTAACTTTATTATACTCAAGATTGTTCTTGCTAAATTGGCATTGGACTTCCATGGCAGCAACCAGAATCTAACCACACTTTTGTCTGTGGTGGCAACTAAATCATATGCTAGTCTATTCATACTATTTATCATCTTTAAATTATTAATTTAATCCAATTTTATAAGCAAATATAATTTATAGTCATGCATAATTAAACATATTTCCATCATAACAAATTTTCATACATGATGAACATAATATGACTATCTCATGTATTATCAAAACATGTATGATCATACCAACATACATACACAAGTATGCATCAGGATCCTTATCTTGGTCAGAAGCTATATTTAGCTAGAAAATCAACTCTACCCCAAAAGTGTGCGTCCCAAATTCAATTATTAATATTAATAATTGAGTAACATATTTGCATCTAACACCCTCGATTAATTAATATTTGATTTACTACTGGATTTAGTTTGGCTCTAGTCTAAGCTACATACTCTTAAATTTAGTAATAAAAAATATGTGATCTGATGTTACCTTAATAGAATGGAGAAGGTTAGACTCCAGGCTGGTGTTCTTGTTCCGATCACTGTCACCTACTTAGATGAAATTAATCGCAAATTAAAATATTAAATTTGTAATATAAAGATGTGAGATCAGGGTCCACTGTCTAGGGTCTAGGGTTCTTAGCCCAGGGTATGGGTCTAGGATCTATGGTCTCTAGGTCTAGGGTCCAAGCAAATCCTACCTCAAGACTAGGGCCAGTGCCATTAAGATGATCCCTGACCAGTTAACACCTAGAGAAAGAGTTTCAGGAGAGAGAAATGTAAGAGAGAGGAAGAGAGAGAAGAAGAGAGACTAAGAGAAAGGAAAAAGACGGCAAGGAGGGGTCTTTGAGGTTGGGAGCTTGGGCCACCTAGTTATGCCCGTGGTTGGGGAGGAGTCCTCAAGAGTCAGGAGCCTGAGCCACTGAGTTGCACTTGTGATGAAACCAAAATATGGGCCCCATTATGGAACTGGGGAGCCTCGTTTTCCCCTGGCCGTGATCTAAGGCGGTCAACTCCATGTCGAGAGGAGACGAAGATGAAGAAAGAGATATGGGGGAGAAGACCTTCTTGATGGTAAGCACAGTTATGGCATCGCCCCATTGCGGCTTGACCAAAATAAAGGAGAGATTGTTTTTGAAATAGAGTTTGTTTAGGTGGTGAAGTGGCTAGTGGCTGCCACAACCAGAAGAGAAAAAGGGTGAGGGGTGGAGAGAAATTGAGAGCCTTGGGCCCTCATTGGCCGACGACGTTGTCCCAATTGATGACCAATTGACGGTGGAGGGAAAGAAGAAAGAAACAAAGCAAATAGTACTTGGAGGTTTTCCTTCTCCAATGTTGTTGAGTTTTGATGATCGTCTGTAGAGATCAACGACCCATAGCAAGGGTGGGCATGGGCTGAGCGGCCCGTGGGCCGGCTCGAAAAATTTTAGAACCCGAGCCTAATTTTTTAGCCCATAGGGCCGGGTCAGATTGGATTTATTAGGTCCATTCAAATTTTGGGCCGAGCTTGGTCTCAAAGGAAGTAGGCTGACCTGGCCTGACCAAGCCCATCATGACAATTTTATTATATATATATTTTATATATTTATAAATATATTTATATATTTATATATATTTTATATTATATATGTGTTGGGTTTCGAACGAACATGAGGGAAATAAATAGGTAGGATTCGAATGCCTCAGGCTAGTGGGAGTGGGGGGAAAATAAATTTTAAACGGTGGGATTTGAACGCAGGTGGGAATGCTAAAAAGCACAGACTCTGACCATCCCAACCACCTATTGTTTTCAGTAGATAATGGATATATATTTGTTTTCAATATGTTTAAGCTGTTTGAGCTGGGCTCGGTCTTTAAGAAACCCATCTGGGCGAGGCCTAGCCTGGGCCAGCCATTCTTAGTTTGAGGTTGGGCCTGGTCCAATGCCTCAGACTGCATTTTCTGTTCTCGGCCCAGGCTGGCTCATGCTCACCCCTAACCCAAAGTGCTCATTGGCTGATGAGGGATGAGACAATTGGTGGTCGGTGGTTCTGACCGGAGGAATGAGGAAAAAGGTGGCAGCATGGTTAGGGATTGGTAGGATTGGGTATTTTAATGGGTCTGTGGGGATGTCCGATGAATCCCCATGTTGTTTGGCCCTACCACAAGGTTTGGCATCTCCCATAGCATGCCAGCCATTGTTATAATAGTTGGATCAACCATTTGGGTCAATTGTGGGAGGAGTAGGGAGGAAGCAGTGACGTTGTCCCTAAACTCGATCACCGACTGAGTTAACCCGGCCATGTTATGGCCAGTCCGGGGCTGGATCATTACAGATTAAGAGAGTATATATCTCTACATCTAAATGGAGCTGCCTTCCTAATAATTATATCTGTTTTTTGGACATTTCTTTGATATTACCTTCCCCAACACAGACAAAATCTAGCAAGCCTTCCCCGAAAGATTCTTTAGCTTTGACGATAACTTCAAATTGCTTGAATTCTTGATATTTTTTACGGTTATTAGGCATGATTATTAATAATTTATATGTTAATGGAATGAGTTTTTAAATTCATTGCTGCTGAACTTGTCTTTTGAAATGACATTTGGTCCAGGAATGCATCCACGGGTTTTGGTGGATGGGTTTGAAATTGCAAAAAGAGCAACTCTTGAATTTCTTGAGAAGTTTAAGACACCTGTTGTGATGGGTGAGATGCCTGATAAAGAGATCTTAAAAATGGTAGCAAGAACAACTCTTAGGACAAAGGTATAATACTTCTATCTGAATCATATTTTTCTGTGTATTATATATAGATTCATGTTTTATATCTTCTATCGCTAACATTAGTTTTTATGGTTTTTTTTCCCTGCTTATAGTTATATGAAGCACTGGCTGATCAATTGACTGATATTGTTGTAAATGCGGTAAGCACAACCTTTGGATTTGTACTTGTGTTATTATTCTTGTTGTAGTAATCAGTTCTTCAAGAAATGGCAGCTTAATTCCCAACAAGAAGTTAGTTAATACTAATTTTTAGGCCTACCTGGTTATTAAGAATGTGAAGCAAAATAAATTTAGTTATACAAGAATCTTCCTTTTTTAACTACTAGGTAGTTGAAATTCAGCAAGAGAAAAGGAGAAGAGAAAACAGTGGGCCAAAATTTTCTCCAACAGACCTAAACTTTTTCTTATCTGTTCATCTTCTGCTCCTGAGATTTCTTTTGGAATCATAGTAAAATTCCTTGTCATTCACTGTATTTGGTGATCTACAAGAAGCAATCATTTCCGAAATGTTATTGCCTGCGTGATGTATAAACAACAACGATATGTCACAATCGTAAGAAGCCTTTATGGTGCTTTTGTCAGCACATGCTTTAAAATATCAGAAATTGTTAGGTTTTTTTTGGCTTTTTAAGATTTCTTTTTCCCCTCACTCTCACTTGTGCATTCCAACATGTTTTTGCATGTATCTTTTGAAATAAATTTTGCTTTTAGGCAAAGGCTAGCCTTTATTGATATCATTTGCATCATCTTACACAATTTATGCCCCTCCCTCTCCTCATTAGTTTTGCAACTATAACTATCTTAATGGTAAAGTGCAAACTTGAATCCATGTTTCACCTTGTTTTGTTCCTTATTATTTAAAGTATCATGAATGTTTTATATGATTCTGGGCATTATAAATTCCATATATTTGTTTGTGTGCACCTCTTTCTTAAATAGATATTTCGCTTATTTGCATTTTGATGATAATGCAGTCTGAAGAAATCTTGAATGAATGTTTTAAATTCTTTTTTTGTGATACCCTAGTATTGCTTCATAATTTGTCATAATTTTCCTGCCGTTATCTTTGCATTGAACAAATTGTATGTTTGATGTGGACAGGTGCTCTGTATACGCAAGCCTGATGAACCAATTGATCTGTTTATGGTGGAGATAATGCACATGCGTCACAAGTTTGATGTTGATACACGTTTGGTATGCTTGCTATTCCTTGCTATTCTGGAGCATTTATCCAGCTACTCCTTTCTTCGAGTAGAAAATTATGTACATTATATATGTGGTTGTATTATTTTATTAGCAATGGATTTGATAAGTCATGCTGCTGAGAGTTATGAAAAAATAAATAAAAAACAGAAATGTATAATATCACTTGAGATAACTAAGTGGGTCTTAGTAAAACATGCTTTTAACAATAGTTATTTGATTGGGAGTACTGAAAGCACTAGAAATCATGCATATGGTTGCATTGTTAAGAGTGTATGACAGTCTATCTGGATTATTGGAACCATAAGCCTTATCCCTTCAAAGTTCTGTAGTTTTTTTTTTCTTTATTAGTTGTTTCCCTGTTGTCCTAACAAGTAGAGTCTCAACCTAGCCTGTCTATTGATGCTACTGTTTCTCCCCCCAATTTTTAGTCCATTTTAGGCCAGTTAATTTGTGATTCCTGTTGAAATTGTCACCTGTATCGTGTACCTTTTCTTTCTTTAACAAATTGTGCCACCATATTTTATTTTTAGGTTGAAGGTCTTGTCCTCGATCATGGCTCGCGACATCCTGATATGAAACGCAGGGCAGAGAATTGTTATATTTTGACATGCAACGTATCTTTGGAGTATGAGAAAAGGTGTGTGTCTTGAGCTACTTGTTGTGTTGTGTGTGCTTTGTATAAAATGTTTAAATGAGATGCTGCTGTGGTAGATTCTAGCTCTTAAAATTATCAGTTGCCCAAATCCCTATGCAACTTTGTTTTGTTTGTCCATAGGTTTTTATGATTTTTTTTTTAAAAAAATTCTAAACTAAGATCTATATAATATACCATCATCTAATTTACCCTTGTCTTACTGAATTATGTCTTGATGTAAGCATGAAGTCGCTTCAGATAGCTAGATCCTGATGTTTGCCAATGAATTGGCTGTTCTATTCTACTTCCACGTTTCCTTTCCTCTTATCATAGTTTTGACATTGCAATGTAGGACAAAGAAAACAAATTATACATAATCTCATGTGCTCTTGATCTAGTCCATTGACTGCATTGACCTTTTGTCTTCCTTTACAATAATGTCACTAAATGCCACTTAATTCAAAATTTATTTTGGAGTGAAATGGTTTCTTATTAGAAAACTAGTTAGCTTTTATGTTTAGTTATGCATGGAGTCACCAGTGAAATATTGGATTTTATGGAGAGATATAGAGAGAGACTTGTGTAAGCTGATTCTTCTAAGAAAGAGAAGGGGAACAGAGATGGCTTCTATATATTTTTAATGAGGTAATTACTAGCAAACTAAAGTTTAAAGTCAATTGGAAGATGAGGTGTGATCCGTTTATAAAGAAACACACAGAAAGAAAGATTGTTGTGCCTCAAAATGGGTAGTTTTTCTCCCTTTATCATTTTTGTGAAGAAAAGGAGATCATCTCTTCTCAGAAAAAAGCCCAGTTTGCATGGTGATGTAGACAAATTTGCACCCCTTGATGAGGGAATCATCCAATTTTCTCTATGCATGCTTTAAAAGTATGCTCCAGCCTGAGTGGAGTGTTTTATGGTAGGAGATAGAGGCTTTAAACTGATGTATATCACTGATGACAGTATGTGAGAAGTTCAAGGACATGCCGGCTAGTTCTTGTTTTATGATGACATATAAAATCGGGACTTATTTATTCTTTGGAGCAACTTGACACTATACAACTTTAGTATTTGGATAATTTTGTAACCGAAAGACTTGAAATAAGATAAAGGAAGAGGGAATCCAAGTAGCTTCCATGTGGAATTTGAACTGCAAACCTGGGCTGGATAAAACTTATACAGGTCCAACTCACTGAGTAAATCATTTCCCTTTCTCTTTCTTGTCCCTGCCCCTCACCTTGCTCGCCTCTACAGCATGCATGGTTCTTAGTCTTTCTTGTCTCTACCATCGTCCCACTCATCTCTGCTACCATCCTTTAACCTCAGTTGTACTTTCTCATTCTCCTCTCTCCTTTTCCATTGACCAGATCACTTTTTACTCCTGTTTCTTGTCTCTCCCCTCCTCAGATCATCTGGCATATAACCATAATGGCTAATGCATTTTGACATGGAAAACATGTTGAGATGTAATTATTTAAGGGAATATACATGCCAAATGAACCTGTCATTCCCTAGTATCTTGTATATTGCAGTTTCTTTACTTAGTCCCTAATCCTTCCTTCAGTTTCCAGTCCCATAATTCTTTATGCAGAGTTAGAATAGATATAAAAAGTACAGAACGTTTATGAAGATGCAACCTTCTGCAGAGTTAGCATAGATGCAAAATGTACAGTACATAGATAAATGGCTACTTCAGGGGTTAGAGAGCTATTCGGAGTTTCTGGCTGTCCATTTGGAAATTTGTGTATGTTATACTTCTTTCTGCCCCTTTCACTTACATTCCTGCTAATCCTTTTCCATATGACAATAGTTAGAACTTAGTATAGGGGGTTCTCCCCTAGTTGCAAAAGTGAGATAGCCCCACTGTTCCTAAAAATTGATGAGTTGCAATCCTTTTGTAAAACATAACATGCTAGCATATCACCATTAAGGGAAAAGCATATCAAGTTTTGTTAATATGCAATGAGAACTCTTATCTCTGTTATTTTTGGCAACTAATAAGTCTTGTTCTTCAGTGAAATAAATGCAGGGTTTTTCTACTCCAATGCAGAGCAGAGAGAAAAAATGGTTGCTGCTGAAAGGCATCAAGTTGATGAGCGAGTTAAGAAAATCATTGAACTAAAGAATAAAGTAAGACCACTATGCACATAAGTACAAATATGTATATAATGTATCTTGCACTAAAGATGCAACTTTCACATTAACTTTTTATCATATGCAGGTCTGTACTGGCACTGACAATAACTTCGTTGTAATTAATCAAAAAGGAATTGATCCTCCATCTCTGGACCTCCTAGCTAGGGCAGGGGTTAGTCATGTCTTTACTGTTTGCTTAATGAAAACATTGTCCTGCCAATTTTAATTTCATCATTTTGTGGTAATTCTAGTATATGAATCTTCATTATGATCTACAAAGGTTCAATAGAGATGCCCAAGCACGCATTTTGGTGTAATGCCCTCTCATGGCCAGGCAGTATGATATCACCCTATAACTAGAGATTCCTACTTCTCAGATAGTGGGGTGTTTTCTTTCAGGTTCTTTTTGGACACAATGCAAGAAATTATCAAAAATTGAAAATATATTTAAATCATGTTATAAACCTTTTAAAACTAGAATATTGTTTGATAGCAAGTTAGTCTTGTATTGCACATTAATAGATATTTGTGAGAGTAATGCACATACATGAAGCCGCACATGGATATGGACTTGATAAGACTACCACTCATCATATCATGTACCAGCTACCAACATATAAATTGTTCTGGAAAATATGACTCCAAGTTTACATAACCAAACTAATTTTTAAAGATTTGAGTTTGAAGATCCAATCTTGAATCTTGTAAATCTACCCTGGAGGGTGAATAGGGTTTTTGATGATCATCTTTTCTCTTTCCCTTTGATTTACTTTCTTAAATTTCATGGAACTGAACTCTCAATTACTTCCAATGGTGTGTAAAATTGCAAAGATTATATGCTTGATTCTAAGATTATGCTTCTTAAAGGGTAGGTTTATACCAAATGAGTAGACATAATAGCTTCTAAGCGCATAGTTGTCCAGATCTTGAATAATTGTCATTTACTTCTGTGGTATAAATTTCTGGAGGATATCGATTATATGTAGGGCTCATTTTTTTTGCTTCTTCCTTCTGATTCTCTGATCTTATTTATTAACTAGCAACTTAAAATACTTAAGTAAGCCTTTTCTTCATCAACTCATACCTAAGTCCTAGATATAATAAGAGCTTATTGATTTTGTATTAGTAATTTACATTAGATACAATGCTGTTATTTAAGTTAGACCCATTCTTGTTACTGCAAAGAACAAAAAGAGAGGAAAGGAAACACAACCCAAAGTTGACACGAATTAACCAGCTATACTAAATGAAACGAAGCAATGCTCTTAAAATGACAGAAACAATTTAAATGATGTATATGGCAACATAGCATCAATGACCATGTTGGAGCACTTTCTGCCGAAGCCTCTGAAGCTGACCGAAATTAACTCAAAACTGAATTCAGTTTCAGTTTCAATTTGATCCATTTCTCTGAAAAATAAAACCTTTGTAATTTGCAAAGTTTCTGGGGAAAATTTCATGATGGAGTCATTTACAATATTATGTGATCAGTCAATTCTTAGACACTCTAAAAGACTCTCAATGCCGCATAGTTAACTTGTAACATCATCAATGCTTCTGCTAGTCATTACTGTCCAATGATTAACATTGCATTCCTTTATGTTGGAAATGATGATAAAATAAAGTGAAAATGAAATCTGACTTGGGACTCTATATTATATTCTTGAACAGAAAAGATGACTTCAAAACAATTTTAGCTACTTACCTGGACATGTGACAAGGATGTCACGTGTCTTGGTGCCCAGTAGAATTGTACATCAGAACCTTCAAAAAATGGGACGAGAAGACACGTCCATATTATATAGATGTGTTTGTAAATATGTACAGATGTACACATATAATGAATAATATGTCGGACCAATTACTTTGTAATTCAATAGAATTGACAAAACCTTTGCTAAACGTTTCTTTACATATAAATGCTACAGGTTGATATGTGTCTATGATGATCTTATGATTTATCAATATTGTCATGTAGCATCCCAGTATCCAAGTGTCTAGGAATGTCAAAAAGTGAAATTATGAAGTGTCTGGATAACACTGTTTTAGAAGCCTGGCATCGATTTTCTTGGCATATGGAGTGCTTGAACTTGGTCACAGTCAATAATAAATATATATAGGTGACATTCTGATATGCATGTTGTATGAGTTCCCATGTAGAGATCTTCATTTGCCACCATTATTGGACTTTGTCTCCCATTGCTTTGTCCCTCCGTCATTGTATATGGCAAAATTGTCAAACTGCCTAGGTGACCGCCAAGTAGACCCCCTTAGATGCTTAGGTGGCCACCTAGGGAGGAAAGCCTTCCATGCTTTTATTTTAAAATACCTTCAATCATATGTATAAATAAGTATGTACATATATCATATATAAACTCTTTTTTCACAAATATTGGGTCATGAATCATTTTTTCACACTTAAAAGTAGCAAGACCAAAATCCACAAGAGGAGCATAGCAGCAACATTGTTACCAGTAGGATAGCTAATAAGTTGCATTACACAGCCAACACCTGGCAAGAAGCAGCAGGGCAGGAAGCAGCAGCTAGCAGGCTGCAGGGCCATAGCCAACAACCGTCAGCGAGGAGGCGGCAAGCAGAATAAAGGTTAACAAGCAGATAAAAAGGGAAAACCAAAGGGGAAAAAAAGTAAAAGAATAGTTAGATGAAAGAGAGGTAGGAGTGAAAGAAAAAGAGAAAGAAATTAGTTGAAGTAGAAGAAGAAGATGAAGATTATTCTAAGGAACAATAGAGTAAAAAAGATATACACAAACTTGGAAGTAGTGCTGGCCACTGCAACTGTTATGGCTACTTGTGGGTTGCGACTGCTGGCTAACCTATTGATAGCCATTGATCAGCCCACTGGTCACTACAAGGTTAATGCTTGGTACCAAGGTTTCCAGAACTGTGAATCGGTTCGGTACGGTGTCAAACCAATTGCATACCGATGGTTTAAGGCAGTTCACTTTTTTTTGCAATTTTTTTTATTTTTTCATAGCTTTTTCTTTTTTTTCTTTTTTTATGTAGTATAAAAGGTTGAGAGCATCCCGTAAGCTTTCATCCTCTCTCTCTTTCTATTCTAAATCATTTAAGCAAATGCCATCCTCTCTTTTTTTTTCTCTTTCCTTTTCTTTCCATTTATTTAAGATTTCTCATGGAAATAAGAAAAATTGAATTGAATAAAAATATCAGAAAAATCAAATTCATAAAGAAAAAAAGTCACTTCTCTCTTTCAAAAACAAATTCGAAGGATTTCAAAAAATTTCGGTTTAGCAAATATTAAGTTAGGAAAAATAAGTTATCACTGATGGCTTGAGGTATCCTAGATCCGATAGTCTTTTTCCTTTTATATGAGCCTGTATATTTGGTTGTGAAATGTCTGTCCTTTCAGCTAATCCTTTGTTTGATAAGTTGCAGTAAGGTTTTGGTAAGTTTTTAAGAGCACAACAATCTATTGCTGAAACAACTCTCTCTCTCTCTCTCTCTCTCTCTCTCTCTCTCTCTCTCTCGCACACGCATGCACAGAATAACTGAGCTCTGTGCTTGTCAAGAAGTTGAAATATTTTTACCTTGCATTCATTTGTGTCTACATTTCTAGATAATTGCCCTTCGAAGAGCAAAGAGGCGGAATATGGAAAGGCTGGTGTTAGCTTGTGGTGGGGAGGCTGTTAATTCTGTTGAGGATTTAACTGAGGATTGCCTTGGATGGGCTGGGCTTGTTTATGAGCATATCCTGGGGGAAGACAAGTACACCTTTGTAGAGAACGTGAAAAACCCTCACTCTTGTACTATCTTGATTAAAGGTCTTTATCCGTTAAGATCATTTGACTTTCCTCTCTTCTGCAAGGAATATAAATTGATGGTGATTGCCTGACTGCATCTTAAATTAAATCACGATCACCACCACTTCTGATGCAGGACCTAATGATCATACTATAGCTCAGATTAAGGATGCTGTCCGTGATGGTCTCAGATCTGTCAAGAATACAATTGAAGACGAAGCTATCGTCCTGGTGAGATTTTGAACATCCATCGTTGTTGTAATTGTCTATTGTAATCACATTGCTTTTCATCCAAAGGAAGCAAACTTTTTATAAGAAGCAAACTCGCTCTCCACAAAATTTACTTTTGTATTTCCCCCTGAATGTATATTTCTTAGTCGAAGTCTTTCCTTGGTAAAAGAAATTCAAATTGTCATATCAACATGATTACCTAAGATTCCATCATTCCTTAGAAAGGGCAGCAGTGAATTCGTGTCATTGAGTGTTTCAAAATTGTAACAAATGTTAAAATATTGTAGGACTATTTGTGGTTGTAGGGGGCAGGTGCTTTTGAGGTTGCAGCCAGGCAGCATTTGGTCAACCATGTAAAGAAAACTGTTCAAGGGGTAAATCACCTATGAAATCTGTGTCTGGAACTTTCTTGTAGTTGTATCTGAACTGGATGTTTGTTTTTGACAGCGAGCACAGCTGGGTGTGGAAGCATTTGCTGATGCACTTCTAGTTGTGCCCAAGACACTGGCAGAAAACTCTGGTCTAGACACTCAAGACGTCATCATTGCTCTTACGGTAACGTTGTCTTATTTTTCATTCTTTGATTATCTATCTGTTTCTAACATGAAAGATTGAACAAATGAACCAATTGAGCCATTTTACATGGTTGCTGCTTTACAGGGTGAGCATGACAGAGGTAATATTGTGGGTTTGAATCATCATACAGGAGAACCAATTGATCCCCACATGGAGGGTATCTTTGATAACTATTCAGTGAAACGTCAAATCATAAACTCTGGGTATGCATTGCTTCCTAAATTGTGGAGTCGACGTATGTGTTGCTCTTTCCAATATCCATTTCTACTGCTGCTTTGGTTTTGATAAGTATTTTCCATATTGCAGACCTATCATTGCTTCCCAGTTGCTGCTGGTGGATGAAGTGATTCGAGCTGGTCGTAACATGAGAAAACCAAGTTAATCCTGTTTGGTGTGCGTTAGGTGGATGAAGCAATATGAGCTGGTGAGAAAACCAGGTTAATCCTGTTAAGTGTGCATTAGTTGTTTGTTTTGGAGAAGATATTCACAGTTTGATCCAATTAAATGGCTACACGAGAGAGAGAGAGAGAGAGAGAGAGAGAGAGTGCTGCAAAATGTTTATCAGATTTTCTTTTACCTTTTTCTTTTTTTTTTTTTGCACGCATGCAGGGGCCCAAGTTTTTGTTTAATCGGCAAGAAACAGGGTATTCGAATACTTGAAGCAATGCTGACCAACGCTGTGTTGATTAAACTGTATCAGCTTACGTTGTAAAATGGTTATCTTTCAGCTTGCAGAATATCATTGCTTGCAGGATTATATGTTTAATGAATATATTTTACAGGAACTTGGTGGGTGATGGAGTTCCCAAGATCGTACTGTAATATGCATCATAAAGCTATAATTTAGGGTTTTTGTTAGATTTAATATTAATCACCATTCTTCTTTATTTTTCTGGTTATCTTTATTTTTGATGGGTTATATAAAGATCTCAATCTTCATTTGATTGCTTGTTAAGTCTGATAATGTAGTGATACTGTTCATGCTACAGTAATTGTGAGCACTAACCATGCCTTGATAAAGGATTGTTTTGAGTTTGCAAAAGATTGTTAGGTTTTTCTTTTTCCCTTATAGATTTGAGATTTTATCGTGATGTCAGTTTCGTGCAGAAGATGTGGGAAAAAATAGCTTTATTTCCTCTTCTTTGGTGTGGTGCCATGGAAGTATGGGACAAGCATTAGGCTTGCAACTTGAAGTATGATTTTTAGATTTCAGAACAAGATCTTTTTTTTATCATTTTTTTATTGTCTTTCTTTTAATTTTCTGTACTTCATTTGAGAGGTTATGCCAAGAGATCACAACATACTTGAAATGAAGAGTGCCTGTAGCGTGTAAAGAGAATATATAAAGTATTTAAATATATATATATATATATATATATATATGGGTTGATGGTGTCCATTGGGAAGGTGGGGAAAAAGGGTGAGCGTGCACCGGCCCTGATACAATTTGTTACAAATTTGTCTATGTTACAATTGTCTGGAAATTTATAAGCTTAGTCATGAAATGTTTTCATATATATATATATAAAGAATCCGATTTATTGTTAGTGTAAGCATATGTAGTTTTGGTCTTAAAGTCAATTCAAGAGAGAGTTAATTGAGAGAGTTCAAGAGATGATTCCCTTTATATCTCTTTCCTTTGGGTACAAGAGAATTTAAGGTTTTGTAAGAGAGAGTTGAGTGAAGAAATAATTTATATAATTTTAGATATTTTTTAATAGTGAAATATTTTTGCTTTTTTTTATATATGGATGTAATAATTGAATCATGATAAATTTCTGTGCATCTTTCTTTTTTTTTATTTCTTTCTCATTTTATCTCTTTTTCTTTACATACTCTTATTATAATATGTGGTATCAAAGCTTTCTTGTGCATAACAAACTAATATTAGAGCTTGTTACTTAAGCATGTGCAAGAGAGCTATCTAGCAGGCAATTGCAACACCAATCATTTAGTGGTTGCACCAATCTTGAAGTATGTTGGGGATTGTGCAATAAAGGCCTAGCTACGTTGGAGGATGGCTTTATTCAGAGCTAGGTTTTTTTAATTTTTATAGAACCTATAACTATTGTAAAAAAAAGGACTCGTAACCTATAATTATTATAAGAAGAAAGGGCATATTAAAGTTAATTTTTATAACCTACTATTGTAGGAAGAAAAGGGCATGTTAAAGTTGGCTATTATAAGCTAAAACATAAGCAAATTACAATTAAAAGTTTTGAGGTCCGTTTAGTAGAAGAAGATTTTGATGATTCGGTTGTTTTTGTAACCCAAGAATCTTGATTAAAGAATAAATGAATCATAGATTTAGTTAATTCTCTATATACAAGTCCATTCAATTGTGTTGGTAGGCAATAATGCTAAATTTTTTATTATCAGAATTGAAATAGTTCGAATTAGAATATTTGATGGCAAAGTGAGAACTTTGTTAGATGCTTGGCATGTTCTAGGTTTGAAGAAGAATTTCATCTCTTTGAGCACTTTTGATGCAAATGGATTTAAGTATTCATGTGAAAATAAAACATTAAAGGCCAACAAAGGTGCTGTTGTTATAACGAAAGCCAAGTAAACAAAGAAACTATATGTATTATAGAGTTTTACTATTATAAATGGAGCTGTTATATCCTTATCTTCCAAGCACTTCTATGGCTAAGGATAGACCAAAAAGAAAAATAAGGTCACTTCAGATATATTGTTATGAAGATTTGGTAGCTTATACCTTATCAACCCAAGAGACAGTTAATTTTGATAAGTCTCATATAATAGCTAAGTTCAAACATTACTTGGACTTGATTTGTTAATAGCCAAGTTCAAACATTACTTGGACTTGATTAGTATATGCAACACTTAAAGATGTACCCCTTTGAAATACGTGGAGAATATAAAGAGAGGTATCAACTTGATAATTCAAAGCAAGATGGAGATTTTTTTAAATTTTTCTTAAAATTCACAAGCTCAATTAGGAAATGTTTTCGTACATGCAGATAACTTGATTCATAGTCGGTATAGTACACTATGCATCCCTCCATATAAGTGCATATAGCCTTGACCTTTATGTAGGGCTGAAAGTGGGCTCGGGCCATCCCAAAGCCCATCAGGCTGGGATATGGGTCAAGTCCGAACTAATTTGGGCTGGGTTTAGACTTAACATTAGAACCCAAAAAAATTTTGGGCTAGGCTTAGGCTATTATTTGGCTCAACTCGAGCTCAACCTAAAACCAAGCCCAAAGAAGGTTCAAAGCATTGGCCTTTAGTTAGGTCCAAATCTAATCCAAATGTAATCTTAAAAACTTAAATTGTGGTAGGCTTTCTAAATTTAATATTAAATTTTCTATCAATTGTGTAAGAATATTTTTCCATATCATAGAAATTATTACTTGCTTTGTGTAGACATTTAAAAACTAAAAATTAATTCCATTGATCTAATTTTTGGTTTAAATGAATTATTGTAGGTTTGCCCAATTGGGTTAGGATTGGGTTTGGATTGAGCTTGGGTCGAGACCGAGCTCAAGCCTAAGTTTTGAAAAAAAAAATTCAAGCCCGAGCCTAGCTTGAAGCTCAAAAAAAGTTTCGGCGAGCTCCGGCTAAGACATGCCCTGACTTGGCTCGACCCACTTCTAGCCCTACCTTCAAGGCAACCCAGATAACTTAGAGAGTGATTAAGAGAGTTCGAGAGAGGGTTCTCTTTGAGTGTAAGTGGATCTAGGGTTGTATGAGAGAGAATTTGGTGGGAAAATAATTCTTGTAATAGGAAAACAATTCTTGTAATTCCAGATATTCTAAGATAGTGAAATTTCTTAAATCTCCATTATCCGTGTACATAGGCTAGTGATGGAATCATGTTACATCCTTGTGTATGCTTTCTTGATTATTTTTCTCTTTTCTTTTTTGTTTATCTTTTCTTTCCTATGCATAAGAGTTTACTCTTTTTATAACAAGTGGTATTAGAACTTCCTTGTGCATAATATTTGATAATAATATGAACAGAGAACTTGTAGATAGATTTTATATTAATAAGTGGTTGGCATGCAAGGGGTCCATGTTGGAAATATTTTAATTTAATAATATTATTTTTTAAATTATTAAATAAATATCTTTCTTCATGTATAATAAAAATAAAATGAGTCATAAATATTCCTTGATTCAAAGCATGCTACATAAAGTCAAACCATTTAGAGTAAAATTTATCCTATGTAAATACTGCAAAGGCACTCCAAACTCTAGCAAAGGAGTATTTGAGAAGGCATTGAAATGTAATATGAGTTAGAGTGAGGGTACAAGATTACACAATGTAAGATAAAAATCTATATTTAAGTGGTATTCATTTAGTTTTACATTCGATATGAGGCTATTTTAAAACACCAAAACTTTAAATTAACTAATAAATTGATAAATTCTAAAAATCATATTACATGTATATTATATATATATATATATTATGTACATGCTTAATACGAATAAGGAATACACATATAAAAATAAGGAAAAGCCTGAAATAGAAACTAAGTGTCCTATTGAAATTGACTTTTTCCTTTGTAATGGACCTACACTACATTCATGGCCTACATGTTGAGTTTATGCTAAGACTTTCATTTTCTTCTTCCTTCTGCATTTTCGTCTAGTGCTACGTTATATATATAATTTAGCATAAAAAAGAACTTGAAATCAATGTCTTTATTAAAGTAGATATAGAATAGAAGAGTATTAGTGATGCTATTGAATAATTATTTTATAAAGAGCAGTAATAGATCTTCAAAATAGAGGGGAAAAAATCATTCTTTCATGTTTGAAACCCTTAGTTTTGGTCTTGCCCTTAAAATTGTGTTATTAGCCAATTAGTTTCAAATTTACTTTAGATATTGAAGTTATGTCAAGAGAATGGCAATTTAGAGTGACTCATCCCTTATGGATTTAGATAATATTTTTCTTAGTTTGTGTGAACTAGAAGGGAGGGGGGTTGTGGGGAGGGAGGGAGAGAGAGAGAGAGAGATTTGCAATCAAATAAGATTTTTGATTTTCTAAAATAGGAAGGAATGTTGCTTGAGATTTTTTGAATTTT
This sequence comes from Metroxylon sagu, assembly GCA_017589505.3. NCBI lineage: Eukaryota > Viridiplantae > Streptophyta > Magnoliopsida > Arecales > Arecaceae > Metroxylon > Metroxylon sagu. The sequence goes on along the minus strand of JACVBY030000490.1, from coordinate 418,719 downwards.
AAACATATACAAGATGAGGATTATAGAAATATTGCTATATTAGTCAAAGTTATTTTGAGAAACAAATAGATCACTTAACATAAAGAGAAATATACCAAAATTCAACATTATTCTTTCCTAATATAACATATAATGCTATGAATCTCATGGATACCTATAATTTATTGAGTTAAACATGTCAAAAATGTTGTAATTTTAATATACATCATAATCATATATCATCCAATATTATTCATTTGTTTAAAACCTTTGCATTTGCGACAAGAATAAAAGATATCAATAGTAAGTAAAGTGAAAAATTATGAAATTTTGAAGAAAAAATTCTATTGTAGATAGAACATTTTTAAGTAGAAGCAAGTAGATATTCTTAAGATACAAAAAATTGATGTACTAAACAAATTAAAATAAACTTCTTATTCAAATGGCTCTATATGATAAACAAAAAATAATATTTACAAAATATTTAAATAATTTATAATATATTAATGTATATGAGTTTAGATCTTTACTTTTTCCAACTTTTTCTCACTAATATGTTTAAAAATTTTATATCCATAGCTAGAATTCAAATAGCACATAATTATCTTAATTAAGCAAAATCTTATTTAAATGCAATAAATAAACCATCCCTTTTTAAAGCCTTCCTCTCAATTAAATGTCTAATAGTCTCCACTCCAAATGTCTTTTCTTTTATACTAGTTACAGGCTTAAACTATACATGTCTATGCCGTAGCATTAATCACTTATTATTAATATTTAGTTTTTAGTAAAATATAAATTAGATTCAAATATTCAATAACAAAACTATAATATTTAATTAATATTTGAATGTGGTTTATTTTTTGTAAGTTTATATTTGTGAAGATATTCATCAATATTCTTAAAATTTAAAGTTCTACGCAGCACCTTAAAACTTTTTGTCTACATTGCACATTCAAATTATAACACCTACTTATAAACCCAAATTCTATTCAAAAAAAATTAAAAGAAAATACCATGAAGGCTAAAATAAGCATTAGACTAGCTGTTCCATTTTAGTACAAAAAATGACAATAAGAAACAAAAAGGCATTGCCCAGCATCATTTTCAAAAGAATCAAGGGCCATGCAATAAAAATCTATTATATATCAAATTTAAGTCTAAATTTTTAGGATCCAACTACTTACGAAGAATGATCCCAACAAAAATAAGACTCGGTGGTATATAAAAATAAATTGATTGAATTCTTAAGCTAAATCAAGAAATAGGAAATGCCATCTTAAGTGATAAGGTAACCAGGGGTGACAAAGAATTTTACAATGCAATGACTGCTATGATAATTAGAGCAATTTCATAGGATAAAAAATAGACAATTTTTAAGAGCAAGATTTGTCATTATAGTTGGAGCAGTCTCATATAATGCATAATAGCCCATACTATATCTTTTAATGGGATTGTATAAGAATAGAAAAATTGGCGCCTACTCCTTCAAACTTGATGGAGAGTTATAAGATAGGGTAAAGGGTTGAAATGGGAGACATAATAGTACAAAGCATAGGAGTTATGGAAGAAAAGATTATAATAAATAAATAAGTTAAGAGAAGATTTGAGAGATGAGGAGATTTGGCTATACAATTCGTAAGGTTGAATGTTAGCTCGATTCACCCATTATATTTTACAACTCATTCTCATATATTGGCAAGTATATTTAATTAACATAATTATTCAAAATAGATGCAGTGTGCAATGAAGAGATATGATGATGGGGTGCGGTTCAAAGGATATAATAAATAAATGAATGAATGAATGAGGAAAAAGAAGAATGTGAAGCATTTAAAAGGAGTTAAAATATGAAGAGAAGATAGAAAGTAATTAATAATATAGTAGTAACAAATAAATAAATAGATGGGAAGAAATACATGTGCCTCAACGACCTAAGTGAGAGAATCAAGGGAGCGAAAAATGCTTATTTAATAATTGAAAAGATAGTATCAATAAAAATTATTATTAACTAAAGTTTTTTTATAATTTCATTGTTTTTATTTATTTAGATAGGACTAGGGTAACAAAAATGGGACAGATACATATTTAATTAAATTAAAAAAGACAAAAGTTAGCACTATTCATAACTAAAATTTTGAATCATTGCAATATCTTTATTTAGATTAGTTTAGGGTTTTTTTAAGAAAAATTTCATGAATATAAACAAAGTATTAGGATAATCAAATCTCCTACCATTTACTTTTAGAAATAGTGTAGGTATATTTTTTTATCTACATATTAGAATTTTATATTTTTAATATATTTTATTTTTTAAAATTACTATATATTCTAGGTAGCTATAGACTTATAAAAATTAGAAACTTTATTCCACAAACTTATTATTTTTGTAATTGAGTAAATCTATGCTATATTAACAAAGCAATAAATATTGAATTTTGAAAATATTTTATTCTGATTGTGTCTAACTTTTTTAGCTAAAAAAATCTTTTATTTTTTAAAATATAGAAATAATTTTCATTACATTAATCTAGGGTGGAAAAAGGAAATTCGAACTATTAATAGAGGAAAAGAGAGAATAATTAGATTCTAATTCTTAGTTTGCCATGTTTCATGTAGCCTCATTTTCTCTCTAAACAATAAAAATATTGTGAGATCAAGCTATGTTGGGCTAGCTCATTTTAAATTAAAACTCAATTCAAAAATTATAAAAAAAATCACTGAAATACCATGTATTAAGTTAACTTTCTAACGTCTCTTGAATTACCTAAATCGGAGTTTATTTGAAGAAGTTAGGATCAATTTCATAAACGTATATTAGTCCTGATGAACTTCTAATAACTTATGAAAATATCATTGGTAGTTATAAGGATGATTTTTGGTATTTTTATCTAATTTTTTATATTTTCAAATTTTGTTGGATGAGTTAGAAGTTAGTTTTGAGTCAAAAATCTATTTTAAATATTTAATTAATATTTATCACTTTTGTTTTTCTCAAAGAAATTAGTATTCTTAAAAAATTAGAAAGTTTATTAGTTTTAGGAGATTAGTATCTTATATAAAATAGGAAATCTATTTGCTTTAGAAAAATTTCTCTATAAATGGGGCTCAATTGAAATGTTTTAGGCATCAAATCAATAATAAATTATTACAAAAGCTAAAAGTTGAAGGATTAAGAAAGATAACGAAGCCCTCGAGCCTTAAAAATTGACGATTAGTTCCTAGCAATTTTGTTTGAAGAGGTAAATAAACCAAATTATGATTAGAGAAAATTTTAAAATTATTAAAGATTTAAATCTTATATCTTATGAATATTCTATATAATTACTTGAAAGTCCTGATTTAGTTGATTAAATATTTTGCATTGAAAATTTATGTGTTTAAAATTTAATATAATTGCTAGTTTTAAGTATCTTTATTATGTGTAGGATTACAAATTTTGTAAAATTCTTGTAAATGTTTTCACCCAAAATTGGAATAAGTAAGCATGTGTGTTATGAGAACTTATATGACACCTGGGCAAATTATAAGTTATATGATATGAAATAAGTTATGACATGTATATTATAACTAGACTTCTAATTAACTACGATTCATGATATGTTATCCCTACATTTCGGTGCTTATACGAAGGCTTCTGACATCAGAACCTCCCTTCATAAGCGATATATTCGGCGACCTAGTTTTGACTTACCTTCATAGGATTAAATGTAATGACCTATCCTAGTCCTGCCACAGAGTTTATATGTGACCATGGTCATGATTGTAGAGCTATTATCACTGTTTTGAAATTAAAACCTAAGTTTTTAAATTTGATATTGTTACTACGAATGGCATTCATTATTTTTATTAAAATTATTTATGAAAATGATATTAAAATATCATATTAAGCATGTATTTTAAATTGAATTAAGTTGCTTATTTAATCCTTCTGAGCACGATTAAGATTTACTTACTTCTGCTCATAAAAGTTTTTGTTATCTTTTTCAGAGACCAAAAATTAAGTGAGATTTTGGGTAGAAGCGGATATAAGAGTTAGTTACTTTCCTATGATTAGTTAGTTTGGTTTAAGAATGTTTAGCATATCTGATACCAAGATCTTATGTTAGATTTTCTTATTGACCTTGTTATGAAATTTAACTGGTTTATTGAATGGATATTGGATATACTATTATTAGTAACATTCATTTAATTTTATGATATTATTTGAATAAAACGCTTTGCATGTTAGGGATTTATTTCTTAGTATGCAGCAGATTATTACATTCTAAATCTATCTCAGATCTAAAACGTGACAAATATCACATTATTCTTTTTAGAATTTTATATATAATAAAATTTATAATTTATCTTCTATTTTCTTGAACATCCATTGCTTATGCTTGATTACTAGTATGAATAAATATAGAAGTTCAATAAATAAATTTTATAATTTCACTCACCATTCTCATTTTCTATATAAATTACTAAAATTATACACAAATATAATTATAGTCCTTTCACAAAGAAAATAAGGTATTAAAGGTTAAGAAGGCCACTAACAAAGCTAGGATTTTATATAAGGGACAGGCAATGATAATAATGGCCATGAATTTTTTTTTTTTTTTTCCCTTCTATTACTAAAGACAATGTCTAAGTAGTATTATTCAAGGTACTTGATAAATAGATATTGGATCCATAATTATAAATTATACATGAAACAATTGTTTTGGCCTTCCATGCTCTGAATTTGAGCATCTTGTACCAACCTTGAATTTAAATAAAAAAAATGACCATGGTAAATTCTGTTATATATTTTCCTCATTGCAAACCAATAAAAGAGAGAAAAATATATATAACAAATAAAAGAATAGAAAATAAAATTTCGCCCAAACATGTGTTGCCAAAGATACTAATAAACTTGTATTATTTTCTCAAAGTTTCTCAACTGACAAAAAAAAAAATCTGTTCCTTTCTTTTCTTTTATTACATTCAAGGGATTTATTTTGGATTGGAATCCTGTTCAACAAGAACCCATTTGAAATGACATGAGGTATAGGGTCTGGGGAGAAGATAGGAATTGTACAATTATGCATCATAAAATCAAAAATTCAATGGTTCAGTTGGTGCTCATAATGAAAGAGGTGATAACTAAAAAAAAAAAAAAAAAAAAGAAGAAGAAGAAGAAAAAAAGCAATGATGGATGCCATCTCCATGATTGTTGACTCCAAATATCTTGCTGTTATCTATAAAATCATCATCCCAGTCTCCATATAAAATGATTATTGATATTTATTTAGATTTTCAAAACTAATTCTGTTCATCAAAAACTAAAATCTAAAGAGGTGAGGAACAATAATAAGACTCACCAAAAATTTGGAATATAATTATATTAAATTATATCATATTATGTAATCATGTTGTTTTACTTTATAATTATATTATCAAGCATTATTATATCATATTATATTATATAAAGAATTAGAATGGGCATTTTTATTTCAGCAGAATTTTCATTTAAAAAAATAGGTTCCAATCTTTCAATTTTAAAGGGCACAGAAAATTATTTCAAAATATCTACCAACCATTTTAAGAAGTCTTTTTTTTTTTGCCCCTCCAACCACAACACCAAACGGGTGACATAGAGTCTATTATCTGACCAGTTCTTATTTCCAAAAGTTTAGAATTTGTTTTAAATTACTTAGATTTGAAGTAATTTGAGCCGTAGTTGAACTCTATGAACATCCACTCATCTCAAAAAGCTCATAAATCATTTAATGAAAGCTTTGCTCTTGAGTGCATACCTACATGAGTGTTCTTCAAACCAACCTTGGTGGATTCTAGAAATGGCGATGGTGCATCAATGGATTCTTGTGAGTCCAAGCATTCTTCAAATATTTTTGATGGATTCCAAGAATCAATGAAGACCTTCGGTATTGACATAATGCCTACTAGTTGTCCTTCTTGCTTGAAATTTTAGTTCTTATCTGATTTTTTAGATTAAAATATCATAGCTCTCCTTCTTTAATTAGTTTTCTAATTCAAATTGTTAACTTAGATTACTTTATTTCCACTATGTTCTCCTAGCTTGAGTCAATGTATCTCTAGTCCTATATCTTTAATTAGTTTTCTAATTCAAAATCACACTGGCATAAGGTTTCAACAGCTGGATGTGATAAAATATTGGATGGTGGGACCTTAGAAAAGCTGGTCCATTTTCTATTGGTAAGGTGCTATATGAATCAGGCCTCACATCTTTGATGGATTATGGGGTACAGCTAATCCAAAAGAGATTGTTGATGATCTTAGTTTTGTCTAATGAGAGGTCAATTTGAAGATTAGCCATCAAGCAGCAGCTTTTGCCTAGCTTTCTAAACCTTTGACCTAGATAGCAGCAGGCCTTTTGCATCTGTCAAAATCTTAGAAAAGAGCCTTTTTAATTTTTCCTTTTATATTTCAAATTCTAATAAAAATTAAAAATTTTAAAATAAATCAAATAATGGATTAAAAAATGAAAATATTCTACTATTGCTCCTTCAAAAAAAAAAAAAAAGTTCTGTATCGGATGGGAAAGAAAAGTTTGAAATGCTTATAATTTAAGTTCATTCGCCACCAATTAACTTCTACTTTAGTTTTTAGAGCTACATAGTTTTGATTCGTTAATGCATTAATTAGACCAGTAAGTGGGCTTGGGGTGTTACAAATGGCATCAAAAAAGATTCGATTGTATGGAAGCTGGTGGACATAAGGAAAAGACTACTTATAGGATGGTGCCAGAGTCCCGCTATAATGTGAAGTTATCCTTAAAGTACCAATGATCCGGCTTAAGATAGATTCTAGTTAGCTTATGGCATAAGACGATGATGTCGCATTTAAAAAAAATAGTCCGACATCGGGAAAAAAAACTTTAAAGTGCTTATAACTCAAGTTCACATGTTGTCAATTAACTTCCACTCAAGCTTTTAGAGCCACATGGTTTCAGTCTGCCAATAAGTTAATTGGGCCAGCAGGTAGGCTTAAGGTGCTACAAATATATTTTCAGTCCTCAAACTTTCACTCAAAATTTACTTTGGTCTTTAAATTTTCAGTTATTATAATTCAATCTTTCATGTTTTAAAAATTTTATATTAAAATTGTAAAAAATTAAAAGTTTGAAGATCAGAATAAATTTTAAATGAAAGAAAAAGATTTTAGAAGTAAAGGAGGGATGGAATAAGATCTGATGGATTGTTTTACTAAGGGAGGGTTATTTCATTTGTTTGCTAGAGAAAACAAAACAACAGAGAATAAATACGTAGTTTCTAGCATAAAAGAAATAATAGGACATTTGTTGCTGGCTCTAATAGGTGATCGCTTGATGATTTTATTTTACCAATTAATATTGCCTTGAATACTTTAAATTTTTACCATGGTATAAATATGCTTGTAATGGTGGTAGTGTTGCTTATTACCTTTGCTTGTCCTTCTTCAAAACTAATAATATATTAATAACACTTGTTCTCATAAAAACGTTTATATTGAATGGCTATATTTCCTTTCTTTAACGCATCTAATTATATGATCTCACCTTTTACCAAGAGCCCCTGCCAAGTTTGATTAGAAAAAAAAAAAAAAAAAAAAAGGTGAAGATCTCCCTATAATTTTATCATGCGAGAAAATTTACATAACTCTTAACCAATTCTCTCTTTTCATTTTATTGTCAAATAAAATTTTTGCTCTGCAGACTCCCTTTTAAGATAGATAAATTCACTCGATACTTCTCTCTCTCCCTCTCTCTCTCTCCTTCTTACTTCCTTGAAGCTATAAATCATTTTCAATATAATTTCATATTAGATAGCGTGCTTTCTTTTTCTTTTTCTTTAAATCAATTGAAGCATTAGATGTACTTTTTTTTTTTTTTTTTTTTTTGGGCCTCTCTTCTTATAAGAGTCTTAGGAGATATAGAATTTACTTTTATTTTATTTTATTTTTATCTTTGCAGTCATAGAAAATAAGTTTTAATCTTTTTGAATTTATAATTAAATACAAAGGATTCAATTATTGATCACTAAATGTTTGAATATTGCAAAATAATTGATGATTTGATAAGGATGGTGCAAGACACATAATCATTCAATTACTAAATTATTCTGTAGTACATGAATGGCTGGAAAATGGCACTTGAAACCCTATGATTCAATTTTAAATTGGAAAGAATTTCAGCTAATATACAATTTATTGCTTACCATCATAAGGTACTATTTTGATAACATGTTTCCTACTATTATAAGTGCGAGTTGTCATCCAATAATGCTATCTAGACTTTGAAATCATTTTAAACTTTTTTAATTAAAAAATCTTTCCAATTCTTTAGGCTTTTTTTTTTCTAGTAAATATATTGGATGTATTTTATTTCGCCATCTCTTTTATAACAAAGCTTTTGTATCATACTTTTGATTGTATATAAATGATGGCATAAATTATAAAAAGTCTAAAAATATAAAAATCATTGAATAAAGAACTGAAAGGATTGAATATTATAATAACTATACATTAAGATAGAAAATGGATTGGTTATGGGAATATTGTTTTCGATTTTTATTCGACAAATATGAATGTAATACGAGTATTAATTAAATACAAAAATTTATATTCATATTTATTATAAATAAACATTGGTATAAATTAAATATTAAAAGTATAGATATAAATATAGATATAAGAAGATTAATTAAATTTTATAATCATTAAATCATAAATATCATTAAATAAAAGATAAATTAAATCAATACCATATTAATATATTTTTTTATTTAATGGATATAGTTATCAATGCGAATATTCAACGGTCCATATCTAGGTAGTTCTAAAAGGATCTTGATGTAAATAAATTATTTGATTTGTCTCACCCTAAGATATTTAAAATATAAATACATATACACATATAGATACATATATATAGAGAGAGAGCTAAACTTGACTATACTTGCGTGTAGTTAAACTTGAATCCTATCAACCTTTCTATTCTGAAATCATATGGATCATGAATCTTAAACGTGAAAAAAAAAAAAGGATAACTTTGAAATCTACTTGGATATAAAAATAAAAAAAATATCAAATTTGAAGCTTAAATATAAGTGAGTGTAATTAAGTTAAGCTCTCTCCCTACACATACACATACATATATATATATATATATATGTATGTATGTATGTATGTATGTATGAATAATCTTAAAAAAAATAAATATGAAGGATAACTGGGATCCTTCTATGTGATTTGAAACAAATCTCAACCGTCCAATGCAGCATCACATGATGTACACACGTGCAAAGCGTTTGGTCAAATACACCCCATCATTTCTCCTTTAACGTTCCCCAGATCCACCACGCCTCCATCTCTCTTTCACAGACCCCCTGAACGCTGCGTTCTTCTTCTTCTTCTTCTTTTTTTGGCCCCTTTCTTTTGTTTCCCCACTGGTGAGCGGGGTCTCTGAAAATTTTCCCCCCTCCGCTCCGCTCCCCAAAGTTTTCCATCTCCCAGTGACCATTCTCTCGCTCTCGCTCTCGATTTCGATCTCTCTAGAACTTTCTCCAGTTCTAGGTTTCCCAAAGTCCCGCCCCTCCTCCTCTCCTTCGGCCCCCGTTTAGGGTTCCGGGCGGGGGCGCCGCCACTCTGCGGCGGAGCTGCTCCTCTGGCCTCTCGAAGTTTCCGTTCCACTCCCTGGTTAGGTTAGGAGTTTTGGATTACTGGCTCCTTGCTCCTCTCCTTCTCTCCGCTCCAGTTCCCTTGGGTGCTGCGGGAGGGTGCGCGGTTCCCTTGCCTTGTTATTGCCCCCAATCGTTCCCTCGAGCGATTCCTCGTTGCGAGAACCGGTTGTTTCGTTCTGGGCTCGCAATTTCCGTCCTGGTAAGGGTTTGTGGTTTTAAGATTGGTCTTTTCGGTCGGTGCAATGTAGGGTTTCGGTTGCAATTTTCTCTTTTTCTTGCAAGTGATAGATCCTCTTAGAGATTAGATGGGCTTATTTCCTCAAAAAAGAGATTAGATAGTCTATGTGTGATGGTTGTTGTTGTTCATGTCTCTTTTCTCTGTATATTTTGTTGAATTTTAAAGTCTAAACCTTCTAATTGAGAGTTGAATCAAACTTTTTTCTTTAATAAATGTTGAGAATGATCTCGAAGGTGATGTTTTTTATTTTTCTGAAATCTTAAAGCACCATATATGGTTCGACTCTATCAAAAGTTGGGATATTTTTTTATAGATTTTGAGATCGCGTGCTTCTATCTAGATCTTGTTGATTTATGGTATCTACTTTTATGAATTGACATAAGCTGAGAAAGGTGATATTTTAATGAAGTTGATAAATGCAAGAAATGTTTCATGGTTAAGAATTTGAAACTAAAGAATTTTCACTTTACAGGTTTCGAGAGTGGGTGCTTTCATCTGTCTCTGCTGGGCTGCAATATCCAGTTCTGTGAACAAGCTAAGGTGAGAAAGGTGTTATTCATGAAATTAATGGTTTTTGAGATATGTTATGGACCTTTCCTTTCATCCTGACTTGAATTTTTAGATACTTTATTTTCTACTGAAATTCTCCATTGATGTAATTATGGAGGTTATGGGTTGTGTGTATTTATTTCTATGAGGACTTTGTCTTCTTATGACAAAAATTTATGATATGAACTTTGCATCATCTCTGTATAAGTTTTTTCTAGTAAATTTCAAGGAATCAAGAGGTGGGAAATTATCTAGTTCTATTTTCATTTATTAAAAGGTTTGACGTCAGAACAATTTGTGGGAGGGTTTAATTTGATGCTGAATTCATCTGTAGAGTTTTCTTCGCTTAGAGTTATGCTTCATAAATGATCCAATTTTAGTGGGAAAATGGCTTTATTGTCATTATTTCACTCTTGTGCTGCATAGGTTATGGCTGTGGTCGCATCATTTTACAATTTTTTTATGAAATATTTTGGACATGATTTTCTTTTTTTTTTTTTCCCTCTGTTATTCATCTTGACATAGTGGTTCTGGTTCATATTGTGGGTCAAGTAGTTGTTTTTATATGTATCTTACTGTAAGATTCATAAATGCAATTACTTTTATGACCAGCATAACTTCCAACTTACAAAAGCAAACTTGTGACACAAATGGTATCTTGAATTTTTTATGCAACAAGATGTCCTGTATTCTATCTTGTCTCGATCCCCGATCTGGTTAGGCATCCTAGTACTTGCTTGGGATGCTTTTTTTTTCTTAAAAAAATATTTGAGAAGCTTTAGTGTTTTATTTAATGTTTAAATATATTTGAATTTCAAAAGTTATATTTTTATGATAAATTAGATCTATTCAAGATTGACACTATAATGTATAATGTATTATGGCTGAGATAGGATGGGACGGAATAGTCGAGATCGGTCTCAGAATCTTTTTAGTCTTTTGGGATGGGGTTGAGACAACTGTCTCAGCCTCACTCTCATCGAGTGTCTCAACCTCACTCTCATCGAGACTTGAATAACTAGACAAAAGAATGAAAATCGTCGAGACTTGAATTATTGTGCAAAAGTATGTAAATTTCACATTTGTCCTTCTTGTAACAAGGACATCCTTTCAATCCTCTAGTAGAGGTAAACATATCCAAAACTGGCCAGCCTTGTTCCAGCTATTTCAGGTTGGCTTTACAAATACATCCAATTTATAAAGAGCATCGTAATTCCCCTATTTATCCTTTTATAGAGTCCTGCATGTTAAATGCACGTGAGAGGATATGTGTATGTCTGATTTTTTTTTTTTTTTTTTTTTTTGAATGGAGAAATATTCATGGAAGTAGAAACTGGGATGGTTGTGGTTCACTTGTTGCAGAGAGCTAGGGATGAAACTGGGTTAATGACTCATGGACTGTCACTTCTTTGGTTTCCTAATTGTGGAAATGGAAGATGCATCAGGTCTTTTATTTATTTCCTCTTTCTCTTGCTTAATTGCATTAAGATTTTATTAAAGGCATTGCTAATTATGCCCTCTCAATTAAAAAAAAAAATTTGGCTACAGAAGGGCAATTTTTCAGTAACAAACGAAGTCTGGTCACAGAAAGCTTTTACTACTAAAATAGTAGAGATAGAGATGAGAGGTCGAGTTATAGAAAGCTTCTGCTATTAAAACAATAGCGAGATGGGCATGATGAGAACCTTTCTGTCCTCAACTTGAGATGAACTTAGCCATACAAGCAACCCTTGTTTCAACATTTTGAGCTGCCCTTACAAGTCCTTTGTCTTTAACATTTACCCATTTCAAACTTGTCATGAGGCCTTCCTCTTGCCATCTTCATTGGTCTTCTACTATTTTACTGTTGATTAGTGCAACTCATCTGCCTTATAATTTACTTGCCTTTAATCTTATTATATCATGTTTTTGTTAAAAATCCACTCTATATTTTTTTTATACTTTTGCTCATCTTGGGTGCTTGGGCACTCTCTATTGCTCAATATTTGTCTTTGGTGCTTTTAACTCTTGTAGCATGTTGTATGGTTCAAAATATGATTCAGAATTCCAAAAATGGAATTACGAGAAGTGGGTGTCATTTTGGAATTTTTGTCGAAACTAAATTCTAACACATTTCCATTTTGTCATTTTATTAAATGTCAATAAGCATTCTGTGTAGATTAAACTTCGATTTTGCAATGATGCAATGAATTGTAAGCACTGAACTTTAATTTCCAATGCTATTTTGGGGGACAAGCAAGTCTTTTGATATAATTTTGGCTATCTACCAATGCTTATGTAGGAATTTAACTTTTGCAGATAACTGCTTCCTGTTTCATTAATGCGTGATTTGCAAATAATTTATAAATTTATACCTCTTGAATTCCATTGGTTTTTAATGTTTGCAGTTTTCATGAGATATGAGCATAGGTCTATTTTGAGTGGCCCAACAAGCAGTTGAAACTCGTCTCACCCTTTGTGCTACACTTAATACTGTCACATCGTACTTCATTTCCATCCATATCAGATTCAATAATACCTCTTGTAAAGCTTCTTCCCAAGGTGTCCATTGTATCCATCATGTTGTCATCACATAAAATTTGTTGAAAGATCAAAAATTGTTAAACATGTAGCTGGAAAAGCTAGTCCATTGAGCATCGATGAGTAAATGAATATGCCTTTTTTGCTTTAAGCAAGGTTTTATCTAGATATGGGAGTGTACCGATTAGGGGCAGGTGTGATAGGGTCTCCAAATTGATTATGGTGTTGGCAAAGGGTATTGATTGCTGCACATCGACATGGTCGATGCACATTTGTGAAAGCCTTTATTAACCTTCAAAATCTAGTTTGTCTTTTTATCATGTTTTCTACCTTAATGCTAGGTTTTTGCAAAAAATAAGGTTGGGGCGACCATGATTTCAAATCTTGGGATGTCTCGTACGACATCAGGACGGGTTAATGCCCCAAGTGTCAGGATGGAACTATCCCTCTATCATCGTCCTAGTTGGCACATCCCGAGACAACTTTTGTTTCAAGTATTGATATAGGGTGGGACAATAGGGCATCCTATTCAATGAAAAAATCAGGACAGTCTCATCTCATGAGATTTAAAACCTTAAAGATGCGAGTTTAAATTCTCTAGTTATGATTTTCTCTGACTCAAAATGACATGATTAGATATTATATTTCTTTCCTTCTAGTTTGCTCATATGGAGAACATATGGTGAACAGAGATGGGTGAACTTCAAATATTCTACCAAAATGTAAAATTCCTGTTACTGCACTTAAAAATTCCTGTTCCAAAAAGGAAACCCCTATGGTCAAGCAACATCATAAATATATGATGATTTAATATGACTATATGCAGCGATAGATGTTTTACCTTAATCTTTACTTAAATAGGCAAAATGAACGAGAGAATTAAAACATGTATACATTTGAATGCCCATTTTAATTTTATCGATCTCTAAATGCACATGAAACTTCCAATTGCTTGTCTAAAACAATCAATGTATGACAATGTAATTGCATCATTACCACTTTATTGCAAAAAGAGCGGTGATACATACATGAATGATGCATTTGGAAAATGGACAAACTAAGATTTATCTGCTGCCTACTGTTAAGCTTGATTAGGTTTTAGGGGAATGGATCCCACTAGATTTGCATGTTGCTATATGCATGTCCAATATGAGTCCATAATCATGCACAATAGATCCTTATTTGCATAGTTGAAACTGAGAATACATGGCATATCTACATATGGGGTGTGTTTGTGTTTGTACACATAACCTAGCTATATTAATAATACAAGGCTCTGGATTCTAGTCCAATTCAAAACTATGTGCCAGTACTTTATATGTCAGTGCTTAATGATGGTTGGTAGAGTTGGATCTAAATCTGTTAAAAATAAATGAGCATTAGATTTTAAAACTCCATTTAAGATAAAGCCTGATTCTGGACATTTATTTTAAATTTTATTTTTAGATCATTTGCGTTTTTTAGATTGTCTTTGCTGACATTTATTTCATTTTTTTATTAGTATGTCTGCACAGTGCATGGTGCTTGCCCAGCTTTTAGGGTTTAAGCGCTTATGGCTTCATGCTCAACATGATTGCCTTTATGGAAAAAAAATATATGCTTGCCTTTAGAACCTGTTGATTAAATGGCTAAATATAGAGCTTGAGACAGTTCAGCTTGAAAAAGCAAGAGAAAAATCTTGAGGCATCAGCCTTTTAATAATTCAAAATGGCTATCAAATAATGTTAAGAATGTTAAATGTAAGCTTCTCAACTACTTCATGTGACCAAATTAACTTTGCCAAGAGCTTGTGACCAAAGTTCTTAAGCACAGGTTAAGACTATCAAGGCCCTCTTTGGTAACCACCCTATTATCAAATAACCATGCATTAGAATTATTTGCTGGATGTTTGAGGGTTAGTGGGATAAATAGTGGGAAAAAAAAAAAAAAAGAAAAAGTAAAGAGAGAGAAGGGAGATTTCCAGTGGTTAAATCTATTTCATCTTGTCAAACAAACTTGGTAACGCTACTTTTGGGGGCGTCAACCAAAAAAAGTTAAAACATCATTTTTTGCACTTGTTTGGTTGGCTAAGTGGATGACCACCACCTAATCACCACCTAACTAGTATTCCAAGCAAGGCCCTAAATGTTCTTTGAGATCAGCCAAAATATTAGAAAGAGAAAAATAGATGATCTGTCCACTTTGATGAGGACATGATTGTCATTTAATAAATGATTTTGTTATAAGCAGAATTTCACAGTTTGGTTCTTTTAAGGGATGGCATATAAGTACGTAATAAGCCATATGCCTTCTCTCAAGCATGCTAATTGTTCTAAGGAGTGCATATTTTGCATTTCACAGCAAATTCTGAAAAGTTACCCCAAGGTCAAAATCTTGAGACCTTTTTTTTTTTTTTTTGCTTCCTTGCCTTGGGCTTTGAGCTCTTAAGCCTTGTGGTTACCTTTTGCTAACCATGCCAACAACCAACTTGTGATGTGCTGGCACCTATGCTATCGCATAGCATTGAGGCTAGGTGTAGGTGCTTAGGTGGTTTATGTATAAAAAAAAAAAAAAAATTCATAAAGAAAAGGAACATAGAAGATCAGAACTAGGAAGAGATGGAATTGAAGAATGGGAGCAAGAGGAGTGTGGATTGGAAGAAAAAAAATATAGGATATAAGGTGGAGGAAGGAAGGCAGATGAAGGAGGACAAGAGAAGAATGGAAGGGAAAAAATGAGAAAGCTTAAAAGGGTATCTTGATCTTGCCAGCCATCATAGGAGTATGTGGATGTTGCTAGCCACCGTTAGAGCTGAGGTCACTTGTTTCCTGTATCTATCTTTTACAGTTGGAAGATGACAGGTTAGAAGAGAGGTTTGAAATACCAGTTGGTGTAGCACATTGTCGATGGAGTATGTGGATGTTGCCAGCCATCGTTAGAGCTCAGGTCTTTTGTTTCCTGTATCTGTCTTTTACAGTTGGAAGCTGACAGGTTATAAGAGAGGTTTGAAATACCAGTTGGTACAGTACATAGTCATTGATATGTACTATATCATCCCCTTGGTGGTTCAATGGGGCACTAGTTTGGACAAGTATTGCTAAATTCTACTTGAACTTCTTGAATTGACTTGGATAGAGCAATTTGAGGTGGATTGAGGTCAGTTTGCCTTGCACTATGCCCATATCGGTCCTGAACCAAGGGACACCATTCAGTACTATTTAGGATCATTTCAAAGCTTTTTTTTTTTTTTGGTACAATTGTTTACCATTTGAAGGTGGGAATAAAGTGAGGGAGAAGGGAAGACTGCCCAGGGAGATTGGCTTGCAGGATTGAAGCTTAGCTTTTGATTTGTAGGGCTAAAACATCATTCTAGCTAGGTAAATCTTCAACATTTTCCTTTGCAAACTGAAACTAAACCAAACTAACTACAGTTTTCTTCTTATTCTCATTACTAACTTTGAATACCGTTTTGATCAAACTTCTTATTATAAGAGATGTCTAGAATATAATTAAATGGAGACATCCTATTGTAAATTATCACCAAGCATTGTAACAGGACTCCACCTTTTTCTTTGATAATTATGTTGTCATGTGAGTGTGATATCAATAGGATGGTGCAGACATGCCCACAGTTTATTTTCTATGTTCCTAAGTCATTGATCTTTTGAGCTTTTGCTTGATTCTTTTGTCTTCTGACTGGCTGTCCTCTAGCCTACTAATTGTGATCACTTGTTATAAGATTACAAGGTGGTGGTCCATATCAACTTGGTAAAGCAATGTCTTTAATCTCCTTTCTCTTTCATTGGTGTGAATGTTTCCTTTGGAGGCTTTTTTGAGATCTAGAACAAGTACTCATGTAGTCCATTTTCTGAAGTTCTATATTTTTGACTGTCAATGTTTGATTAGAAGTTTAGTGGCATAAGATTATACCTATAATAAGGTGAATCATTTATCAATAGTTAAATTTATCTTATTATAATGTATTTCTGATAAAAGGTTCAGATTTGTGTCTATGCTATTTTTTTAAGTTAGTATATATGGAGTCTCTGTGTGTTGGAAGTGCTTTTCAAGATAAGATTTAGGGATGATTAGAATTTGAATGTAATTGTAAATTTTGGTGTAGATTTATTCTATGGTCTTGGTAGTGTTAACCTCTAAAAATCCAGAACTTTTACATATATGATCAGGTATAATAATCTCTTTCTGGCAAGGAAGCCCCACCCTAGGGTCTCTGCTTATTATAGAATGAGACTTATTTCCTGAGGGTTCCTAATCTTTTTCTTGGGGCGGGTGTGCATCAGATGTGCAGGCTTATCATTTTTCCTTTTTATGAAAATAAAATCAGTAAATTTTGCTTCTCTCATAGCACTATTTTCAACAAATAAAGCTGGAATGAGATTATTTCATTCTGCAAATAACGCTTGAGTTCTTGGCTTCTTTATCTTGATGAGGATGGGCATCTGAAAAAAGTTTTGGATGAAGAAATATAGTCAGCTTTTGGTAGTTTTGTCTGTCATATTGTATTTGGATTTAGTTCAGATATATGAATGATGGAAGCTGCATTTATGAATATGTGATCCTGTATCTTTTTTTTTCCAAAACTTTTTAGGACTGAAGTTCAAGGAACCATCCGTCTGCTATATGTAGGAGACCAAAGTCCCAGAACTAAAGAATTATTGTTGGGAGGGGTTGGTCCCATCTACAATATCAGATCCTGTTGTTGTTGACTGCTATAATTCTACATCAGAGAAGCAATCTTGTTTTGAAGTTATATTTTGCTCTTTTTGCACGTGCTTCTTCAATATACATGAGCATGAAGAGGAAACATAGCCTGTTTTGGTTGAAATATCTCACATGAAGGAATTTGAGGCCATTCTTATAATATTATGTCATGATGGAGTGCAACAAGGAAGAGGCTATCAGAGCCAGAGATATTGCTGAAAAAAGAATGCAAAACAAAGATTTTGTTGGGGCACGGAAGATTGCTCTCAGGGCCCAACAGCTCTTTTCTGACCTTGATAACATCTCTCAGGTTTTAACTGTTTGTGAAGTGCATTGTTCTGCTGCAGTTAAATTCAATGGGGAAATGGATTGGTATGGAATTCTTCAAGTAGAGCCATCAGCAGATGACTCAACTATCAAGAAGCAGTATCGCAAGCTTGCTCTTTTACTTCATCCTGATAAAAACAAGTTTGCAGGTTCTGAAGCTGCATTCAAATTAATTGGGGAAGCACATCTGATACTGTCTGACCGTGCGAAACGGACCCTTTATGACATCAAAAGAAATGCTAACATTAAAACTGCCCCATCAAGGCAGCCTTCTCAGCAAGCCAAAAAGACTCCTTATTCTAGAAGCAATGCTCATACCAATTTTAATGTCATAAATCAGCAGCAACAACAGCCATCAGCTTTCACTGGTTCCCAGACCTTTTGGACCATTTGCCCTTTTTGTGGCATGAGATACCAGTATTACAAGACGATATTAAACAGAGCTCTCCGCTGTCAGAATTGCTCAAAACCTTTTGTTGCATATGATTTAAATGCACAGGCTGTGCCTCCTGGGACAAATTCAGGAAATTCATGTAGTAGTTCTGGAATTCCACCACAGCAGTTTCCCAATCAGCAAGCTCATAATACCAGCCAGCAAACTCAATTTGGAAATGCCTCTTCTAGCACTGGATTTCAGGGTAGTATGAGTGGGACCCCAGCAGTCAACTCTGAATATGGAGGTGGGCCTATGAAGAAGGCAAAAGAAGAAGGTAAGGTTGATGTTGAAGGTGGTACCGGCAATGCGGTGAAGTTTGAAAAAGTAGATCTTACAGACGTGAATATGAAAGAGCAGGTAGCTAAGCCTTCAGTGAAGACAAGCCAGAAGAGGGGCAGAAAAGCGGCTGTTGAATCTAGTAATTCAGATTCCACTGATGTTGAAGATGGTACTCCTGCAGAGCAGTGTGCTGGGGATGATGCCGGCCATTATCTGCGAAGATCAACCAGGCAGAAGCAAAATGTCACTTATAATGAAGATGGGAGTGAAGATGATGATGATGATGACTTCATGAATTCTTCTAGTCATAAAAGGTTGAGAAAGGGTGGATCATCATGTAATGGTGCTCGGAGAGATAAAGAGTTGTCAGATGGTGATGCCAATAGGGTTGATGTAGGAACTAGTGAGAACAACATTTCTGAAAAAAAAATGCATAGCGAACAGGAAGGAGGCACTGCACGTGATGAAAAAGTACCAAATGGAAATGAAGAAGTGACCAAAGATAAATTGCAGGAAGGCAAACAAGCAACCATTAAGAAACAAGCAACCATTAAGAAAGAAGAAATATCTCGAGCTGGGACGGATTCTAGTGTCGATTCAAGCTCCAAGGCTTCACCTAATCTTGGGTCCTTTTCCTACCCTGATCCAGAGTTTTGCGACTTTGAGAAGTTCAGGAATCCAAATCAATTTGCAGTTGATCAGATCTGGGCAGTCTATGATAATCTGGATGGGATGCCTAGATTCTATGCTCGGATTAGGCATGTCTATGCCCCAGACTTCAAGCTGCGCTTTACTTGGCTAGAACATGACCCCACAAATGAAGCGGAAATAACATGGTCTGATGAGGATTTGCCTGTTGCTTGTGGGAACTTCAGACTGGGGAAATCAGAAGTCACTGAAGATCGGCTGATGTTCTCACATGTTATTTCTTGGGAAAGAGGCAAAAAAAGAAACTCATATGACATATATCCTAGGAAGGGTGAGGTTTGGGCTCTTTTCAAGGACTGGGATATTGGATGGAGCTCTAATCCAGACAGTCACAGGCTGTATGAATATGAAATTGTAGAAGTTGTCTCAGATTTTGCTGTGGGCACTGGCATAAGTGTCATTCCATTAGTCAAAATAAAGGATTTTGTGAGCTTGTTTATCCAAGCAGAAGGCGAAATAACAGCCCCATATGTCATACCTCCCAACCAAATACTCAAGTTTTCTCACAATATTCCTTCTTATAGGATGACTGGAGATGAAAGAGAAGGCATTCCAAAAGGTTGTTTTGAACTTGATTCAGCATCCCTTCCTAACAACTTTGAAGAGATTTTTCATTCCATCAGTCTTGACAGCATCACCGTCAGAGTTGAAAAGTTAGATAATGAATGTAGTGGTTTGTATTCTAAGATTGCATTTGATCAAGAGAAACGTGGAACTTTTACAGTTGAGGAAACTGAGAATATGAAATGTCAGGACTTTTCTCGTCATGGGGCAAATGTAGTTTATAAGGAGGAACATCATTCAAGTACAAGTCAGCATATGGCAACAACTGCTTTAAAACATGCAAATGAAAAAAAGGCATCCAGAGTAGAGATTGAACAAAATAAGGTAGATTCTCAGAATGCCAATGCTAACAGTGATGCTGAATGTCATGATTCATCTACCTCATCATATCAAAGCCCGACTACCTATGAATATCCTGAATCAGAGTTCCACAACTTTGAAGGAGGCAAGTCCATTGAAAAGTTTCAGCGTGGTCAGATTTGGGCACTCTATAGTGATATTGACAAATATCCCAAGTACTATGGCTGGATAAAGAAAGTTGAATTGGAGGATTTCAGAGTGCATGTGATATGGCTTGAGGCTTGTCCTTCAAGAGAGGAGGAGAAACTATGGTTAGGAGAGGAGCTGCCACTTGGATGTGGAACATTTAAAGTTGCTACTGGGAGCATGACATTTGATACGAAGGATACATTTTCTCATCTTGTACAAGCCAGACCAACTGGTAGAAAGAACCAATACGTTATCCTCCCCAGCACTGGGGAGATTTGGGCCGTATACAAGAATTGGCGTGCAGGATGGACCCTTTCAGATTTTGAAAATTGTGAGTATGATGTAGTGGAGATTTGTGAGCAAACTGGTTCTGGAATGAAAGTTTCGCTTTTATCTAAGGTGTCTGGCTATAGAGCTGTATTCAAGCCTGAAAGAAGAGGAAACCCTATGACCATGATGGAGATACCAGAAGATGAATTTTTGAGGTTCTCTCATCAAATACCTGCATTCCGGCTGACAGATGAAAGAGGTGGCAAGTTACGTGGATATTGGGAGCTTGATCCTGCATCAGTACCAGAGATTTTTCTGTTTCCAAATGTTGACTGAAACATTAGGCTAATTGGGTTGGAGTCCTTTTACCTTTCAGTTGATCCCTTGATTATCATCTCAGGTTCTCACTAAAAGGGCAACAAGAATGCTTCCAGTTTGCTTCAGAAGCTGCAGAATTCTTGTAATTCTGCTGGATCCGATCTGGATCATAGTTTAAATCGTCTGTTTTGTGCTCTAGTTTTTGGAGGTTTCAAGCAGGTACCAGCTTGGAAGAGTTGCAGATTGTGCAATTGACCCATTTTGCTAGCCGGAAGGGAGCGTTCTCCATTGGCAGCACTCGTATATATGTAGATCTTTAGTCATGCAACCAGAACTAGCTTGGTAAGATTCTAATATTTAATGCTTGCCATTAGATTCATGTTAGCTATCCTGGTTGTTCAGGCTTCTGATGCGTTGTGGTCTTGCATTATTTTGGTGCAATGAAACCCCAAGAAGGCTCATCAAGGTGTTGTGCCCCCTCACGATCATCTCTCATTAATCTCTGCTATTTTAAGTTCCATTTATGGTTAATTGTTTCCATGGTTAACATAGAATCAACCGGGGCATTCATCTATATTTTACCATGGTAGTAATATCTCTAGTGGTAGTGTTTAGCTTGTTATACAGGGTTTGAAGTTTGCCTCGGGCAGCAATACCTTGTTGGTTCAGAAGCCACTTGTTTGTTCTCCCATATTATTTGTATTCAAAACAATGTCCTGCCATCCACAAGGGCTTCTTTAATGGATGATCTGAACCATCCTTTGATTTGAGCAAAACTATGAATCATGCCAATGTTGTGGATTCATTTTTGTGCTCACCAAGCGGTTGCCAATCATTTGTCAAGAAAATGAATTGTTTAATCTTGGTTTAAGCTTGGTGCGTGAGTTGTGGCTCTCACAATTTTTTTTTATATTTTTATATTTTTTTTTATTTTTTATTTTTTTTTTGGGGGGGGGGGGGGGGGGGTAAGAAAAGCGGTGGTTAGAGTTTTAGCATATAGGATAAAGATCTATTGGAAAGTTATCATATCGATAGATTTGTGTTTGATCCATTGGGAAATTATTATATTAATAGATTTATGTTTTGGACGCAGCTTGATCGGTAAAAAAGTTCGTTGTTTGGTTGACTTCGTGAAACCTGCCTGTAAGAGAAGCTTTAAGAGAAGAAGCTTGAAAGGGTTATAATCTTGGGTTTAATACTTTTTTAACCGGAGATTTTCGGGATCGTTATTGGTTCAGGCTACAATGGCTGAGTTGCCTTTTTAAAATAAAATACTGTTCGCTGCTGAAGTATAGAGCAACTTAAGATGAAATTTAGATCCGGTTTCTTGATTTGTGTGGATCTTTCTATATCTCACTTTTCGTTCGGTTGTGAGCTGTAGAATACGCTCTACATGATGGTAAATTGTAAGAGATTCCATCCATTCTCAATGGCTTCCACAAATTTTGGCACCACATAGCCTGAGATATGCCTCGGATTCTTGAAGTTACATGGCGCGTTGTTGTTCATCAACGCCATGTTAATGCGTTATGCCAGATGGCTGAAATCCAGTTATAGAATAATTGGATCTCATGGAAGCAGGCGCCTGTTAATGTGTCCACGGAGATATTATTGACTTGTTAGGTAGAGATATTATTATCTTGTTGACTCCTTAGGTAGAGGTATTATTAGGTAGAGATATTGTTATCTTGTTGACTTGTTACCCTTGTTAGGAAGGAATGGCAACGGGATGAAGCAAGCACGGAACGTATGACTGTATTTGTGCCGTTCTTACCCATATTTGTTATAGTTATAAAACTTTATATGCGTATCTTTAGGGATTATATGATATTCATACCCATTTCGTTCTACTTGATATCTGTCGTTTATTTTGAAATTTGTTTCATCTTCTGTGTTTTTTTTTTTTTTTTTTTCCTTTCAAGTTTCAATTTTAGGCTAAGTCTAAATCAATTGTGAATTGCTTTTTAATTTCAGATCAGATAAATAAGCCGAGCTTAGAAAAATTATGGTATATAGTTGCTAGTATAATTTTATATTAAAAATTTGTAATTATATATAAATAAAGATAGTTAACTAAATTTATTAACGAGTATAATAGGTATACATAAGAGATGGTAATATCTTTATGTACATACTTGTTTCATATTTGTATTTTTTATACTCATATTTGTATTCATGTTTTAGCATTCATATCCATTCTAAATGAAGCAAGGGCGGGCATATGTGGGTTCGGAGGAAATTGCCATCCCTAATGTTAGGGATGCCAAAATTTGGTTTAGCTAGCAAGAATCCATTAGAACCATTTACAACAAAAATATGAAGAAATAGGATCCCTGAAGTAAACTTAATGGCAGGGTGATGCGTTGTAACAGCTGCAGTGACTAAAAATCTGGTATCTTTCTCAGATCCATCTTTCATTCTTGGCGTCTGCCCCATTATTATTTCAAATCATGAGTAGTTGTTCAGTCTAAGCAAGTTCGTTTTCATCTAGATTAAAATTAGAACCACTATATTGGAATAAACATCGTTTAGATCACTACAATGCTTATTCTATTGTCATAAACATAACAAATAATAATGAAAGGAGTACCACCTTTTCTCCCTCTACGGAGCCCCCTTTTTCTTTTTTTTTTGGTTTGGGTTGTGGTCACCACCTCACCTGCTAAGATAGCATCCTAAATGCTTGAGCCAACTTGGACATGTCGAGATCAAATTGGAGCCAAGGATTTTGCAGTTAGGTTCAGGAACAGTCAAATTTTAGGACTCAAATTTTACATGGATCTTAGATGGATCAAAACTTTGAGTTGAGTTGGGTCATGAAGAAAAGGTTGTTGAAAAATTTTAAATTGAATTGAGTTATGCTCTTTTAAAGGAAATAAATTAGATAGGTTAACTTAATGTCTATTACTGATTTGAGTCTTATTGAATAAATTAGATTAAGTTAGTATGAGTAACTCGAAATGACTCATGGATGGATGGGGTCAAGAGGTCTTAACATGATGCTGGAATGGGTCCAGTATAAGTCAAAGTTCTAATGTTGTACTTTCTTGACTCCAACTCGGCTCCAAGTGGTTTTATTTTTTATTTCTTAGCATCAATCTCCATCTTTGTCTCATTCATTTGATTAAATAACTATATTCAAACTTGGCACTTTGGTTGCTATGGAAATGAAGGTTGTAGTACTTAAGCTTCGAGATTTTTCCTCTTTGTGCATGTTATGTAAATTCTACAATTTTATTTTATTCTTTCAGCCATTTTAAAGAATTTGTACCAGATGTTTATTAAACTTAACAATCATAAGCCCTATTAGTGTGGCACTTACAAGACGCTTTTGTCTTAAATCTTTGCATCTTCACACTAAAGAGTCCTTTGATTTATAATAATTTATGTTGATAAGGTGAGATTATGGTACAGATTACTATATTTGATAATTAGACATGATAATTTAAGTGGTAATATTTGATTTCCAATAATTTAAGATTACTATAAATCATGGTAATCAAATTTTCATTTGAAAGGTAGAAATATTCAGGGTTACCAAAGTTTAGTAATATTAAATTACGCTCTTAACTTCCATATAAATATTTAATATTACTTAATCTGACTATATATTTAATTTGCACTAGATAATATTTAAATATTTAATATTATATTTATATTTAATATTTTAAACACTATTATATATTATATAATAATATGTAGATATTAAATTTTAAATTATTAATATTTATGTCTTTCCTGCATATTAAATTATTAATTTAAATATATTACTAAAAATTTATATATTATATAATAATATAAATTATATAATAGGATATTTAATAATATTATAATATATATTATATTATATATAATATATATTAAATATTTATAATATTTGTAAAATTAATTTATAAAGAATCTTAATTTTTATCATAATATATTATAGTCTAGTAAAAAGAAGAAAGGGCCACTTAAAAGATAAAAATGATTTATAATAAAATTTAAATAAAATTTTAAAATATGGTAAACTAATTACTGTATTTTGTTATTATGAATCAAACATGGTAATCTTTTATTTTTGAGAATTTGATTACTAAGTATAAAATTATCAGGAATGTAAGATGTTTGATAATATTACATTATCATGAATCAAATGCTACCTAAAAAGATTGAAGGAAGATCTTAACCTATGGTATTACCATAGCCTTTTAATCTTGCTATTGCTAGGAAATTTATCTCTAAAAGTAGTATTGTGAAGGAATGCATTAGCTTGTATTTAGTACCAAATTAATAATGCTAGCTCATTAAGGGTGATCACCTTCGGGCATTTGGTCTAGTGGTATGATTCTCGCTTTGGGTGCGAGAGGTCCCGAGTTCGATTCTCGGAATGCCCCTAAAATGCCTAATAAATTTTGTTACTATTATTTAATAATTATAATTATATTTTAATATACTATATTATATTATTAGTTATATTATATTTTTATTATATTATAGGGAAATGCTATGGTGCTTCTCTATTTTTTTAGTTATATTCAGTAAATTTATTACAATCATATTAAATGTGTAAAACTTTTAGCTTTTTAACCATTTGTACTATTAAAAAGCATTATTATAATTATTCTTGACCTATAAATTATTATAACAATATTATAATTAATAATATGATATTATAATAATATTAGAATATATCATGTCATAGTATTATAACATAATATAAAGAAATATAATAATATTTTAATATTATTATAATATATTATTTTACTACTATTCAATAATTATATTATAATATATTATTAAAATTATAGTAAGTATTATCTAATCATATAATAATATTATAGTAGTATACTATAGCATAAAATTTTATAATATTATAACATTACTATGTTATCATATTTTATACTAAATTATAATAATATTTTTTTATAATTATAATAATAATATTTTATTTATATAAATAAATAATATTATAATTATAATAATTATATTTTAATATATTACATTACAATATATTTTTACAATCGTATTATATTATTATTATATTATAATATTAAATGTAGCTGTTTAGCTATGTGACCTTCAAGTTTAATGAAAATAGACTCATGATATTTGGTAAGTAGAGTTTTTGAAAAAAAAGCTCCAAATTGAAGCTTTCCTAAGTAGAGCTTTTAATAGCTTTTGGTTAAGTTAAAAAATACTTTTTAAAATTTTATCAAACACCATAAAATCACTCAAAAGTATTTTTATATTTCTAAAAATATTTTAGATGCTCCAAAAGCTCAACTAAACGAGGCCTTAGTAATAATCTCCATCTTTGTCTCATTCTTTTAATTGAATAATTAGACTTACTATGGATAATAAAGGCTATAGTGCTCGTGATTTATTTATTTATTTTCCAGTGTGTGTATCGTAAATTCTCTATTTATATTTTATTGTTTCAGCCATTTTAATAAATTTGTAGTAGTTGTTTATTAAACTCAACCA
The DNA here is from genome assembly GCA_017589505.3 of Metroxylon sagu. Lineage (NCBI taxonomy): Eukaryota > Viridiplantae > Streptophyta > Magnoliopsida > Arecales > Arecaceae > Metroxylon > Metroxylon sagu. Next base: position 392,207 of record JACVBY030000490.1, on the reverse strand, counting down.
CAAGCCCTATTAATGCAGCACTTAGGATATATGCGAGAAGTTTCTTGAGGACCTTAATCAAAGTTTGTATAGCATTACTTTAGTCTTTTGATTATACAACTACTAGCAAATTTCTCTAAAATAAGTAGTATTGTGAGAGCATATATTAGCATGTATTTAGTTTCACATCAGTTATAAACCGAATAAACCTTATAAATAAATATATTATATAGATTTAAGAAACTTAAATAGTACCTTCTTAACTAGCATTTTTAGATGAGGTCCTAAGTTATTATAGATACTAAGTCGAAATCTTCTCTTAATAATGCTGTGATCCTCAACCAAGCATCTGTTCTAGTGGTATGTTTCACGCTTCGAGCGCGAGAGACCTTGGATTCAATTCTTGGAATGTCCCCAGCATACCTAATAAATTTTTCTAGAAGAATTATTCATTTGGATGCTAAGCTTTTGAAGATTGTTTTATTTTTTATTTCTTGGCATCAGTCTTCATTTTTGTCTCATTCTTTTGATTGAATAACTAGACCCTATTTTGGCACATGCCTACTGTGGACAATGAATGCTGCAGTACTCACGCTTTTAGGATCATTGTTTCTATTTTATTATTTAAGTTATTTTAAGAAATTTTTGTTTAATAAACTCATAATTATTTAGCATGTATTTAGTCGCACATTAGTTCTCTTCATAGCTAGCTTTTTTTGGATGAGATCCTAATTATTAGAGTCAAATTACGATGAGGTCTCTTAATGAGATTGAGAACTCTCATGGGCCAAGAGGAAGCAAGATAAAAATGGGACTAGGAGCAGAAGCAGCAACACATTGATGAAAAAACTTTTCTATGGCAGCTTCTGAGATGGATGAAACTATAATTAAGGCTGCCAACATTGTTGGAAAAGGGGACTTATCTCATTCATTCCCAAACTGACTCTGCTCTTATAGGATTAAGCAATCTCATGTTACAAGAACCTGGTGATCCATCCAAGCTAATGAATTGGAGGCTATAGATAATTTTTTTTTTTTTTTTTTTCTTGTTAATTATGCAGGATGATCTCAAGAAGTTAAATTGCAACCAATATAGTGAAGTCATCGCCCATTTCCAGTATGAAAAAGAATTCAACATTTAGCTGGAAAAATCAATCATAGGAATCCAATTGGAAAGGCAGTAATTGAGTCTTGAGGATGAGGGCGTAGATAAATTTTTTCCTACTTTGAAACCAAGACTAGTATGCAGAAATCACAAAGCCATCCACCAAAGACTAGACATCCTATCTTCAAAATAACTAGTGGCGCATATGTTGAGAGTGGGGAGAAGGAATGTTTGAACCTTGATGGTAGGAAAATAACAATGTGAGCCTGTTCAAATTCAAGATTAATGATGCACAATTCAACAACAAGTAAAGCAATTCATATTTCTGAAATAAAGACAAAGAACAGTATTTTCAAGGATATGGATGAACAATCGAACATTGTGGTATTAGTGGAGATCTACATGATGGTGACACATAACGGATTAGAAGGTGGCATAATATGAGCGATCTGATCGCTACATTAAAAAGGAAAGTCTTGAAGGAGCGACTTCCACCAAAAGGTTAAATCTCGCAAAGGTGTAGTCCACTTTGAGTAGGAGTCAATCACTCAATTCGAGAAGGATTCTTAAATCCTATTCATAAGAGACTCTATCAAAGGTAACATAATGTTAATATAATGCCTCAAGCTTACTTGCTGGTTCAATTAACCTGTTAGTAGGTTGAGCTCATGTGGCCAATAAAATTCGAGTGTAGGTTAATTGGTAGTAGGTGAACTTAAGTTATAAGCTCTTCAAACTTTTTTTTCTATCTGATATGGGGCTATTTTTGGGTATTACAATCTCCCTTCATTCTGAAGAGACGTCCTCGTCGCACGGGTGGCTCCACATCATGATGAGACTTAACCACTATTTCATGGGTAGCCCTTTTCTCCTATTGTACATTTGGATTGGCTCTTATATTATTTGTAATACTCTAAGCCCACCTACTGATCTAATTAACCTATTAATGAGCTGAAATCATGTGGCTTTAAGAACTCGAGTGTAAGATAATTGGTAAGATTATTTTTGGGGTATTACAATATTTGTACTGCACCAAACTTACCTACCGGTTCAATTAATTTGTTAGCAGGTTGAAATCATGTGGTCTTAAAAATTCGAGTATAAGTTAATTAGTAGTAGATAAACTTGAGTTATAAGCATTTTGAACTTTTCTTTCCAATTCGATGTGGAGCTATTTTTAGGATATTACAATTAACTTAATAAAAATAGCCCTAAACTTGAGGTAAATGAATTCAAAAAACCTAATTAAAAAGTCCTAGAGCAATGTCTTATAGGATTCTAAGCCTTCTTTTCTGCTTTCCACTATATTCTAGGCTGATTTGAACATCAGAGGATCCCTCAGAGATAATTTTTAGGCCTTCCTACCTCTTCTTTTCTCTCTTTTGCAAAAGCGCATGCATCAAGTGATCAAAGAAAGTGCTGTACCATCCAAGCTAATATCCATATGATCCGTTAGCATTCAAGAGCCACTTTTCAATGCTAATAGAATCCCAAATCTCTGGAGCAGCATTTGGAAGTAACTGATGTTACGATAGGTGTTGAAGGTATGTATAATGTTAGACTTGATATACAAATGACAATTGAAGCTATGAAGGCCTTAGTTCATGCATCTCCTATTAATGATGCAATCGAGGAGGATCAATATGTAGTTGCTGAACATTGGAATGAGAATTCTTGTAAAGGTCTAATGAAAAGATAACTTCATTAAAGAAATATTTGCTCAATAAGTTGTCTATTGTTACTGAATTAGAAAAATGCTGTGTACCGAATTTTCTCCGCAAAGGGGTAGAGAGGGGGGAGCCTAAGTATTTCCAAGAAAACCCCAAGTTGATCAAGAATGAAAAAGAATTCAGATGACAAAATAAGGAAAACAAAATCAAAGAGGGAAGCATGGGGTTAAGTGCAGGACTTCAATTTTAAGAATTTAGTCAATGGAAATGCATCTTCTAGACCTCTCAAGAAAAGGAAGACGTAAGGTACAATGGATGAAACCTTCATTAAGGAGGGTGACAAATGCTCCAATCCATTGACCCTTCATATGTTGCTTGAAGTGGACAATAGACTTCAAGGTGGCCAAGACTGATTGCCAATCAACCAAGCTTTGGAAGAATGCCTAGTCATCAGCATAACTTTATCAGCAAGGAGGTAGATAGAGAGTCTATAAGCTATAGATTCCTCGCCAAGCTTCAATAGCACAGGTATGCGAGATTATGAAGGCTTGAGGTTGGAGAAATGTGACTTGATGCCCATGCACTCCATAGCCTTAATCTCAATAGGTCGATGTGTGTGTTTAGAGAAAAGTCACCTAGTAATAAGGAAGTCCTAAGCGCCAAATGGCTAGGAGGTCAGCAACCCACTCTGTGTATCAAAATCCACAAGTCGACATTTAAGAATAGGAAGTTTACTCCCTCATTCAAGTAGACCGCTTCGGTCTTAAGAGTGAGGGGTATGTGATGAGGGCAAACCTCTTTCACTAATAGCTGGACAAGAACATAACACTATTGTCTATGACTTCGCTAGGACAACGTGTCCAAAAACTAAAAGATAACGTGTCTTTAGTGGAGATGGGTACAACCATCCTCTAGTTAATTAAGCCATTTATGTTATATAATAAATATTACCCGTGGCACTAGGCATGGGCTTCTATCAACCCACCTTAACACCTGACCATATCATGTACTCTCAATCAACCACTTCATCCTAATGTACGGATGTCTTATATAACCTAAAAAAGATATCTTCAAAATTTCTCTTTCTAAATGCTTTCCCAGTCTTTTTCCATAGATTTTACTTTCTTCATTAATTAACTTGAACATGGGAGGGCCTTCATCAAATAGCCCTTGACACCTCTCATGCTCCTTTGTTGTACTCATAGACACGTAAGCCTTCAAGAAAAAATCCTTTTTTATTGGACCAATTGTCGTTTTAGTTCTTAACTCATCTTCTAACTTATCATCTTTATTAGTACTCAAGGTCCCTCAATCGGATTGAAGCACCATCATAACATAATAGTTATTTTTATAGAAAAGGCCTGTTAATGAGCTACATAATATCATGGCTTTAATAATAATTTTGATATAATAATCATCTATAAAGAAAAGTATTTGCTCAAAAATTTTTTCCCACATGTATGAGGTAAGTTCAAAATATTAATCAATGTAAAATTGTTGCAGCTAATAAAGTATAAATTATTGAAAAGGATTTTAAAAAAATAGAAACTAATGATGGTAAAGTGAATTAAAATTTACTTTTTGTCTAGGCATCTCTCAAGTGCATTTTCACTAATCATTTCTTGTATTTAAGAAATGTGATGGTAGTGAAAAAGAAATAAAAACTAAATGTATTTATTACCTTATAAAAAAGAGCATGATTTTTAATACATTGTAAGGCCGATTGAGAAAGCATGTTAAATCTTGTTGGCTATAATAAACTATTTTCATTAGAGGCCATCTCATTGTTTTATCGAGGTGCATCTATTTCTGTATACAGACAGAGAATGTAATAACTTCTATGTATTCGATCTATGTTGTTCTTATGTATAAATAGATTATAAAATACCATGTATGAGATCTTTGCCATTCTTTATATTTCTTTTATAAACTTTAGATTTTATCAAGTTATTTCTAAATTATATATTTTTATTTATCATGATACTTTTTTTTGTTTTTAAATATACTTTGTATAGATACTCATTTAATAACAATATTATATTAAGCAATTTTACAATAGTTTGATCATCCATATACCACAACTATTCTTTAAAATAGTGGTTATTTAATTTGAAGCAACTATCAACTAATAGGATGATGATTGCTCTATATTCTAGTTATTATAATTATCTTATAATTATCATAGAAAATATGAAACTATTTTTTGATTAATTTGATATTTGTGATAACATTACATCTTGCTATATTGTGCCTAGTTTTCTTATTGTTCTAATGTGCACAATTTTTATAGAACTAATTATTTTGAGATAGTTTGCTGTTAAGGAAAAAAAAAATGAGGAGTGCAACATCTGCACATATACTAATTTTAATTTAGAAGACTTCATTACTTTATTTAATAGTAGAATTTTAATTTAATGAAAAATAAGCTAAATTGAGAAATAAAAGAGGCAAAAAAAAGTCATGGACAAGAAAGAGAATAATTATATGTGGACTTTTCATCTCTCTCTTCCCCTCAACTCTTCTATCTATCACTTTATTTATATTATTATCGGCTACTCCACTGACCACTTGATATTACTTTGCTAGTTAGACTTATGAACACTTCTTTCTCTCTCTTGCCTTTACTACCTTCACCATCCTCAATTTTCTTCTATTACTTACACTTCTCTCTCTCTCTCCTTCTTATTCATTTTCTTTATTTTCACCATCTTATTTACTCATATTTGTTCTCTATGTTACATGCTTTTGTACAAGTATGCTTGTGTTTCATATTTTAATCATAAAAGAGTGTTTATGATAAGCTCTAGATTTATATGATTCTCATTCTATGATTTAGTTGTTTGTTTTCTTAATTTATGTTATTGTCTTGAGTAATTACTATAAGAAAAGATTAGGAAATAATAAGACTCATGAGGAAAAAAAAAAAAAAGAGATGTCCTTTAAAAAATTAGAGTATTTTAATCAATGAAGCTTTTTGTATATTAATTATTTCATCTTCGATATAAAAATGCAAGTTTTTAATAGTAAAAATCTTGAATATTTTATTTACTATTAATACATAAGTACGAAGACACTATATACTTAAAAATAAATCCACATTAGCAATGTAAACAACTTTTTTTTTTTTTTTTTTTTTGTGGGCTATAGAATATCCATTTGATGATTAGTCAATAAATCAAAATAATTATTTATCTTGATTAATTTTTTTTTAATTTAAAATATTTAGATCCATAAGCACTTGGACTATATATTTTGAGATAAATATTATCTGGGCCTCTTCTTGGGCTTTAGAACCCAACTCATATTCTTTGGACTGTGGACAAAACCCCTCAAAACCCTCGGCGAGCTGCCATTTTTCCTCACAGGTAGCCTCCGCTGCCCGCCCTCACAAGCGAGAGAGGAGGAAGTCGAACACACCTCTCTCTCTCTCTCGACCCCACCATGAATCTCCTGTGGAGCTTCTCCGGTAAATCCCCCATATCATTCCATCTCCCTCTCCCTCTCCTCAAGCCTCTCATCGAAATCTCACTTTTCTCCTCTTTTTTGATCCAAAACAGCCCAAAGTCGCCGCTCCCTGGCTCTCCTGAAGCACTCCTCCCGGGCCTTCTCGGTGGAGACGGCGGAATACTCGAAGAGGAACTACGCCAACAACATTTCCGAGTACAACACCGTCATCGGATCCCTCATCGCCCAGCGAAGGCAGAGCTCCCACCATTCTTGCCCCTTTCTTTTTATTGCGCGTTTTGGCCTCATTTGTTATCGGTGTTGGCTTTGTGGGCTTCAGGAATTTCTTGCTGAGGGATGTGTATGATGACATGATGCTCGACGGCGTCCAGCCTGTGCGCGACACCTTCCACTCCCTCATTGTGGGCGCCATGAAGGGAAGCCGGCTCCAGGATGCCTTCTTCTTCCGCGATGAGATGAAAGCCTTGGGCTTGTCCCCCGATGTCGGTTCTCCTGTCCTAATTGACCTTTTTTTATATTTTTTATTATACCATGTAGGGTTGTGGCTTTCGTTGCTGTTGATCTTAAAGATTGTAACTTAGAAGTTTTTTATTGTACCGTGTCTTGAAGCATTTTAGTGTTGCAGGTTAATCTGTACAACTTCTTGATCTCGACCTGTGGGAAGTGCAAGAACTCTGATGCGGCAATAAAGGTGGGTTTTGTTATTTGACCTCTTTTTGATTTTGCTTGCGTGGCAATATTTGAATTTGATTTGGAAATATTTGGTTGGCATAGTGATCTTGTTGTTCTTTGCCCTTCCATTTATCACTTTATATATCGTTATTTGGTGGTTGAATTTTTGTTTTGTTTTTTCATAACAAAGCTTTTGGAAGAAATGAAGAGGCATGGGGTGAAGTTGAAAGGAGAGAGTTACATTTGCCTTCTCAATGCTTGTGCAGCAACTGGCCGTACCGATCGAGTGTATGTTGTATTGGTGACTATATACCACGTAGTCTTATATTTAATTCTATCCATATTATTGTTTGTTTGACATTTGTTTGTCTATTACATGAATGAGAATTCTTATAACCTTGCACAGAAAGTTTCTCCATACTTGGTTGTTATGTGAACGTGGAATGCAAACAAGCAATAAAATTCAACCATACATTTGCTAAAGCGTAATATCTCATCAGTAGAGTCTGTAGAATTCAGTGTTTAAGTGTTATAATAGAGCTTAGTAGTTTATGCACTTAGTCTCTGCTAAGCTGCAGGTTGCTCCAAAATAAATGTTTTCAACAATGCTTTTTGTGGGCACAATTATGTGGTAGTTCTCTATGGATCAGAACAGTGGACCACTGTACCTTTCTTTCTCCTTTTTTTAAATACAATGATGTATGGGATGATTTAGGGAAACAGTTCAATCTATTCATCAAAATGCATTTAAGATGGATTGATCAATAAGGCGTATCAATTTATGCTACAGCTATGCAATTGTTCGTGATATGACTGCTGCTGGTCTTGGATTAAACAAATTTTGCTATGCTGGACTTATAACTGCATTTAAAAACAAGTTACCAATCACTGAGGAGACCACCACAAAAGTATGTGATGCATGCTGTTATTTCTTTTCTTCTATTCTTCTTCTTCTTTAATGATATTTACTTCCTCCTCTTTCTAAATGTGTGCTGTCCGAGAAAGATTATTGAGTTTGTTAAGCAATCCAAGGGGTGGTCTTCAGTTGAAACTTCAAGTGACAGTGGACAGAATGTGATGATGAATGTCTCTGAGGAGGAATTGTATAACATCCCAACTGCAGAATATGTGCACAGACGAGGATTTATAAATAGGAAGCTAACAGTTTATCATGTAGCTTTACATGCCTGTGCAGATTTAAAGAGTAAAGAGGTATCCTTTTTTCAAACTGGAGATCTATTATTGATTGATATTATGGATCTACTGTCTAGCATGATAATGTCATTATGCAGTATCTGATCACTGTAGTGCTTGGGCTTTGAAAGGAAATATTGTAGAACTAACTAGTTTTTGTAAGTGTTGCCTCTTAAATCCTTTGTAGTGACTTGTTTTTAGATGCTTATAATGCATGTGCATTGGAATGCTTACAGAAAAAAAAAATGCATTTATATAAAAAAATTAACTAATTTTGATTGACCATTGATACATGAACGAGCTAAAGTAGTTCTTTAGTTGCACAACTAAGAGTTGCGTAATTTGGATCTGTGGATCTGTAGCTGAAGGATATAAAAATGATGCTTCAGTTGATCAGAAAGTATATGCTACATTAGATCCTAAGTAGAAGATGAATAAAAATTATTGGGTTTCTTTCTTGCATCAATGTGGTTGGTCCTAACTGCATGCCTGAATTCAATAAAATCAAATATTTTTGACTTTTAATACTTAGATTTGTTATGTTAAGTTTTTTATGAACAGTCTTTTAGTGATGCAAATGCATTCTATGGCAGCCCAAATATTTGGAACATGATTTGATGGCTGTGGCTATTTATCTGATATTGGGAATGCAAATGCCTTTTTTCCTCTTTTGAAAGTCATGTCTATCTTGAATTATGGATCTCTAGTGAAAGCATTGGCAAAAGATGCTTGTGCCTAGCAAAGAGTGTGCATTCTGTATACAGGATCTTTATATGTTTCAGTCATTTTGGAAATTTCAATTCATGAGCCATCTTATTGGGCAACAAAACTCAGTGACAAGGGGTTGAATTTGCATTAACCAATAGCTTTATAAAATGTTGAACCATTGATGTAGGCAAGCTTTGACACCAAATTTGATGTAGAGAGAAAAGATAATAGATAGAAAAGAAGAGGAAGCAAGGAAAAGAGGGGAAAGTGGAGGCATGAAACTCCTGGACGGCAAAATAAGTGGAAATTCCATCAGTAGTAAAAGGATTTGTTTATCTTAAATCTTAATGTTCAACTTTCCCTTCACTAAAAAAAATGATTTTAGATGAAACTCACTATAAGTCTTAAAGAAGGTATCGAATTTCTACTAGTAACCTTATAGGCATTCCATGACAAAATTGTTTCAAACTTCAAAACTCAAAAAAGTCCAAAACAATCTGAAAATCAGGTTAATTTCTTCTCCCACTCAAATTTGCAAGAGTGAATGCCTAGCCATCCATATTCTACATAGGCAAGCCTGGGTAATCAGCCTGAGATGCCAAACCCCTAACTGTTGTTTTGACCATCAGCCTTGAGCACTGTTCAGTGTTCACCTGTTACTTTCCATCTAGACTTAAATTTGCATGATTCTTGATGTGCTTGAAATCTTATACAATAGCTACCTAATGCATCTGAGCTTTATCCTTATTCATCGTATTTTTTATTTCATGACATGATCTTTTGGCTGCTACTAATGAAGACAAGTTTCATGGTTCACTGCTGCTTGTTTTTTACCATGATTATTGCTTTTGGATCAAAATTGAAGCCAATGACTTGCATTCACATGCTTGCCCCTGAACTCGAGCTGGACATCCTCTCCCTGACCTTGGAAAAGGGAGCTCTTAAAACAGATCATTCTGGAAGCATGATGCAAAATTACCTTGTGTCTGCATGTTAAATAAATGATGTGGATAATGAGTATCAGAGAGCCTTGTCATGCACATTTTTTATTTTTTGTGCTCCAAGTCATGCACATGCTTGTGCATAGAGAAACTATATACCAATAATATTTAGTTCTAAACTTGCTGCAAGATCCATGTGGAAAGAAGAATCCTAGTTTGAGAAATAGCTGATATTTTTTCCATTATGTTGTAGTTTTTCCATTAATTTCTTTCATAAATTTGAATATTTTAGTCAATTTGAGGATTTGAACATCATAGAAAAACAAATTATTAGGCATTTGCAACTCTCATATATGACTCAAACCATATCATCAATATTGTTCATTTTGATTGTAAAGTTGGGGGTTTGACTTTTCTTACAAAATCAAATGAAATGAAAAATAAAAATCTTGATCTGATAATTATATTTCAATCAACTTACTTTTTTAATGGCCCAAGACTTATCCAAAAACGGTTTGCTCGAAAGTTATTGATTAGGATCCTTGGTCATCCTTGGTCCTATTTAAGTACCCAGGAGCTCCCCAATGTACATACAATGCAGGACTAAACACATGCCTGAGTTGGTCATCACATGCTCCTATTTAAGCCTTTAGGTCATTGCCGGGAGAGGTCCAATCACAAACTTTATGATCGGCACTTGGTGAGCCCAAAAGGGGCAGGTGCTGCAATGTCTCCTCCCCTCACATGAGCTGAGAGCTGGGTTGGTTTTGATACCATTTGTAATGACCTATGTCCTCACCTAAAGGGGAGATAGAAGGTTATTTATTGGGATACTTGGTCCTTGTTAAATACCAAGGACATCCCCAACGCTTACCCTATGTGGGACTCAATACGTGCTTGTGTAGGTTCTTGCACTTCTGTTGATAATTTTTGTGACTTCTTTTCTTGGTAACTTATTACCATGTTTGTACCTCCAGTACTGATATATTTGTTAAAATAAACATCATCTTTGAAACATAGATTTTGATTATACAGCCAGATGGATCTTGTTATCACGACTGGCCAACATATGATAACATCCACCTCAGATGTTGCTTTTAATTATACTTTATTGTTAAGCTACAAATTAATGTTTTCCCTGATTTAATGGGCTTGATTATTTGATCAGCAAAGACTTCCCTTAGCTTTAATTTCTTGGCTTTATATGATTGTTATTCATGGCTGATAATTGAACTTTTGGTTCTGAAGGTGAACTATACCTTGTTGTTATGAAATTTAATTGAAGTAGCATGAATTCAATGTGTAGTGGACTACATGACCATAGATCATAAATCATCAATTTTTGTATTGCAGCAAGAGTTGTTAACTAGCTTCTGCTTTTATTATTTCTGTAGACAATGGAAACACTTCTTGAAATGCTTAAAAGAGATGGCTATTCTTATGATGTTTTCATTGTGATACAAGCAATGAGGTATGTTTTGGTTAAGATGCCGTATTTTGAAGAGTTCATTCTAGGTTGTAGATTTATAAATTGTTATCAAGGATCTTGTGAAGCACTTGATGGTTAAACTTATGCTGCGTTTTTTTTTTTTTTTTTTTTTGTAGTGTATTAGACATAATTATTCAGAAATACAGTCAATTGATGTAATGTTTCATTTCCTAATATAGTGCTCTTTCATTAACTTCATTAGTTATGGTGAAGGATTAATGGTTTTTTTTGTTATATGGCAAGTTAGTTCTTAACACATGACTTTTAAAAATAGCTAGTGTTTTGACTTAAGGAGCAATGGAGACACGAGAGCTATAGGCTCAAGCTTACATGTAGGTTCATGTTTGTATACATCATGGCTATATGAAAAGTTTGTGAGGTTGATTTTTAGTGTGCAAGCAAACAGTTGGTGGGGTTTGACCTTTGGATGAGCGGGCCATGACGGATTTATATTTTATATTCTTTATGCCTCATAATATTACTGGAATGATGATGCCAACTTGGAGTAACATTTGGTCCATCTTTGGTGGTATTTTTCTTTAGATGGTTATGGTAAAAAAGATAAATACTACTGATGTTCTCCAACAAGTGTGTCAAGGAAGCATGACCAAGTCTGACCATTTACACGACATGCAGGAGAGGTGATGGGAATCCTCTTTCTCATTTATCCGGTTATTTGGAAGGCATGAATTTATTTTCTCGTACAGTTTTGGCATGATAGAGGATTTTCATGAAAAGAATTTTTTTTGACAACACTTGAAAAATTTTTCTTCGAATGCCCATAACCTTTCGCTGAAATACTACTCCAAGCAAAAATTAAGGGACTTATGGGAGCATGGTCATTGCATTTTTGACAAGCATAGATCTTTTGGTCAGAAATCTGGTTGATCTTCCCTTAAAACAATTAGGGTTTTATGTGGGCGAAAGTAAGTGAGATATGTAAAAATTTTGGTAGAAAAGTGATGGAAGAACCTGCTTTTGCATTTAATAGTGTCGGTCAAACTCACTCCATTGACTTTGAAAAGGGCACATATGTGTATTTATACAGGGGCTGGAATTTAAGATGGGATCATATGTTGTTTAACGGACCATAAAATTCAAATTTAAGACTCAAACTTATTATTTTTATAGTTTATCCATATATGTTTTGCATTTTAACATTTAAAAGTCAAAAGATTTGAATTGAATATATGCCCCAACTAGATTATAAATTATTTGAAAGAGTTTACATGCTTCAAAGAGGCAGAATCATACGATACCTTACCATTTGGATAACTTATTCTTGATGGCACTTGCTCTAAAACATGTTTCAATTTTTTGCCCAAAACTCCAAAATCAGAAGTGAAACATTTTGATTTTGCTTGGAATTGATTTGTACTTCCGGTCATGACCAACTTACAGGAGCCAAGTTCATTTATAATTGAGCAATTTATGATAATTCTTTTTGTTATTTCTTCAGTATCACAACTTCAGTAGCAATTCTCTAGACTAATCATAGGCTTTCTTGGTGTCAAAAAATCTTAGCAGCACTATATTCCAAAAAAGATTTGGATTAAAATAAAGTTTTTGTCATTGGCTATCTGTTTTGAAACTGCACTTAGATTGTCTTATGTTCAATTATCATTAAACAAATAAAATGATATGATATACATATGATTTTTTTTAACATTATATTTCTTCTTCTTCTTCTTCTTCTTCTTTTTTCTCAAATAATATTTTGACCATCTCCTTGGTCCCTTCAGAATGATGTTCCAGTTATTCCTATTTCCTAACACCATATATACACCTTAATGTGGTCTAACCTTTTCTTTTGACAGTTTATTATTCTTTATTATTTCTAGAGTTCTTTCTTTCTTTCTCTTTCAACTGAAACTACCATAACTGAAGTTGCAACTACTGAAGTTGCCAAAAATGAAACTCATTTGGCCTACTTGAGATCAATACCTAATTTCAAACCTTGCCCTCTAAAATATGAGCAAAGAATTTTGCCCATTGGGTTGACATGCTTTGAAAATAAAATAAAACAAAAAATAGGTTTCTATTCCATGTTGGACTTAAGAAAGTAGGGCATGTCATGGCTTCTTGACAAACTAAAAATCCTCATTCCCAGTTGGAATTTTCATACATTTTACATATAGTCGATTTTCTATATTGTGTGCAATAGTTGAATGAAAATGCTTCTAATATTCAAGTTTCAAAGCTTAAATTAACTCAGGATGACTCATACAGAAAAGTAAACAACCGTACACATGTATGAGTTACAAGCATATCACAGATGTCCTAATTTTTCTCATGCAGTTCCTTGGAAAAGGAAATCCTTGATAAATTATTATAGTAAATTTTAACTTTAGTTGATGTAATTTGGTTCAGTGTTCAAAAATAACAAATATGAAAAATTTATATGATCTTCCAACAATTCATTTAAAATTAGTTCTTTCTCTTGATGGTTAAAATCCTATATTTTTTCTTTTGAGTAAAATGCATGTTAGAGTTGAGACCTGTGAATTTGTCGGTAACACATAATTTACAGACTTGGCTTTTCTTTCTCAGTGAAAAATTGTTGAGGTGGTGAATAAAATGCTTGTATTTGTTTCTTTTCTACTTTTGTGGATGATGATGTACACATTATACCATGTATTATCCAGGACACGATGATATGTAAGAGGTATCTACCACGGATTATTCTCCTCTATCCTTAGATTGTAAGGTAGGAGTAAACATGTTCAGATTGGATTGATTCCAAATCAAAACCAAGAACCAACCCAATCAAGATCGATTTTAGGATTTTGAATCCAGATTCGAACCAATCCTATCCTATAACCAATCCAGAACCAACGCAATCAGATTGAGTCAGTTTTGGATTGGTTGCAAGATAGAACCTATTTTCTTTTTTTTCTTTTTATGCATTAACTCTGAATTTTTTAACTTTTTTATCATTTTTACTATATTAAAGATTCTTTCTTAGTTATAAAAGGTGGGTGAGACTAGGAGCTATCAAAAAAATGCTCAAAAAACTCTCAATATTAATAAATATTATTTGATTTTTCTCTTTTTCTTTGGATGACACTTGTCTAATATCTAATAGCTAATTTTTTTTTCCTTAGTTGTGTTAACTAAAAAGGATATATATAATATTTGTTAATCAATCTAATATTAAATATTTGTAGTAGAAATGGTAGATAACTTATGAGGTATATAGAGTACTTTATTTTTTTTTAAAAAAAATTTATGGTTGGTTCTCAAGTCAGAACCAAGAAACCAACTCCTGAAATTTAGAAAAATTCTATGGTTGGTTCTTGGGTCAAAACCAAGGAACCGACCCTTGAAATAAATTCTAGGATCGGTTCTTAGATCAAAACCAACGTATCGATCCCTGAAACCAAGAACCGATTCAATGGAGGTCGGTTCAAGGATTTTGGATCTCGAACCGATTCTATGAGTACTTAGAACCGAACCAACTCGACCCAGTTAAGCTGGAGCTTGTTTCGAACGGTTCTCGGGTTTCCCTAACCCATTGCTCACCCCTATTGCAAGGTATACTTTGTGTACATGCAGGTAATCCTGGACAGTTGTGCACATCTTTTTTCCATATACTTTATAATGCGCACATGTACTAGCTTGGGAAGAATGACCTGAAAAGAATGAAACTAGTCTATATTCAGTTAGGAAGCAATTTGTAGCGACAAGCTACTCATGGTAAAAAGCGTTCCCATTCCTTTGATGTACCTACTGACCTAATCACTGACCTAGTTGTTCCCAGTTGGGACTACCGGCATAGGCTGAGACCCACTGTTTTGCAAGAACTGTGCCCTGGAGCCATCCTAGGAGCAAACATCTCAGTAATCTGATCTGGGATGGCCAAGATGGACCAAGTCCTGAATTCTTGTTAAAATTAATTGCATATATTGGTAATCTCCAGATGATGATGCAAAGAATTTGAAAATCATTAAGAATTTTCTGTGGAGCATTATAATGAAAAAGGTAACTGAATAAATTCATTGATAGGAGTAAGGATTTTGAACAAAGCATGACATTAATGATCACCAAATTCATCATACAAATCACCTATCATAGAATTTACTACTGCAATTCTTGATACTTAGCTATTAGCAAGGTCAACATTGGATGTTGAGTTAATACCTTAAAATGGAGTGAGACTTGGGTACTTGGATGGTTCACGTTGTTTGATAAGGGGTGTGATGGACTGGAAATTCATAATCAGCAAAGTTTGCTGACTCAGGTATGCATGGGCAGCCATGATAAGGTGGGGTTAATGGAGTACAAGTTTATAATTGTTAAAACTTGTTGACTTTAAATAAGCATAGATAGGCATAATGATGATTTTACTATTTAAAGTGGAAAAGTCATATTACACTAGCAACCGAGTGGAGGAACATGCCAGATGAAACTGTTTCAGTGTACTAGTGGACCTGTCAATATGCCAGTAAGATTTCAAAGAGAAGTGGATTTAAGGCTATCTTTATAATTAGTGATTTAGTTTGATTTATTATTGATCTCTGCAATGACTGTAATATTGTCACAGTAATTACTTATTTTGTTAAAGTGCCAGTAAAGTACCACTGCGTGTAGCTGCATTTTGACTTCGAATGCTGTATACAAACCTTTGTTAGTGTTTTTATGATATGAATGTCATAACGCATATACAAACAAACAAGATATTGCCTTGTATGTTACTGAGATTATATTTGTGTTTATGCGATGTTATTTATAATCTGTCATTTCACATTTTGTCCAACAAGACTATTTTTGTATCATCTGGTTGGAGCCTTATGTTATTCGACAAATCTTGATGAGTTTATTTCTTATTTTTCACATGCCAGCCATGCAGATGTAGAAATGTACTTGTTATGTAGCATTTCTGAAATAATACCTTTTGAGAGGTTTTGTTTATCCTGCTCTATCATCTGCTTTGAGTTATAATTGCATATTAATCATTGTTGCTTTATTCTAAACTTTCAGCATTACTGATGGCTAGTGGTAAACTGCCTTAAACAGGTGTTATTTTCATTGCGGTGATATGGATTCTGGTGTTAAGATTTTTGAAGAGTATACAAGTTCAAGGCCTCCGGCTGCTGAGTTGTATGTGGTGAGTCTGTTGATATAATTGTTCATCTGGCAAATTCTAACTTTTAGCAAAAAGTAGTTTGTTTAACTGGCTGCTTCTTGGAACTTAGAATGCTAATGCTCTTGGTTCTTATAGTATTCATTTTGGGCCTATGTGGATTCCTGGCTGTTTTACCCATGTGATATCTCCCATAACATTGGATTTGGCTAACGAGAGGAGTCAGAGGGAGGGGAAGTGGAAAGAATTGTGCTGCTATCCCCAAAATCATGGATTGCGGGATCAATAGTATTACCTAGACACTTGGCACGGGTGCTAAGTCTGTCCTCATGTATCAGACATCCTTTGAAAATCTAGGCACAAGAACACAGACACAGTATGAGATATGTGTGTGCATGAGTGCATGTACATATATGTGTATGTTTTGGGTGCGATCAATAGAATTACCTAGACACTTGGCACGGGTGCCAAGTCTATGTCCTCACATATTGGACATGACGTCCTCCAAAAATCTAGGCACAAGGATGCAGACATGCCATCCTCTGAAAATCTAGGCATAAGGAAGCAGACACGGTATAAGATATGTGTGTGCATGAGTGCACTGCATGTGCATGTACATATATGTGTTTACATATATATGTACATGCATATTTATATATATTTTTGGCACATGTTTATTTGTATTTACAATTAGACAAACGCATATACGTGTGATTATGTATTTATATTTGTATGTATGCTACATACATATGTAAACACATGTATGTGTTTGTGTGTTTTGATGTTTATTCAAAAAAAGAGAAACTTAAAATAATATATACATTTACATTTAAAACATGACAGTTCACTACATGACATTCTGCTTAAGTGTTCTTATAATAGTAATAACTTAATATTAAAAATATAATGACACTTTACTTAAGGTGGCCATATAATCCTGATAACTTTATGGTAAAATTGCACAGGCAATTAAATTGTCGAGTACTTAGAACCAAGAGAGCCTCTTGCATGACACTTCAAAAAAAAAGTGCAAGTGTTGGACACTTTTCTAACATCAGCAAGACACTTCCAAGTGGAGTGTGTAGGCATGTTGGGTTGTGCTATGTCCAAGGGTGGAGAAATGTTGACAGTCTTGGACAGCTTGAGAATGGTATGTCCAGGCAACATAGGGGATTGATGATTTTCTTTGACAGACAGCTTTGTGTGATTATATAAAGACAGGTATATCGAGATAGCTCTTGAAACATTGATCCTTGTAATTATTTTGTCAATTCTTCATCAAGTAGAACCACCTCTAGTTGCATATATGTATGAGAGTCTGATATATCTTTACATGGAAAACCAACAAAGAGTGTGATTCGATACCTAGTAGAGAATTTGATATCATGCAATCTCATTATACTCTTTTAGCGTGGCTTGGTACTTGTGAATGATGTGGGTGCCCAATGTGGTTGCATTTTGACAATTAAGCTGCACAAAGTTTAATGTGCGCATCTTTTTCATATTTTTTATAAATTCCGTATAATCAATGTCTTTGTGATCTCCAATACAAGATTATTGAATTTACAATTATGTGAATCACTGTATCATAGATGCATTTACGCTTCCCTCATGAAAATAGTTTGACTTATTTATGGTGTTTTTTTGTGCAAAATTTGTTCTTTGAAGTTATAACTCGGTTGTTTCTCATTAACATGATGTATCCTGAACTACTAATAGCATATTAGTTTGGACAACTTATGTGCAATGCTTATATTGAAAATTTTTGAAAAGCTATAAGTAAAGTGCCAGATGATTGCTCACATGTTCTGTTAATTATCCAATATTTATAATCAATATCAATATTGTTTGTTTAGACAACATAGAGAGTACAAAAGGAAAATCTTTTTGAGTATTTATGTTTGTGAGAGTGATATGCCTTGCATGTGTTATCCTTTGAGGATAGGATTACATGAACCTATTTTGCAGTCATGCTCATACAAATAATTCTTATTTTCTTTGAAACTATCAGATTTGCCTTGTTATTAGTGAGGGAAACAATTTTGAGTGCTTGAAATAATTAGGAAAATCAAGGAAAATCCAAAGGTGACAAAATAAAATCATAGAAAATCTAGAAACATGTAAAAGCATAAATAAAAATGCGACCAGAAATCCTAATTTCTGATAAATAATGGCATGTAACAAAAAGAAGATATTCTATGATATATCATGCAGGCTGACAACTAAAGATGGACGAATACTACAACATAAATTTTTTGTTGTTGGCACAGGCCATGGGCATATGTGAGTCTTTAATTGTTGCTACTTCCAATGCTTATGCCATATTTGCATGGTGGGTGCAAGAATCTATAGACCAAAACCTAAGAATGTGGCCATGTGGCTAAATCAGAATTGACATATGAACTGGCAATCACATACAGATTGTAGAAGAGATGATCTTTGATATATTCTGTTGAGAGAGGTGCCAGTTGTTCAATTTGAATTCAATCTTTGTTTTTCTTCCAAAATCAATAAAGGGCAAATAAAGAAATAAAAATTGAAAGAGGAAGGGGATAAAAAAAAAAGCTAATTAAAATAAAAAAAAGAGAAAGGAAAATGTTTCAATTCCCTCTTGTATAGTGTTTTGTGATCTTATTGTGGCCTAGCTTTTTGTGTTGCTTTTCATGTTGCAACCAAATGTTGCAAAAAAATTGATTATCTTCTCGAATAATTTACTTCATAATACTTGAAAATTTGTGTTAAGTTCTTGTGCTTGTGATTCCATAGACACTAGTTGAGGGAGCAATGGTTGGTTATACTCCTCAAGGGATGCAACTTGCTCAAGATACTCTGGTAATTGATTCCTCAGATCTTGGAGTCTGATTATTACTTCAAAGTTTGCATTAATAAATTTAAGCATCTCTGTCAGGAAAAAATGAATGCACGAGGATTTTTCTTGAACAACAGGATGGGAAGTGATCTCCTCCTGGCAGCTGCAGGTGAAAAGGTAAGCAGATGGATATATTTTTGATCCATAAAATCGGCAGTGATCTCTCCATTTGTGTTACCTTCAAGATGTAACTCTTGATTCTTTAAAGTCAATGATCACATTGTCCTGAGAATTTTGATGCCTGGTCTGACAATTGGCTGTCATGAACCAGTGCTGAATGCATTGAAGGTTTCTGTTAGGTCAACTGCATGTAATGCTGGTTCTGTAGAAGGTTTTTGGGAAAAAGGAACTACATTAAGCAGTTGATTTGCATGTATTTAGCTGCTTGATGTTATGTTATAGTGTTCTGAGAAACTGGTTCTCTAATGAGCTCTAGTAATGGATTAACCTATTGCAGACGGGTGGATACACTACTGCCAA
The DNA here is from genome assembly GCA_017589505.3 of Metroxylon sagu. Lineage (NCBI taxonomy): Eukaryota > Viridiplantae > Streptophyta > Magnoliopsida > Arecales > Arecaceae > Metroxylon > Metroxylon sagu. The sequence goes on along the minus strand of JACVBY030000490.1, from coordinate 372,552 downwards.
TTATATATGGGATCTGTTGCAAAGCCGCAACATCAATCCTTCTCTTCCTGCAGTTGAGGCCTACCACGCGGGTTTAAAGGTAATATGTTTTCGTTATACTCTTGCATGTGATGCTTCAACATAGCTGAGTCTCAAACTGATGGTGTAACAAGTAGACAAACAATATGTAGTGTTGTTTTCTAATAGATTCATGCATATGACTTGATGGCCTAATGCGTCAAGCTGGCCTCGTGATGGCCAGCCATTATGAGTGGATGCGATTGTACTATAGAGAAAATATTTATCAGTTTCTCTTTATTCCAGCAACGGGAGATACCAGCAGATGATCCACGGCTTCTGATGGTTTCACGCATGCTCGATAATCTTAAGGCTAGATTTGGAGGAAGAAGAAATGCTTAAGAGTGGACCAGTATTTTGCATTCTGCTTTCAATAACCCCTTCTTTTCCATATACTATGTCTTGTTTAGCCGCAGTTCTTCTTCAATTTCCAGATGCAGCCATCTTTGGTTGGATGCTACCAAAACTACCATAGTAATAGTAATATGACTGAAGTCTACTTGTACAAGATATTCAGAAGAGAGCACAGTTTTAGTGTTGAATTACAGAGAAATTAATTTATGTACTCGTCTATAGAGTAACAACTGGCTAGTTATTTTTCAATTGTAAGAAAGCTAATTCTACTAGCATTTTATTTTTTTAAATGAGAAATGTGGTGGGAATGGCACCACCAGTGTTCGAACCATGAGCCTCATCCAGGTGGAGAGGAATTCTAACTAGCTAAACTAAGAGTGGTTAGCAACTTTGCAGGCACCATCAGTGTTTGAACCATGGACCTCATCCAGGTGGGGAGGAATTCTAACTAGCCAAGCTAATAGTGGTTAGCAACCTCACAAGCGCCAAAGCTCTCAGGCGTCTAAACTCTTTCTCAAATCACGTTAGCCTGCTAAAGTTAGAGCCAGCGGCTTTTGTTGCACACTGTTGCTACAATTTTGCTCAGTCCAGAGTCCTTCGCTCATAGCTAAGTTGATTCTGAGGTTTTATGCCTTTCTGTGATCTAATTGCTGCACATGGTTCCTGGAACTTTTGGTGATGGTCTTAAATCCCCAAGAGGTTATTATTGCATGATTGCCGGTTGAATCTAGTGAAAGTGTTCCAAGCGGCATTTTCTACATCACAGCCAGTTAAAAAGGATCTACTTTCTTGTTCTCCTACAATAAAGGCTCCATTATATCTCCAGTCAGCTATGCTTGGATTTTGTTTTTATGCTTAGATTTTGTTTTCAAGCCTTCTATATGATTAAAAGATACAAATAAAGGTTTGCAAGAATTGGTATCATTTTGGTATTAGTCTATTGTAAGGCAGTACAGGTCTTATATCGTTTTTGAAATGATGAATCTTTTCGCTTCTTATTGATTCACTTTGGTACATTTCAAATTGATTGGGTGGTTTGAGACGTTCGATATATCTTAAATGCAATCATGATGGATTCATAAGGGCTTTCAAAAATTGTTGTACCTTAGATTTTGTTCCACCTTGGGAATTTAGGTAGTTATAGTTGACATAAGCTAGCAAGTACCAAGGCTTAAGAAGTGGGAATGACAAAAATAAAGGTGCAGCAACCTTGCCCTGACCATCCTCATCAAGATTGAAAATTAAGGAACATTGTCACAACTGTCATTACCTTTACCACATCACCACTGCTAGCATTGGCTTTGTCACATGCCTGCATGATATCATGCCATTTGCTATATTTATATTTTAAAAATAATTCATTATACGAACATATTTTTAATTTAAAAATTCAAAAAAGCAAAAAAAAAAAAAATCTTTTTTCTATATCTTAAAATAAAAAAATGAAAGTGTTGGCAAATGACACCTGAAATTTTGATCGGAATATTTTATCGCAATACATTTAAATCAAGGCGAACTACATCAGGTGATTATTTTAGAAATGCTAAAATTTCGTACTATATACCTTTTTACAGTTGTGAGAATAATCTAGCAAGTAATAACTTCTAGTTATCAGCATCTTGTTTCTCCTATCACTTTAGTTCTAAAACACACATAGTCAAATAAAAATACATATATTGTTACGTAATATTTTAAATATTTAATACTAAACACAGCCAGCGTCCGTGATAGCATAAGAAAGGTGTCAAACCATCATGACGTTCATGTGTTGTGAGACATGCATCACCTTCTCTCTTTGTTTTGTCTCTAGAGTTAATTAAGTTTAGTGCTTGGTTGTAGCCACGAACCATTCATGATATCTCAAATGTCATTTTCTCGAATTTCAAACTAGTTTTTAGCGATCTTTTTTTTAAAAAATAATTATGATAAAAAACTATGCTTCACCAAAACTTAAATGTCCATCAATCATTATCTTGACCTTCACCTCCCAAGGCAATGAGAATGTTAGCTAGTCTCTGGCTGTCCTCTTCTTCTAGAAAAGGCATGGGGTGTGCATGCATCGGTCCATTTCACCTTTCCATTTCACCTTTCCTCCATTCATCCTTCTTGGACGCTGTAACCCCCCATGTAAAATGTTAAAATATATCACGAGGCGTGGGTATGTGGTGCGCTGCATGCACGCTAGCGCGCGCGCATGTGGGCGCAGGAGAGGACTGCTGAGGAAAAAGGGAGAGTAGGGGATTGTGCCAGTCCCCTCCGTCTCTTTTACCCTTCGTTTCTGCCTCTCCGATCCGTCGCCTCTGCTCGTCCCTGCCCTCGCCGCCGTCAGGTAACCCCTCACCGGCGAGGAGAGTGGAGAGAGAGAGAGTGAGAGTGGTAGAGATAGAGGGAGAGGGTCGTGAGAGGGCCCTCCCCTGTCGTCGGAGCCGAACCGGCTCCCGCATTTGGTTCGGCCCCGGCGGCGTGCCCGCCAGCTCGCCGGGCTCGATGTCCCAGCCGGTAGCCCCCACCGGCGCCGGGGCGGCGTCCGATGGGGTCCGGCCGGTCAAAAGTGGTCGGCTGTGCCACCGACAAGGAGGAAATGGGGGAGGGCTGCCGAATGGCCCTCCCCTGGTGCTCGGTTCAGGCCCGGCGGCGTGCCTGCCGGCTCGCCGGGCCCGAGATGTGGGCGACGGCCCCCGCCGGTGTCGGGGCAGCGTCCGGCGGGGTCCGGTCGGCCAGCGGTGGCCGGCCGTGCCGCCGGCACGGTGAAGAAGAAGAAGAAGAAAAAAAGAAGAGAAAAGAGAGAAGGGAAGAGGAGGGCCACCGGCGGTGGCCGACTTGGGGCCGATCGTCGGCGGGCGGCCAGGGGCCGGCGGCCATTTTATTCCTCCCCTGGTTCAGGTGAACCAGGGGTGGAAAAAGGGAAAAGAAGAAGACTAGGCCAGGTTCGGCCCAGTCTAGTGATCCCGATTGGGCTCAATTCTTGGGCCCTAAAATGGGCCGGGCCCAATAAAAGAAAAATAGAGCTTAGATCAGCTCTGATCCTAGTTTGTCGGAGAATTTTTATTTCCTCATTTGGGCTTCTATATTTAGAGATATTCAAGCCCCAAGTTAGGCCCAAGGTTAGATTGGGCTAAGTGTAGGAGTCAGTTTAACATGCTAAATTTGAAATTTAAAAATCTCAAAAATTATGTTGTAGATACCCAGAGGTCCATACAGCTGATTTACACCTTGGGATTAGCATTGTGAGGTAAGTAAGCCAGTTATAATGATTTTCATAAATCATATTAAATTATGCCATTATTGAAATAATAAAATTTATTTATAGTATTATTTAAAAAATGATATTTGTGGTACCACATTTATGCAAATGATTATTTGACTTGATTATTGCTAATTTTTGTAAATTAAATTGGCATTTTATACTTGTAATTGATTATGGACATGATTATGTGAAATTATCAAATTTGGCAAAATGTGAAAAGTAAATTGATATATATTTACAGTAATACATATAAATGTTATTTGTGATTGTATTATTATATGTCATCATGGTCCACATTATATGTTACATGACTCCGGAACCCACCTTCACAGGGGGATATGTGGAGAACATACATCTTTGGAATGTGCTGTGACAGGATATGGCATTATATGCTAAATAACTCCGACACCCTTCCTTCACTAGGGGCGTACAGGGAGGTTATATCTTTGAGATGTTTTGTTACGTGGACGTGGGACATTAGTACAAAATGAGATTTACAGTGATTTGGAATTGAAATGGTATTTTGAAATATTATTACATAATATTTGCTTCCAATTTATTTAAACATGAGATTTGCATAATTCTATAATATAATGAAATGTTTTTAAATTTGAAAGCATGACATGTATTTGACTCGGTAAAATTCTGAATTGGCTATATTATGTTACAGTAGGCTTACTTACTGAGTGTAAGCTCATTAAATCTTACAATATTTTTTCCAGAGCCACAAAATTATTAGGGACAACAACAGGGGCAACTGGGAGCTTCATGATGTAAATAGTTTATATTTTGTTATATGTAACCCCATTTGGATTTATTTTGGAATTTTGGTTTGTTGCCCAACAGTACATAACTGATATTATGGAGAATTTAAATTTTGTATGACATGTAGTTATTATCCCTCCTTGTTGTAATAATACTGTACTGGATGCCTTGCATGCTTGGCATGCGGCGGGCTGTCACCCTTGGGCCACCACCTCTGGATCTGGGGCATGACAGCTTGTAGTGGTATCAGAGCAGGTTTGACATTAGGGACAAACACATGATTAACTCTAGGCCGAATATTGACATGACGTTAGGAGGGTAATAACTCTAGGAAAAATTCAAGTGATTTGTTTAAAAATGCTTGAGATTTGGAGGTTTATAATGATATTGATTGGTAGGATTTCATAATGCCTCGTCGCACCAGTAGTCAGCGACATGATGGGGACTCTCAGGCTGGTGACCCTGACCAGCAGGGAGGCCAGAAAGCCTCAGCAGATACGGGTTCTGTTGCCCCAGCTGGCAACGACCTACAGCAGTTGCAGGTCGAGTTGCTCCAGGCCTTTTTGGGAGTGACTTGGGCAAGACAAAGAAGAAGAACAGATTCAAATAGATAATCGCACTCGCTCTATTTGGCTCTACCATTCCTCAGACTCCGTCTGCCCCTCTTACTCCTTAGACCCAGCTGGCCCAGCCCGAACAGTCTGCTCAGCCCGCTCCATCTCAGCCCTGATAGGGAGGGGGTCATAGCTTCTCAGAGTTTAAGAACCTGGCCCCTCCTCCCTTCACTGGATCCACCAACCCACTTGATGCGGAGAGGTGGATAAGAGAGATAGATAAGGCCTTTACGGCCCTAGGCAGCCAGGAGGAGGAGCGGATTATATTTGCCACCTACCTCCTTTAGAGGGAAGCTTATGATTGGTGGCTACTATTGGAGCAGCGATTGGGAGGTCGGGCCATCTCTTGGGACAGTTTAACGAAGCTTTTTATGACCAGTACTTCCCCAGGAGTGTACAGAGACAGATGGAGTCAGAGTTTATGAGATTGGAGCAGAGGAACCTCTCCGTGGCCCAGTATGAAGCTGAATTTAGACGATTGACCTGATTTGCTTCTGATTTTATGATCATTGAGCCAAGATCACTAAGTTCACCAAGGGACTGCAGCCCAGGCTAAGGCAGGCAGTCAATGCTTTTGAGCTCCCCACTTATAGTGAAGTGGTGAGCAAGGCTCTGGTGATTGAGAGGGATATGATTGCCATTCAGCAAGTGAGGGAGCAGCAGATGAAAAGGGCAAAACCTTCTTCTGGTCAATTTTCAGGGCAGGCTAAGAAGAAGAAGGGTTTCTTTTAGGCTCCCTCAGGCCAAAAGGATAAGGAGACCCGTTGTCCTCATTGCGGGAAAGCCCATCCGGGCAGACAGTGCCGCAGGCTGATTGGTGCTTGCTTTATATGTGGAAAGATGGATTACAAGATGGCCACCTGTCCCCTTCGGAAGGACCAGCAGCCCCCTCCAGATCAGGGGAAGAGCCAGCAGCAGCCCAGGACCCAAGGAAGGGTCTTTACCCTCACTCAGCAGGACGCTGCTGCCTCTAATACTGTGGTGACAGGTATGCCTATTAACTTAATATATATTTCTTTAAAAATTATTGCATTCATACCTGGTGTAATGCATAGATTATGATAATAGATAGAGGGAAAAACTTATGAATCTGCATGACATCTAAGTTAAGTTAATCTTTATGACAGGTATGTTTAAAGTAGGCAACACTTATGCTCAAACTTTAATTGATCTGGGTGTTACACATTCATTTGTATCTGATAGTTATCTTACCAAGAATGCATCATTGATACCCGTTCCTCTAGAGCAAGAGTTGCATATTGCATTCCCAAATGGAGATGTCATGATGGTAGATTCAGTATGTAAATCCTGCCTAATTGACATGGAAGATAGGAGGTTGAATGCTGATTTGATAGTCCTCCCACTGAAGTTCTTTGACGTAATCCTGGGGATGGACTGGTTGGCCTCCTATCATGCTTCCATAGACTGTTTTAGGAAAAGGGTGATCTTTAAAATTCCTAATCTTCCTGAATTCAGTTTTATTGGGAGTCAGGAACACCTGGCTTCAGTATTGGTGTCAGCTCTGCAAGCTGGGAAATATCTAAGAAAAGGTGGTTAGGGGTTTCTTGCTGTGGTCAGAGACCTTCAGCAGGAAGAGCACAAGTTGGATCATATTCCAGTGGCTCGGGAGTTTCTTGATGTCTTTCTGAAGGAATTGACTGAATTACCCCTGGATCGAGAAGTCGAGTTCATTGTTGATTTAGCCCCGGGCACTGAACCTATATCCAAGGCTCCTTACCGCATGGCCCCAGCTGAGCTAAAGGAGTTAAAATGTCAGTTGTAGGAGCTTTTGGATCGGGGATTTATCAGACCCATGTCTCTCCCTGGGGTGCTCCAGTATTATTTGTCAAAAAAAAGGATGGCAGTCTTTGGCTCTGCATTGATTACCGAGAAATTAATAAGGTAACGGTGCGGAACAAGTACCCTTTGCCAAGGATTGATGATCTATTTGATCAACTCCAAGGAGCCCAGGTATTCTCAAAGATTGATCTTCGATCAGGGTACCATCAGCTTAAGATTAAAGCTGAGGATGTTTCTAAGACTGCATTCAGAACCAGGTATGGCCATTATGAGTTCTTGGTGATGCCGTTTGGATTGACTAATGCCCCAGCAGCATTCATGGACTTGATGCACAAGATCTTTAAATCATATCTGGATCAGTTTATAGTGGTTTTCATTGATGATATCTTGATATATTCTAAAAGTCATTTGGAGCATGAAGACCACTTAAGGATTGTTCTGCAGACTCTTCGGAAGAAGAAACTTTATGCCAAGCTGCAGAAATATGACTTCTGGATGAGTAAATATCCTTCTTAGGTCATATTGTATCCAAAAATGATATATCTGTAGACCCTAAGAAGATTGAGGCTGTTGTGAACTGATGTCGGCCTTTCAATGTATCAGAAGTCAGAAGCTTCTTGGGGCTGGCTAGTTATTATCGCAGAGGTTTCTCTCGCATTGCTTTGCCTCTGACTCACTTAACCCAAAAGCGAGCAAAGTTTGTTTGGTCAGAGGAGTGTGAGGGAAGTTTACAGGAGCTCAAGCAGCGCCTGGTGTCAACCCCTATCCTTACCCTTCCATCTACATCTAGAGGATATACTTTATTCACTAACGCCTCTCGAAAGGGATTGGGAGGTGTTCTAATGCAGGAAGGGAAGGTGATAGCCTATGCCTCCAGGCAGCTGAAGCCTTATGAGCAGAACTATCCTACTCATGACCTCGAGTTGGCCGCCGTGATCTTTGCTCTGAAAATTTGGCGGCACTATCTATATGGGAAGACTTGTGATGTGTATACAAACCATCAAAGTCTGAAATACATTTTCACCCAAAAGGAGCTAAACTTGAGGCAAAGGTAGTGGGTAGAGCTACTAAAGGACTATTACTAAAGGACTATGACCTGAACCTGCATTATCATCCAGGGAAGGCTAATGTAGTAGCTGATGCCTTAAGTAGAAAGTCGTCCTTAGAGCTAGCTTCCATAATTACTTCTCAGCCTCACATTCACAAAGACTTTGAAAAGTTGGAGGTTGGTTTAAGAGTACAGCGGTCCGATGGGCTTATTGCAATACTTGTACTATAACCAACCCTGATTGACAGGATTAAGCCTTCCCAGAAAGATGACTTGGAATTGCAAAAGATGAAGGAAGCTGTGCAGTCAGGGGTTCAGAATTAATTAAAATTAATGGAGGCTGGATCCCTGAGATTTAATAGTAGGCTCTGTGTACCAAATGTAGATGATCTAAGGGCCGAAATTTTCAGGGAGGCTCACTACTCTCCCTATACTGTTCACCCAGGAGGCACCAAAATGTACAGAGACTTACGAAAAAATTTCTGATGGAAAGGGATGAAAAGAGAAATTGCTCAATATGTAGCTAAGTGCTTAGTGTGCCAACAAGTGAAGGCCGAACATCAAAGGCCTGCGGGACCTCTTCAATCTCTGATGATTCTCTAGTGGAAATGGGAAAAGATCATTATGGATTTTGTGACTGGTTTGTCCAAAACTCTCAGAAGCAATGATGCTGTCTGGGTCATTGTTGATAGATTGATCAAGTCAGCCCATTTCCTATCATTCAGAGTTGGGGTCTCTAGTGAGAGATTGACCATCATGTACATTGAGTAGATCGTGAGGCTTCATGGTGTCCCCGAGTCGATTGTATCAGATCAGGATACCAAGTTTGTGTCCCAATTTTGGAAGAGACTTCATAAGGCTCTAGGGACCAAACTGAATTTCAGCACAACTTTCCACCCCCAGACAGATGGACAGTCTGAGAGGACCATACAGATCTTAGAGGACATGTTACGAGCTTGTGTGATGGACTTGGGTTGTGCTTGGGACAACCACCTACCATTGGTGGAGTTTACTTACAATAACAGTTACCAAGCCAGCATCAAAATGACTTCATTTGAAGCTCTGTATGGTAAAAAATGCAGATCACCCTTGTGTTGGAATGATGTGGGGGAAAGAAAATTGTTGGGCCCTGAGCTAATTCAGCAAATAGTAGAAAAAGTGCAGCTGATTAAAAAAAGACTCCGGGTAGCTCAGAGCCGACAGAAAAGTTATGCTGATGTAAGAAAAAGGGAGCTGGAATTTCAGGTTGGGGACCATGTCTTCTTAAGGGTTTCACCAACCAAAGATGTGATGAGGTTTGGGCTTAGAGGAAAATTGAGTCCACGATACATTGGGCCGTTTGAGATCTTGAATAAAGTGGGAGAAGTGGCTTATAGCCTGGCATTACCTCCTGCACTTTTTGGGGTACATAATGTATTCCATGTCTTTATGTTGAGGAAGTACATTCCTGACCCCAGCCATGTGATAGAAGCAGAGCTCATATTGTTGGAGAAGGATTTGACATATGTAAAGCATCCTATACGTATTGTGGACTACAAAGATCAAGTTCTGAGACGGCATAGCATTCCCTCTGTTAAGGCTCAGTGCAGTAATCATTCTGAACGGGAGACTACGTGGGAACTTGAAGAGGAGATGAAGAAGAAATATCCTCATCTATTTGTATCTGAGTAGATATTTGTATATATATGTATAAAAGAGTATCTACTGTTGTATTTTGATTAGAAAAATAAATAAAGCTTGTAATTTCCAATTTGGATCTCCAAAGTTTTATTTGTGATATACATTAATTTCGAGGCCGAAAATTTTTATAAGGAGGGGAGAATGTAACGCCCCCTGTAAAATGTTAAAATATATCATGCGGCGTGGGTGCGTGGAACGCGGCGCGCTGCATGCACACTAGTGCGCACGCACCCACGCGCGCGCACGTGGGCGCAGGGGAGGGCTGAGCCCTCCCCTTGCTAAGGGAAAAGGGAGAGGAGGGGACTGTGCCAGTCCCCTCCATCTTCTTTACCCTCCGTTTCTGCCTTTTCGACTCATCGCCGTTGTCGCCTCTACTCGTCTTCGCCGTCGTCGCCGCCGTCAGGTAACCCCCTCACGGTGAGGAGAGTAGAGAGAGAGAGTGAGAGCGGTAGAGAGAGAGGGAGAGGGCCGCGGGAGGGCCCTCCCCTGTCGCGGGAGCCGAACTGGCTCCCGCACTTGGTTCGGGTCCAGCGGCATGCCCACCGGCTCGCCGGGCTCAATGTCCCGGCCAGCAGCCCCCATCGGCGCCAAGGCGGCATCCGATGGGGTCCGGCAGGCCAGAGATGGCCGACTATGCCGCCGGCAAGAAGGAAATGGGGGAGGGCCGTCGGATGGCCCTCCCCTGGTGCTCGGTTCGAGCCCGGTGGCGTGCCCACCGGGCCCGGGATGTAGGCGGCGGCCCTCGCGGCGCCAGGGCAGCGTCCGGCGGGGTTCGGTCATCCAGTGGTGGCCGGCCATGCCGTCAGCAGGGGGCGAAGCAAGGGAGAGGGCCGAACGGCCCTTCCCTGTCGCGGGAGCCAAACTGGCTCCCGCGTTGGTTCAGCCCGCGCGCGTGCTCGCCGGCTTTCCAGCCCGAGCTCCGCCGGCGGCCCCCACCGGCGACGGGGCGGACGAGCCAGGCCCAGTCTCCAGCCGACGGCCCCCACCGGTGTCGGGGCGGTGTCCGGTGGGGTCCGGCCGGCCAACGGTGGCCAGCCATGCCGCCGGCACGGTAAAGAAGAAGAAGAAAAAAAGAAGAGAAAAGAGAGAAGGGAAGAGGAGGGCCGGCCGCGGCGGCCGGCTTGGGGCCGGTTGTCGGCGGCCGACCAACCCTCGGGAAGGGCCGGTGGCGGCCCTGGGCCACCGGCCATTTTATTCCTCCCCTGGTTTAGGTCCCAAACCAGGGGTGGAAAAAGGGAAAAGAAGAGGACTGGGCCGGGTTCGGCCCAGTCCAGTGAGCCCGATTGGGCTCAATTCTTGGGCCCCAAAATGGGCTAGGCCCAATAAAAGAAAAATAGGGCTTGGATCAGCTTTGATCCTAGTTTATAAGGAAATTTTTATTTCCCCATTTGGGCTTCTATATTTGGAGATATTAAAGCCCCAAGTTGGGCCCAAGATTAGATTGGGCTAAGTATAGGAGTCAGTTTGACATCCTAAATTTGAAATTTAAAAATTTAAAAAATTATGTTGTAGGTACCAGAGGTCCATACAACTGATTTACACTTGGGATTAGCGTTGTGAGGTAAATAAGCCAGTTATAATGATTTTCATAAATCATTATTAAATTATACCATTATTGAAATAATGAAATTTATTTATAGTATTATTTAAAAAATAATATTTATGGTACCACATTTATGCAAATGATTATTTGACTTGATTATTACTAATTTTTGTAAATTAAATTGGCATTTTATACTTGCAATTGGTTATGGACATGATTATGTGAAATTACCAAATTTGGTAAAATGTGAAAAGTAAATTGATATATATTTGCAGTAATGTATATAAATGTTATTTATGATTGTGTTATTATATGTCATCATGGTCCACATTATATGTTACATGACTCCGAAACCTACCTCCATAGGAGGAATATGTGGAGAACACACATCCTTGGGATGTGCTGTGACAGGATATGACATTATATGTTAAATGACTCCGGCACCCTTCTCCACTGGGGGCGTACTGGGAGGTTACATCTTTGAGATGTTTTGTTACGTGGACATGGGACATTAGTACAAAATGAGATTTACAGTGATTTGGAATTGAAATGGTATTTTGAAATATTATTACATAATATTTTCTTCTAATTTATTTAAACATGAGATTTGTATAATTCTATAATATGATGAAATATTTTTAAATTTGGAAGTATGACATGTATTTGACTCGGTAAAATTCTGAATTGGCTATATTATGTTACAGTAGGCTTATTTATTGAGCATAAGCTCATTAAATCTTACAATATTTTTTTCAGAGCCACAAAATTATCAAGGGCAACAACAGGGGTAATTGGGAGCTTCATGATATAAATAGTTTATATTTTGTTATATGTAACCCCATTTGGATTTATTTTGGAATTTTGGTTTGTTGCCCAACAGTACATAATTAATATTATAAAGAATTTAAATTTTGTATGACATGTAGTTATTATCCCTCCTTGTTGTAATAATATTATACTGAATGCTTTGCATGTCTGGCATGCAGCGGACTGTCACCCCTAGGCCATCATCTCTGGATCTGGAGCGTGACAAACGCAATTCTAAAAAAACAGAGGAGCCTGTTTGCCTAATCCTCCATTATTGCTTCTTGGTTGGCATCTCTTGAGCTTCCTCTGTAAGGGACAAATCATGAAAGCAATTTATTTTATTTTATTTTATTTTAAAGTTCTGATTGGACTCAAACATCTTTTATCTATGTACACATTCGAAAGATTAAATTAGAAAAAGTTCATATAAACTCTGTAGCTAGGTCTGAAAGAATGTTGCCCGTCAAATCCATGATAGCTGGTAACATGTTGCTGTTATTGTTGTTTGGTGTATAAGAAACAAGCTTGGGAGAAGTCATATAAGAGCAGGGATTTTGTTAATTGCATTTCATTAACAGATTTGATGGGATGGATGTTTGATTTTAGGAATATAAAGAAGACTTTCCTTCTGAGCTAAATACCACGTTAAAAGTTGGTGAGGTTAACGTTTGACAGAGTTTAATAAAAATATTTTTTTTAGCAGAAAAATTGTTATAACTAAAGCTCAATTATAGCAGGTCATAGAACTGCTACACAGGAACTTCATTATATTAATTTAAATAACATCTATTTTCTAATTGGTTGGTAGGACTTCGAACCATATCAATTTCCAAAAAGTGGGACAAGAAAAGGACTTAATTGACCTGGGTCCTTGTAGACAGGAAGTGTGTGGATAATGCTAGGCGGACCTAAGTGGTAGACAGAGAAAGCTAGATGATCTCACATGATGTAAAATGAAAGCTACATGGTACGTCTTGTATCTCAGGAGAATGAATTCTCTACAATCCTAAGTGCATGAAATTTCTAGATAGAGACTACAAATATAATTCACAACAAATATTTATTACTTGTGATTCTGGCCCACATTTAATTAATCAAAAAGGTTGCAACAAATAGAAGAAGGTTGCTTCTCTCTTGTGTGTGTTTTGAAATAAGGTGGTTTCATATATAATAGATGATGTTATTTTGATTGATCGCAAAATTTTGTTTGGGAATGATTTTAGTATTCGAGAAATCGATATCTTTTCCCTTCCCTGTCTCTACGACATCAGGCCAATTTTTTTAAACCAAAAAAAATATTCTCCAGAAAAAGAAATTTTCCAGTGTTTAGTTTCTATATACAATCTATTCCTCTATTTTATCAAGACTAATCCAGAATTAATTACCAGATATAAGAAAAATTTTCTTTGAGTTTGTGTTTCTTAGGAAATCATTTTTATAGTATTTCTTGTGCATTAACTTTTCTTTTTTTCTTTTTTCTTTTAATGAAGCCACATGAACAATTATAAGGGTAATTGGATTAATCTCCTTTCTAACTTTTAGTTAATGAAGATTGATTGGGTTATTAATTGATCTCTTCCGATAGATTTAACATGAGCAATCAAGGTATGGAATTTTTCCTTTTTCCTCTTTATATTTGTAGTGTAATTTGTTAGTTACAAATGTATTTCTGTTGTTATACATATTTTTTATTTATCTCATGGTTTTTTATGCTTTTATTTTTAAGATAGACTTGCATATCATAGGCATCAGCATAGATATGAATTCAAAAAAAAAAAAAATAATCTGCCTCTTCTCTGTAATGCACTAGTCACTCAGACTTTAAGTTTAACAAAATAAATTTAACAAATCAACAAAATGACATATTTTAACAAAACAATACTATTGGAAAATAATTTTGAATTATTAAGTATTTTGCAAAATGGTTATAAATCATTTATATACTAAAAAAATATCTTTGACTAATTAAAAGATTTAAGGAAAACAGAAATGATACCAAAGTTGTCTCTTATAAAAAAAAAAAAAAAAAATGATTGCAAGGATCATAATTTAGCTTCAATGATTAATTATTAAATTATACGATGCCCTCTATATAAAGTTTCTGGTACTATCTGTGATCCTGTGATGGATCCCACTGATGGTTACCCATCACATGTCATAAGGGGACAAAGCATGTGGAAACACAGAGTGTTACCATTATGTCCAATGATCCTTCACAAGGAGCATTTCTTTTGTTTGCCTCCAGCCAGCATTGTAATGATACAGATACAAAGCAGAGGTACTGCAACAAACTCCAAGAATAATCTCTCTCTAAAATCAGCTATTTCATTTATAAAAAAAAATGTAAAAAAAATTATAAGCTGGTTGATTTCCATAGCAATTGTCATATTGTTAGATTTGTGATGTTCTTCATCCAAAAGAGGTGATGATTTGTGGGTGAGTTTTTGGAATTTCCATAGCAATTGTCATATAAGATTTGCAGAGGAAATTCTCACAAATAGGATTGTTGAGGATTTGCAGTCTATCTATGAACTATGATTCAACTAGCACTGTACAACAGTCTATTTATTCTCACAAATAAGATTAAGACTTTGTTCTTGCTATTGTTGTTGTTGCTGTGGTGGTGGTTCATCTACCACTGTACAAAATACCAAGATGAGAAGCAACAGACTAGTTATATACGCCTGAGCTATATAACTTTTCAGCTTCAGATCTGTCACCAAAGCATGGGCTCTTGTAACTTTTTGGTACTGAATTGCTGTGCTACTGAAGCATGTCTCATGCTTTAGCATCCAAGAGGTCTCAGAGAAAAAAAGCTACACAGCTCATGTGTACCTTTCAGAAGATGCCACTTGAAGTCCAAGCAACAGGAAGACCTTTTGTGTGAGGTTCCTTGTGAAGGTACAGTGTTCTTTTCAAACAGAGAGATTTTGAAGTCTATACTGGCATGGAAATATATCTTTGTTAGGATAAGAATACCAATCTTTCCTTGATTATTTCTTTCTCTCTTTTTTTTTTTTTTTTTGCTTTGGATACTCCAATTATTTGCAGTAATGGTTATGCCACTCAAAATTATTTGTTTTCTTTTTATCTTTAAACATATAAGGGTCTAGAATGAGGATAAAGTAGATTCTACTTTCTGCATAAGAGGGCAGTCAGTTCATCCGAGCAGTTTGAACTTGGCTGAAAGTGCTAATTAGGCATCACTCAAATGTAAATGAACCAAGCTTGATCTCTAACATAAGCTGAAATTGATTTCAAATCAAATAGAAACAAGCCTAATTTGATTGGAATAGACTTGTTGAGGAGTTTTATATCTTATATATTCAAGCTAATAAATATCAACCATTAAGTCTAGTTGGATCTAATCTTTAATTTTAAAGTGGGGCTTCACTCAGTTATCATGCTCCTCTTTTTAACAAACAAAAATTCTAGTTTGATTCTTGGATAGTGCATTTTCAAAAATTTGGGCCATACTTCTTTCTCAAAAATAAATGTCACATTCTTTTGATTAGAAAATTGTAAAGATGAAGATTGAGCTCAAGCCATACCTGAATCAAACTTGGTTTAAGCTCACATAGAGTTTGATACAAGCTTGAATTCATTTTACCTTTGTGGAAGATTATTTAATGTGATTGAAACAGACTCATTGAAGCCTTAGCTTAAAATTATACTTGAATTCGATTCCTTAAAATAATATTAAAATTAAGCTCAAACTTCAAGCTTGATTTTTAGTTGAGACTTGACAAGCTTAAGACTGGCCAAGCTGAGGTCAACTACAAACATATGTATGGAATTGTAAAACAAGCCAATTCGATCGGATTCACAGTCCTCTACTATTTTTGCTCATACAGAATCTAGTTTGGCAAAATAATGCAGAGAACAAAATAAGTTGTAGCCTGGTGAATTCATCCATCCTCCACATAAGAGAAGGCTCTGGATTTAAATTATGGGGTACTATTCCTTTTTTAAAATGTCTGGCCTCGATAATTCCATTAAATTATGCTCCCACAGTTTTTTTTTTTTTAAAAAAAAGTAATATATAATGACATACTTTTTTGATAAAAGTTATTTCCTTGTTATTTTGGAACATTGTTCTCCACAAAGCTTTTCATCAGTCATCACAGCATATTTTGCACATAGATTTAGGCAACTAGAAATAGTACACAAGCACTAGTAGACATTCCCGTTCTTCTGGGTCACTCTTCCCATCACATCAACCAATGTCATCTCTGCCTCTTGGAAAGCATTATATGTTCTCCATCCATCAAGTGCTGAACCATTAATTCCTGGTGACCAGCAATGGAAGCCAGTGGCGACTCAGAGGAGGACTTGGATCCTGTCACCGGCCGTCCCATCCTGACCATGGAGGAAGAAGCAGTTGATGAGGATGACACACAGTCATGCACCCATGACCCACATGACAACATCCACACCAAGCACAACAACAATGATGATGGTGTTGTTGATGATGAAGATGATGCTAGCATGGAGCATGAAAGAGTGATGACATGGTCACCGGGGGAGGTGGTGGTATTAGAGGAGGAAAGGGTGGTGGATTCTACTGAGGAGGACAGGGTATTTTGGGAGACCTGTTTGGCTTCTGGCTACCCATAGATATTTTTTCTTTTTCAGTATCAATAGAATTGCTGTTAGACTCTGAATTAGTCTAGATAAGTATTTTTTCCTTCCCTCTATGCCACTTAAATGAATGGATTTGGGTTGCTCTAATGGGTGCCTTACTTGTTTTGTGGATCACTTTGTCTTAAGTTGGGAGTGGGAGATTTTATGGTAGTGGATTGCAGCTAAATTTCTAGGGAAAGCTAAAATCATGCATGGTTGATGAAGGATCATGTACTTTGTTTTCTTGTTTGTGTTCCCAAATGAGCTTTCAAATAAGCATCTAAGAAGCAAAAGCTGCCATGTCTACTTGTGTGGTTTTGTGGTGTACTTAATGAGGATATGAAGATTTGCTGGGTTTTTTCATGATTTACCTCTGAATTTTATCTTCCATTCCCCTTTAGTTCTTTAGAATATTTTCAGAGTAAAGACATAAGGATTTTGTTTCAGTAGGGGTCTTTTGCTTATAATGTTACAATAAACATAGATGTAACTTCATGTAAAATATTGCCCTTCTTTCCATCTCTTATGGATTTTATTTCCAAGCTGAGTAGAACTTTGATAGCTTGCCCCATGGTCACATGATCTTAAACTTTGTAACTCATGAAATAATTTTCCTTACTTGAAAAAAAATTTCATTTCATAGCAGCTCAATCTTTTTTAAACATATATTTACTAAAAAATCCTAAAACAATTGACAACTCTCGAAAACAACCTTGATTAAAATCAGAGCAAGCATCTGTTTAAGGTTTAAGGGCTCCTTGCCTAGCCAGGCTCTCTGTAACCCTAATTTCTTTTAAGGTGACTGGCCATTGATGGTTAATCCTTACCGAATTAGCCATTTTATGTTTAGTCCCCTGCACAAAGTTAAACCTGCATCCATAAACAACCATACTTCTCACCTACACGGTTATGACACATTAAATATCCATCTAAGGACCACAGATAGAATGTTTGGTCAACAAGGTCTAAACATAAAATGGCAGTCCTACTAACAATTTGCACAAAAGTCACTTCCCCACCCAAAGCTCAATTCCTCCCAAGGCAAGGGATGCCTTGATGCTGAACCAACAATATGAATAAGGCACATGAATGGGTCATTAAACTCGCAGAAGACGATACATTTAACATACAACAACATGTATAAATGAAATAAAGAATGATGCAATCCACAAGTTATTGTGATTCAACAAGTCCAATCCTGAAACATTATCAGCTTTTTCGCCATGGTTTGATTACCGTTACAACAATAATGATGATGATTATGAGAAGGATGATTATAGCCATGCACATACATTTTCGGGATTTCTTCTGGCGCCTCTTTGCTTCTTGTAGAGCTGTTGTTCCAGACCGAACATGGTTAGCAGCACTTGAAACCTGCAGGAAATTGTACTACAATTATGAAAATACATAGGAGAGCTTCCCCCTTCACATTTATGTGAATTTAGTTGTCCCTGATTCTACCATGAACAATGAACAATTATGGTGCACCAGGAATGTAACAAATGACTCCATTCCAATTAAGAAGAGTAATGATATCTGTTATCAATATCCAGTCCTTGCAAAAAAGATGACATCATACCTGGGATTTGATATCATCCAGCATGTCACCTTGTACCTCAACCAATACTGCTAGGTCAAGGAAAATCTACAAAAGAAATTGGACTTAGATGATTTCCATAGGTGGCAAGAGAGCATTAAACAGCAGGAGGTTAAAAGAAAAGGCATTGCAGAACATGAATCAAGAGACAAATCCTTGGAGAACTCAACCTCCCTTCAGATCTTCCTTTTCCAAGCATGATGAAAGGACAGAACTTTCAGACCACACAAGCAGATGCATCAACATTCTATGTCCCTTAAAAATATAGCTTGATTTTCTTCATCTATCATCCCTTTTAAAACAACCATGATATGAAGTTTCATCCAATATAGAAAAAACTCTGAAACCAAGCCTGAAAATTTTTTGATCTCGCCAAAACTGTATGGAACTAGGGTTGGTGTATGAGTTATGGCCAGAACTAATTTATGCTCATTTCTTCATTTCTTTATATGTTGGGAAGCTATTTCTCCAAATTAAAGCAAGAGTTTATGAGTTTGAGATAAGTTGGAAGCATTGCAAAGTTAGATTCCAAAGGGATTTACAGAAAATGTAATTTTCCCAGTGTATGCTTGGCTATTCTAAAAGTCAAATCTCACAAGCACTACTAATTTAGTATTGCTGTCAGTCAGACTGCAATCAAACAGCAACATAATATATAATATTGATCACTTCAAGTTTTAAAAAATAGTTCTTCTAATTATCTCTGCATGAAATCAAAGTAATTCAAAAGTCTTGCACAATACTCTAAAATAAGGCATAATTTATTTTCTCAATTTTTTTCATTTTTTCTTATCATTTTTACTTTCCCTATTTTAATTGATTTCTTTATGATTTTTTGCCAATATTGTTGAAACCAGAGCAGAAATTACCAAAATTTCCATGATCGAAACTTATATGGCCTGATGAATCTGAAACTGAGTTTTTGAACCTTGTTTTCATAACCTTGTTTTCATGAGTCTGTGTGCATTAAACTGGAAAAATTGTGAAATAGACTGGAGATGATTTTGATCCTTGAAGCACGTCACAAGTCGCAATTGTGTTTAAGGGTGGAAATCAAGAAGTTAACTTTGGATCAAGGCCCATAGGGCCCAACGTAAACCCAACCCAACCTGCCAGTGGGTCAGGAATGCCTAATCCGAACCCAACCACAGCCAACTTTGCCCACCTGCAGACCCATTTAAGCCCCAAACCCATTTTGTTTTGCACTTCATACTAAATGGATAGACTTGTTTTTAATTTTGTACCATTCGTGCTTCATCCCATCTCTTCTTTTAGTTCCAAGCCATTGGATCAATGATCCAAAGGCTCATATATTTCATAATTCTTTAATATAATATTATATATATATATATATATATCAAAATATAAATATTTAAAAAAATTATGAAACTCTAGAATTTCTGATCTGAACTTGACCCAACCTGTCGTCAAGATTGGCTAACCTGTACCTGATCTGTGAACCCGACAGGTTAGGACAGGGTTAGGTTAGGCAGGTTGGGTAAATGGGTTGCATCATAAATTGCCGCGCTAATTGTGTTGAGCTTAGAATTACTTCAAAAACCAGTTCATCCACTTGAATCCACCAAATGTGAAACTTTTTCGTTGCCCACTAGTGATAAATACTTTGAATTTATTTATATATCAGTGCACACCATTCTACTATTTGTCAAATCTCCATGATGTTTCAGTATTCTTCAAAAGAGTAACTTTTCCAATTTCTTTTCCATCCAGTAGCTAAGAAAATATTTGTAGCGCATAGGCCGCAATAGCCCATTGTATTATTTACAGCAAACATAACCTCTTTTACACTCTACATAATCATAAGATACCAGTCCACAGTACACCTACATCCAGTTAAACATAATATATTCATCAAATTTCAAAATTGCTATACATCTGTATCTCTAATTCCTTACTCTTTTCTTCATACTCCCAGAAGGCCACAAAGCCTAAGAGTGTCTCTAAATGGATGTTGAAATTCTGTGGTAAAATGGGTCTTTGTGAAAAGGTGTGCATAGTACTATCGGTAGAGCAATGAAGAAGTGGCTGCCTCGGCCACTCATGAATATGGATTATTCATGATACAAAGCCTGGAGCATCAAGCTAAATGCTCGAGCCAAGTAGATCGGCAATGAATACTACTAATTTCAAATGAAATATACATGACACTTCACCTCAGTATCCTGAGAGAGAGGCTTCTACCTTTTGAGAATTATGAGGATACAAACAAGAGCAGAACTTCAGCATAATTGTGATCAAGAAAAATCAGCAACACATTAAGCAAGCATATAGGTATTAGATTCTAATGAGGAAACAGAAAAAAGAGACAAGCAGTTGAAATGTGTTCTGAAGAACAGTAACAGATGTGGCTCTACGTGAACAACATGAACAATGATGATAAATGATATCAAGTTAAAAGGACCACCCCCCACAATGATGGAACAGAGAAATAACTAAAGCACAAAGTATAAAAAAGAACTTCATATAAATGGAATTGCATCAGGTATGGATTTGAGCCCATCCCATGGCATTGAATCAAGTCCATAATAATGTAAAACTTGCGAGCAAGGGAATGGACTGAACAAGCCAGACTCTGAACCCCCCAAGGTAAATTAGTCATCATTCAGTTGAATGAATAAAACTTCAGCAGCTTGTGGTTTTCACCCTTGTCATATTTATGGTTTTCCAGTGCTAAGAGAAAAAGCAGGAACAGCAATCAGAAGATGCCCTGATCAGATTAGGTAATCAGAATAGATTGCTTGTATCTGTCTGGTTATCTATTTGTCTTTCTATCTAAGAAACTAGCAGAAGCTTTAACTTTATCATTTATGATCACAAGCAAGGGTATCAAGTTTAAGAGTCTAGGAAAGTTACTAAAATGTTGAGGATTTAATCTCTTATTTTTCTTAACGATAAGTGGTCTTAGTTAGGGATGTTTGCATGATAATCTAATAAGCCAGCCAGCTCACCAAAAAATAATCACAATTGGTACCCAAACAAAAAAGTAGACATAATAAAATAAATAGGTCGGTTGGTTTGGATAACTTGATGAACTCTTTTCATTTTCTGAAAGGGAATTACCTGCTGTAAATCAAGAAGTTTCCTCTCTATGTCTTTAACAGCGTCATGACGCTCCTGGATTTCTGTAAGGGTGTCCAATATCTGCATTGAGAAGGAAAGTATTCTAGCAATACAGCCTGTCTATAATCACATGTCAAGATTCACTAGGGATGCAGTCTCGAAATAGACAGTAATGAAGATTTAGCAGGTAATTATGATGTAAATTTAAACTTGTATACTGATGTATCAGAAAAACCTGGCCACGTCCTTGCTCCTGAATTGCTTTCTGAAAAATTTGCTCACTATTTCCAGTTTCTATCAATCGATCAATTGTCTGTTAAGTTAAACCAACAATGCAAAAATATAAATATAAAATTAGCAGGAGGATCAGCCAAAATTTTAATCTTTTACAAAGAATTGCCTTACCTCTTCATCAGCATGATTGCCTGTTACTGTTGTTATAGAAGTCCAGAAGGAAAAATCAAAGCATATAGTGAGTGGAGTAGCAAAGAGAAGCTTAAGAAGATAATACATAAATTCTACAAAAATAATTTGATTTTTGCTACAACTATGAGAAACCTGTAAAAACCCTTCTCTCAACAACCTCCCGGTATTCTTGCTGGATTCTTTCTCTAAGAGACTGCATGGAAAATTTGTATATTAGAAAGTGAGAAGATCATTTATTGATTTGAATTAAAGATTTCCTCATAATTTTTAAGTTGTTATAATCTTGCATGCTTGAAATGAGATAATAAATTTCTCTATGTTCCTATACCTTATTACTTGAGTCAGGAAACAGTGCAAGCCTCCAATGAAATCAGAACTCTTTGGCTGTGATGAATTGGTTTCAGCAGGAAACAATCTCAAGCTGTCTATTTTTTCTAGGTTTTGGCTAAAATGGTTCGGTTTTAATTGGCCAATTTTTGCTAAAAAAGCTACCCCCAATAGAAACCCTTTAAAAAGCAAAGGGCTATCCATTTTGCCTCATTTGCACCTTTTCTTTAATTTCCTTTTTTTTTTTTTCAGAAGATAATGGAAATCTAACTCCAGAGCTTAGATCAGGGTCTAAATACAGTTTTCTTTTAGCAAATTGCTGAGCAAATTATTCAGAAATTTTTCCTTCAATTTTATTGAAAGTATGTACTATAGAGAAATGTTGCAACAATCATGTCAGCAATAAAATACAAAGTCCAAAGGGATCAGAAGAGAGGCAACTTTCCATATCAAGGTGTCTAAACCTTAACATGTTTCAAGAAACAGTAGAACCTTAAAATGTTACATGGACAGACACCTGCAGTCCCACACACCTGAGCACCAGCATGCACACACTCATGTAATCACTCATTGAAACATGTATATAGTTGTGCCAGATGGTGTTTGTAAAATTATGGAAAGAGAGAGCTCAAGGAAGAAGAGGAAATCCCTTAGTTACCTGCCCTAGGAGCAGTTTGGTGTCTTGTAGCAGGGAACAATAGTTTTAAAAAAATATTTTAAACAAGGAATCACCTAAAAAAGGGGTACAATACTCTAAGGGGAAAATTAAGGCTAATAGGTAAAATTCAATCTGATTGGATTACAAAAGATAGACTAATGTAGCATAGCAACAAATCCACCAACGACAAGCTCTGAAACCCAAGAGCAAGAAAGAGGATTAGTTCTTAACAGTGTTATTATGGAATCAAACAGGAAGTATAGCATTAAAGAGATCCCACATCTTACAAAATGACCTCAAATGGTATAGCTAACACCACTGCTAGTAGATCAAGAATTCAAGATAAAATGAACTTCTTCTTCTATGATAAAATTCTTACAGGGCTTCACATGCTTCGCTTAAATACTTAATTGGGCCATTAGGATTAGAGGCAGATTGAACGCTTCTATAGATCATGTATCTTGAATTTGATCAGGATAACTTTACCATTATAATCTGAAGCAAACATTTATGAGATGGAACAAATTATATGCACCTCATTGATGAACTAATATTAACAAGAATCAGATACATTTGATAAATGTGTTCTCCACATTGCCCTTTCACTCCTGGAACATTATTTCATTGTTTTGCTTGAGATTTTGAGTGCACCAAGAGTGGTGCCAGAGGTTATTCTAAAATGTAAAACCTTCCTATAACCATCTTGCAGAGGAGTTTCAATGAGAATAAACAAAATTGTATTGAATAGGTGGCAAAACAAAATTATGCAAACTGCACATCCTTTTTTATTTTGAGCAAAATGACGACAAACCCATCAGCTTTATTTCCTCCAGAATATAAATGGCAAGAGCAAAGGGGAGGAAAAAAATCTCCCAAAGAATAAATAGTGCTCATCTTGGTTGAATACCAACCCAGTAGAATTGGAGAATAAGTGGGTTTGCTGAATAAGAACTGAAGACTTTTCTTAAGGGGCTTGCTTAAGAAAGAGGATGGATTGATGACTTAACTTCCTTAGGGGATAAAGATGTCTATGTAATTGTTCATTTTGCATGTCAGTGCATGGGAAAAATGGATGTTACTAAGCAGAATACATAGTTGAATTGTCCAAATTTCAAATGAATGAATGAAGAGTAAGACACATCACCATCCTTAACACTTCATTTACATGATCTAGTGATTTATTCTTAGTTGAATCCTCACATGACCTCCTATCTTATGTGCTTTAAGGCGATGAGTTCTCTATTGCTTTTATATGGTGAAAAGGAACACAATTATTCTTCTACTATATTCAATGTCACATGCTATCATTAGAGGCAAGCCATTTGTTTACTCCTTGGAAGAGATTAACTATGGTGATGTGACACAATGAAATAGGCACTGTTTCCCATGATAGTATGATTTGAGAGTAAGGGGAAGGGAGAGGGATGGGGTTGCCTTCTCATTAAGCAGAAGTCAAAGGGATGTTCTATGGATATCATAGCATCTAACTTCCTATGCTCTTATAGTTGATTGTTTGAATAGGGGAAAGAGGTAATTCTCCACTACTCAAGATTGGCTGGAGGAAAGAAATACAACACTCTACATCCTTTGCTTCTGTTATTGATTGTCTATGATAATTAGCATGGAGGAGATCATTCTCCTGATCACCTCTCCTCCAATCAAGACTATATAGAGGTCTTGATGATCCTTCTCTTTTTTCTTTTAACAAAGATTAAGCAAAGCCTAAACCCTCTCATTGAGAACATGAAAAAGGATACAGAGTCTAAAAATTTTCAAGGAGAACTAAGAATTCACTACGGCACTCCTCTTTTGTTTAAAACTAAAAGAAGTTCATCATGGAGTCAACTTTAAGAAGATTTTTAATGACAATGTGATTAAAATGTTGAAAGTTAAGCCATTGTTAAGGTGATTTCCTGATGAGCTGGTAGGAGAGATCTTTGTTTGTAGAGTGATTCATTTGTTCTTTTCAACTTCTAAGTAGTCTTTTCTATATACCTGGAAACAAATTAAGAGGAGTAATTTTCTGCAAGAAATATTGCTTAGGACTTTGTCTTGCACTGGTCCTGCTTCCTATTATGACTTATCACTAAATATGATGGTGACACAAGTCAATTAAACAATCTATTTGTAAATGGAAAGTATAATGTCATCAAAAGCTCCCAGAAGATAATGTCATCATCAGTTCCCGGAAGTTTCTTTCTCTTTCAGAAAATTTTTAACCATCTTGCAATATCAAACCTAGTATTTGATCCCGAATGCTTATAGTGTTAATGAAAATTGCCAACTAATTTCTGCAACCTGGTTGAAACCATCATGATACAACTGTATGAAAATTGTCTCATGGAATAAATAAAGAAGGAAAAAAAAAGGAACATTCTTTTATTTTGGCTTTGAATTCCTCTCCTGCTACAACAATGTTATTCACAAAACTTTACCACATGGTCATAAAAATGTAGAATAAAAAGATTGAGATAAATATATATCATCAGAAAACAATTGCTTTGTTATGAATTACGGGGAATATGCAATACCTGAAAGTCAGACAACCTTTCGTTCAACTTCTTTTTCAATGCACTGCACTCAAAATCAACAAGTGAGACAAATGTAACTGTAAAAGTACCTCTATTTATAAATATTTAAGGAAATAAACAATGATTTTGACATCACAATTTACATGGTAGTTGCAGTCCTAGATCGGTCTACACCTGATCCCTTTCCACATCCAGGCTTCTGTCGATTGGCTAAATTCTGAGGTAAGAAATAAAAACCAGAGTCAGTAAGATTTAAGGTTTAACATGGAGTCAAATTCTCATAGCTCTGATACCCTGAAAAGTAGCAGAAAAAAGTGTCCCAAGTGATTCAACTAAATGATGCCCCTAAAATTTAACTACAAATGTTTTAAATTGGTTAAGCCAGATAAGTTTTTCTTGTTCCACAGTAAATACTGTCAGAACTAATGTACACTCAGCTAACACAAGTGAAGAATAGAAATGGCACTAAACATAATTTGAAAATGTTCCCGAAAGAATTAATGCAAGAAAAATGTTCAAAAATGATAATATTTTGCAGAGTAATAAAGAAAATAAAAGGTATCTTCACTAGAGATCAAGAAAATAATGTTCAAAAGAGAAGCAGCATAATACAAATAAATAATTTGAATATCAATAATGATTCATAACTTCAATTTTCTTGGATATTTGGAGAAATTTGCCAATTAGAAGAGATGCAGCAACATGAATAAACGAAAGATTAATCTTACAAAATGTTCCAGATATTAAAAATCTATTGGTCAGAATAGAATTATAAAAATCCCTGAGAAAAAAATAAGATAAAAACAGCCAAGTCCATAAATGTTCCAAACTGCCTAATAAATTGAATTGTGGCCAAGATGTTTCCTGACATGGGAAAAATTTCAAAACTTTGAAACAGAACCATTCTGTTGCAAATATCATTGCCTTCTCTTTTCATCATAACAAGCCAAAAATTGAAGCAGCATACTTCTCTGTCTAGTTCTTCAAGTTTTGATTTTGCTAGGCGTGCTATTTTCCCAACTTCATCAATGTCTTTCTCCATGCGCTGCTTGATGGCTGCAACCAATTATGTACTTGAGCATTAAATAGAAAACAAAATTGAATCTAAAGAAGTATCAGGCTCCCTTTTGAAGATCTCTGGTACCTAATGAATTATATTGAACTATCAAATATCCATATTACCTTTCATCGCAGCTGCCTTAGCAACAGCTTTTGACTCCTCATTAGCATCCTGCATATCCAACCAGTAACTTAGTGGCAGGACAGGCACAGCAAGCCATCATTAAGGAACAGAAACAGTCAGCAGATCTTCACCATCTTAGCTCTAGAATCACTTGAAATAACACCACTATAGTTTCAATTTTGTACTACAATTTCATCAAATAAAATATTTTATTTTATAGAGAAGAATTAAAATATGGAAGAATAACATTTAAATAGTTGCCCAATAACAGAGTGCAAATTAAGATCACAATTCAACTATCTACAAGACATGGTCCCCCACCTGCTCTGAAAAATCAGTTATAGGATTCACTCCTTGATGCAGGTTGCTATGGTTAATTTGGCAGCCGGTAGTGACAGGTGGCTAGATGAGGCATCACATTATGACAACTACCATTGGGATACCTTATATTGCAATTCAAAGGAATTTTATTAAAAACAACCTTCTACTTATTCATAAGTTCATAACCAAAGTAAAATCTCCGAACTTCAAAATCCAATCCAGTTAAACACTCCCAAAGTTAGGCTTTCAAGTCTGAGCCCATTAAGCACTTCAAAGGTCACACTGCGTTGCAACTAAACTTTGGTTAAAGGGGGTGCTGAAGCAAATTTGGGTGTCGGTGCAAGGAAACAGTCTCTTTAAAAACAAAAAATGAAGAGGAAATGCTTAGTTAGTGGGTGCAGGGATGACTTTGTTGAAAGATTCTGAAGTGGGTAAGCAACCCTAAGTGAAGTTTCCTGTTAGTAAGAAATAAATAAAGTCTTTTCCTTAAAAAATAGCTAAACAAAGGCTTTCACTCTCCTCAGTCTCCGAAAGGAAGACTTATGAAAGACTTCCAAAGTAGTTTGGCTTTTTTAACTAACAATAGCCTAAAAGAAATGAACACAGAGAGAGACAAGCTTCAATAAACAGAAGCATATCATTGTGGAAAGGCTGTCATGCTTCCAAATGATCAACTATTTCTCCACCAGTCCTACCATCAGATTACAATCAATGAAAGATTTATCCAAACGAAGGAAACACAAAATCAGATTTATGCAGTTTTTTCACATCACAAAAAAATTGCCTGGGCCAAAAGGTATCCTCTAGTTTTGTTTTATCTTTGGAAAGAACTCTTATCTTTCTAATAAAAATAACAAAATAATTTTTTCAGAACATCCAACAAGTCTTAGCTTATATAAATCAGCAATTTAGCAAACATATGATTGCTAATGCTCAATAAAAATCCTTACAACCTCATCATGTGTAGGAGGTTAACAAAGTATATCATGCTCAAATATCTCCCAACAAAATGATAAATTAAATATTTGCACTATTACATTCTTAGATTTTCTCATTGTCCTTAATCTTTTATAAACCATTACAGCATTATATCTGGATTTTTGATTTAAAGGCCTGGAATGGACTTGTATTAAAATTTCAAAAAGTAAGATCCGCAACCATTAATCAGATGGTTTTTCACTGATCAGGCAGGTTGGTCAGAATAGCCCAACAAAAACAGCCACCTTAATTAAGCCAATAATTTCAAAATGTAGGGATTCCACATTGAGAAACAATACATTTAATTTAGTTTTGGTCATTAATAGGTTAATGATGCATTGAAGGTTATTGAAAACTTGTAAGTGAAAATGGATAAGATCTTACACCTACATTGAACAAAAACATAATCCAATAACCTTTTGTGAGCTAAATATAACATGAGCATCCATACCTGAAGCTTCTTCAATAGTTTTGAGAGCCTTTCAATTTGCTTCTGGATATCTTGAACCTAAGTCAGAAACAGAATGAGGGAAAGCATTAAGAGTATTATACCATTTGGTGGATGATATAGCTACGGCTGCACCTATAGTTTGTCAAAAGAATAATGATAGGAGTCATCTCTCATTTAAGCAAAAATAAGCCATAGTTACCTGTTCGAAGAAGCCTGTCAAACCCAGTTCACCAGAATTCATTGGAACCTGGGTTCCTAATTCAATATCTCCATCTCTAGAAGAATCGCCTCGAGGGAGCTCAAAGGAGTCCTGTCAAACAGAACAATGACAAGAAAAGGTAAATTTTCTTTAGCAGGATGGGATAAGAAAAGAACAAGATTGAAAACTACAAGATCCACTTGGAATAAATATCATTCTTGGAAAAAACTACAGTTATAGGTTATCTGTCAATTACTTTCTCAATTTCCCAATAAAAGACAAATGATAGAAAGCACAAACATATAAATTGTTTCCATGTCATACAAAATTACAAAAAATTAAATCCTGATCGAGTTCTAATTTTATGCACAGTATTAAGATCATTTTTTTGTACCATAATTGAAGAGAAATAGATCTCAAACAGAATTCTTTGGAATGTGATATGACATTAGGAGATGCTGTTACAAAGGTACATAATACTTGTTGTCATGCATGATATTAATAAGAATCAACAGATCATTTAAAGACATAAGGGGGGAAATAAATAAATAAAAGGGTTACATATTGCAAAATAGTATCTACCATGGAATGCAGAACCAAAACCCCGAACCAGTGCGAACCTTGCCAAGCCGTCTGGTTCAGGGGTGGGACTTGGGTTGAGGGGGTTTGTATTGAGTGGCGTGTAGGCTCATGTAAGCTAACAACCTCTCTCTTTTCTTACTTAAGATTGATCATGAAAATAAGAAAAATACCTTCTATTTGAATTCAACAAAAATTTTAAAAAAATAAAATCCTTTAACAATAAAAAATCAACTCTCCCTCTTACGAATAAATTCAGAGAATTTTAGAAAATTTTGATTTAGCAAGTATCATATTAGTGTGCTTCCACTCTTAATAAAACTCTTAGAAAACTAATTTAACTAGAATTGATAAAAAAATAAAATACTAAAAAAATATAATTTTAAATATAATTTATAAAGCTTTGATCAATAGTTAGACAAACTTACAAGGTTTCTAGAATTAAAAAGGATTACAGTAATAAACAACCACTAACTAATATCAAATTGAACCATAATTCATCAAAATAATAAAAATTAAAGCATATCATAAAATTTTAAGGTTAAAACATATTTTTTAAAGTCCAACATATGATATATCACTAAACAAAAGATCATCCCATTAAGAAAAAC
Source organism: Metroxylon sagu (assembly GCA_017589505.3). NCBI lineage: Eukaryota > Viridiplantae > Streptophyta > Magnoliopsida > Arecales > Arecaceae > Metroxylon > Metroxylon sagu. The sequence goes on along the minus strand of JACVBY030000490.1, from coordinate 343,072 downwards.
ACCCCTACCTTCGATATATTTTAAATTCTCACGTCCACGGCCCCAACAAAGGATTTAAAATACACAAGAAGGTTTACTCCTAATCATGAAGTTGCACATAGTATGAAGCTGACACGATTTCTGTCCAATAATCTGATCGATCTTAACATATCCAATTTTGACAAACAACTAGCGCTCATCAATGCAAATAAAGCAATCAGCTTCCTTACATCCATTGTACGCACACAACCATCAATAACTTTACCATCAAATTCCGTAAAGGGAAACATGATCGAGATGTTGAAAATTTACAAAAGCACGAGTTTCTCCAACCATAATATCCAGAAAAAATCTCGAACAAATCAGTAAAAATCACAATCCTACTGCAGAAACCAAGGATTTATCCAACTTTATGCCTCAAAATCGCATTTTTACGCGAAAATCAAAAGAATTACAGGGATTCAGATTGAAAGAGCAGAAGAATACCGTGAGAAGATTGTTCATGTTGGAAGAAAAAAATTCACTTAAGGAAACGGCCTCGAGAGAACAAAATGCCCGAAGGAAATCTCTAAATCTAGCACTAGAATGGGTCTCAGTAGTCGAGATTTTAAAGCAACATCACTGTAATCGACCTGGTCTCTGAGAGAGGACACGGGCGAAGTCCAGGTCCAACCGAGGAATGGAGGGAAATCTTTGGCGGCGGTCGTGTAAGACTTGAGCTCAGCTGTTTCCAATTAAACAGGAAACAGCATGATCACTTAACCATCAGAAACACGCCACGTATGCAAACTGAAGAAAGGCAGAACACGGTTTGAGGGATTTAATTTTAGTTAACAGAGTTTCTGTCAAAACAATAATAATAATAATAATAATAAGGGAAGAGAGAGAAAGGAACTTAATTTCATTTTATTAGAAAGACTTTTTTTTTTTTTTTTTCTTTTTAATAAGTTGGTTCCATTACTGAGACTCGGCCTAAGAGAACAGCCTCTGAGAGACTTTCAGAGGCTATGCTGTTAAGAAAAGTCCTCGGATTCAACTTTGGAGAGGGACTACATCAAACAAATTATCAATATTTTAAAACCTAACTGCTGAACGAAGTAGAGAAATCATCACGTCATGGGTGACTGATTCAACTATTTATGATGATGTGAGAAATATATAATAATTTTGATTATAAATTTATATGAAAAGATAATCTCATTTCCCTGGTTTTTTACATTTTTTTAAGCAACTTTGGACATTCTTGTTATGCAACAATTGTAGGTCCAATTAGTTTCTCTAAAATAAAAATAATAAATATATTGACAATTTTTACAGCCTAACTTTTGGACACATTGTATATTTTACAAGAAAAATCCTAAGATGTTTAGAATGAATAGTGTTATTGGTGTATGTGGAGTAACATTAGAGTTGGATTGGTTTGGGCCAGATTTTCATGTAGCTAACGTTCGTCTAAGATTACTTTTTCGTACTTTGAGTTAAGGCTAAATCAGAAGTTTTTCTTTTCTTTTCTTTTCTTTTCTTTTTGTCTTTACAAGATCATATTGGAACTCGATCTAAGCCCAAATCTAAATTTAGGCCTAAACTTGAATAAACTCAGCTCGAATTAAAACCAAACTCTTCATTCTAACTCAATTTGACTGCAAATAATTACCTCCAAAATCTAATCAGAGATTCGATCAATGAGAACACAACATCAACTCCAGCATCATTGTGATCTTGCCAGAAACCTAGATCCTTATTTGATAAAAGCCTACCACGAAGTTCAAGTTTAAGCTTGATGCCATTTCATTCAGTAGAAACCAAGATATATTTCAAAGAAAGGACCAAATTTGGGTGTGGTTCGTTAGGTGCAGACTATCCAATTTCTCTGTCTCTCTCCCACTTGTTCATAACTATCTAATCCTGACTGGAGTTAAATCATGATCTAGTAGTAGGTTGTTCATTGTGAAAACTATTCTCATAGAAGGATTTTTGCATTTAAAGTCACATTTACAAAGAATTTATTTGTTTCAGTAGTCTTAGAATTTAGTTTTGAGTTTATCTTAGGCTCTAAAAGGACAACTGATCAATTCTATCACTTCTAAGACTTCCCAAAATCTATAAATACTCCCTGTGGTCCTCATTTTTCATCAATCAATCAATCAAGTTTGATTTCTCTTGAGTATACTTTAGCTCATACTTGCTTTAAGCATTTTTTTTGCACAATTGATTCTATACAAGTCCTATGAATTTAGAAGATCAGTGGTGGTGCAAGTGGTCAGGTTCATAGTGAAATTAAAATATTTAAAGATGAAGATGACCAAGACATTGGCTTAAATAATTTCAATTTTCAGGATACAATTTTGTTAACATTTGGTTAAACCCTGTATACTTCAACCAAGGTATTATTCTATATTGTCACGTTCAAGCTTGAAGTTAAGACCGCATAAACTTTATTGTTTTTACCATTTTGTTATTAAGTCATGTTTGCTGGATTCAGGTTGCAAGATCTAAACTCATAGGCCATGGCTTATATTATTTTGGATGGTTTTATATTTCTACCATTATTTTACTAGTAGTGGATGATAAGAAAAAACTATAGCTTTATTTGAAACAGCTGCTCGAAGGGATTAACAGTAGCTATCTACCATCAGCTATTAGAAGTAGCCATTTCTCGATAATTGAGGCCAATAACTATCTTAAACGGGATGTAACACTATTACTTATTAGGCCTAAACTATATCCAATCAAAATGTGATGCATAAAACATTGAATTTGTTGCATGAAATAAGATGACTTAGTCAAACCCCTTTTCTAAGGTCTTACTTTCGATGAATAATTTAACTTGTGCATCATGCCACTGATGGCCACTATAAAAGTGCCCACTTTCCATTCAAATCTCTCAAGAAGGATAGACTTAAAAAGATTTCATTTAAAGTCTAAATATTGTTTCTAATACAATTGTGCTTCTAAAATGTTACTTGAATTTTTAGAAAGATTTTTTTTTTTTTTGTACATAGTATATGTGTGACAATGAGGAGGAAATAAAAGAGAAGAATAACTACAAAATAAAATCTACCTTAGTAAAATTATCTTAATAGTTCACAGACTTGAAATGAATTATATATCAAATATATATTTGCTATATATATAATGAATCTCGATATATGATATGCAACTAATGTTATATTAGTCTACTAAATGATCCAATATGCATCAATCCTACTTGGATCCTTACAATAATCTAGTTATTTAATGAATTAAAATATAACAACTATCATATACATGTTATTACCATTATTGATATATTTTAGATTATTTTTAAAACTAAATATCTTTATGAATTCATAGATATGGGACATGATATAGTTGAAAAGGCTTACTCAAACATAAAAAATTGTTGCCTATTATTTCCTGGAGTTAGCTAAAATTCTTATAGTATGGCTAGTAACAGCCATTACAAGAAGATAGTATCTTCTATGAATTTGGGGTATATCAATTTCTTGGTTTAGCCCACCACCTTGAATAGAAAAGTAGATGAACTAATGAACTAATATCCACTTTGTAATGTGTAGACTTATTGTGAGACTAACTCAATTAGATTTTGATTAACACTAATAATATCAATATCTTAAAATTAAGAAGCAAATTTGTCAGTAATTTTTAAAAAAGCATTTATTAAATCATCCCAAAAATCAAGATATTTTTATTCGGACGTAGTACATTAATCTTTACTGAGAGATATAAAGCAAAGAAACGTAACTCTAAGACCATGTGGATGCTGCAAAAAAACAATATGAAAATAATGAAATATAATCAGATACAACTGTAAATAAGATTGGTAGCTATCAATATGACTAATCTATGAGCAAAGAAGCCTAGTAGGACAATTGCGGATTCAAATGATGTACTCAAAAACTTAACCCACATAATTAGCGGGCAAAACATTGTTATGGAGTTTTCTAAATTTTTCATAAAGATAATATAAAAAGTATGCACTGATGTAGTTATCTGTTATTTATCACCATCAAGAATTATAGGTGGCTAATTTTCTGTATAAAACTGTAAGGTTAGAAAGTTGGTCAAACAATAAAATACAGTTGTCCAATTGAGATTGTATAAATTTTTCAATCTTTCTGAAGGATCATAGCCCCTATAAGAACTAGTCTTCCTTGAAATAGTTCAGACTAAAATAAAGGAAAATAGTGGCAGAACTTGGCTGACCATGATCAGACCTTGCTCAACATTGCAATGCATCCCTCCGTTTTCTTCGCAACACGTAGCAGAAAGCCGACTAAGCCCACAAATCTAGCCTATCCCAACCAAAAAAATTAGAGTCGATTTTTTTTTTTATCTGAACTCAAAATGATTCAAAAATTTTAAAATCAAATCGGATCAAATTATGGGTACTAAAATTGCCACAACCTTTTACCGCTACTCATAATTAATTATTTGGATACGAGGATAAGATATATTTTTAATTTTCTTTATTATATTAATATAAAAATAATATCAAGCATTTTTTATTTGATAAGGAGCTTTTTGGTCCCTAAATATCAACTATAGATTGCAGTCGGAAGTAATCTTGGATACCTAACTTCATGGATGAGTATAGGATCATTAGATTGGATAGTAATTTTAAAGGTGAAGGTGTCTAGAATTGCTAAGGTATAACCAAATACGGTAATCTCATCACTTTTATTTAGACTACCATTGATTTTGGATGGATCATCTCGTACCAAATGCTTTCTAACTGTGTTTGAAATAATGTTAATGTAAAAAAAAATAAAATATCATTAATATTTTGTTAATGTCTAATGTAAAAGATGTAGGATGGAAAAGAATAGCCAGATTATTTAATATTTTGTTTATCTCAAGATTTCAATTCATTTCACCTCTTAAATAATTTTTACCTTTAATCCTAGTAAGCTACCTTTGTCAGGTTGACAATTTAAAGGGTAAAGAGAGAAATGTTATCCCCTTAAAGAAGTTAACTCTATGTCAAACATCTTCAAAATGGGTGAGAAGATATAGAAGTAACTTTTTATCATTTTAACCTTATACCAAATGCATCCTAACATGGAAGAATAATTGCATGTCAATTGGATTCTGCGTTCCAAAAGAACATACCCTAATCCCAGCAACTACTGAGATCTCTCTGGGCCACTATTACTAATTCCCTGAATAATACCAGCTAAAAGGATAATCCAATGTCCCTCTCTACGCTTCAATATAGCCATGTGGTCAATGTTTGGATTTTTGTTTTTAAGCCACCGACAGCTGTGGATAAGATGTCCCAATGCCTCGTTCTTGTCAGGATACCACTACAATAATGCATTCTATTCTAAGAGTCCCTTCTCCCTTCTCTACCTTTATAAAACAAGTTAGTGAGTCAATGGTCAACTAGATCTAATTCTAAAGAATATGAGGCTATTGATATTTTTATATGTGCATGGGAGGTGCCATGTTTTTATATTCTCCTGTCTGGATACCACTACAATAATGCATTCTATTCTAAGAGTCCCTTCTCCCTTCTCCACCTTTATAAATAAGATTTAGAAAAAAGAAAAAAAGAAAAACAAGATAGTGAGTCAATGGTCAACTAGATCTAACTCTAAAGAAAATGAGGCTATTGATATTTTTATATGTGGATGGGAGGTGCCATGTTTTTGTTGCATTGGATGGAAGAGGATCCAAAGACTGCTGTCAGACTACATGACAATTGTTTTGCCTTGATTCTCTCCCCTGTCATGAGATTATGCCATGTTTTGATCTGGTGAGATTGAGACTTCAGGTTGCATATTTAATTGATGAGAATACATCATGAATTATGAAACGACAAGAATTGAGAAACTTCTCATCAGAATCCTGCTAGAGGACATGACAGTTCTTTGTTAATTCCTTTTCTTTTCAGAGAGAGAACTTGTTTTGCTAGCTGTTAATGCCGAGTGCTCATGTGGGAAGGTTCCTCATCATGTTTAAGAGTCAAAGGGTCAAACTAGTTACATCTATATTCTAATATAAAATTTGGGGAATTTGAACTAAATTCTAACATGTGCATCGAGAGATTTGGACAATGACACTAGGGGGTGACATTACATTGCTTGAATCTGAGTCTATATCTCCATCATATGTAAGAGGTTTGGTTGTGAAATTGTTTCAAGGCTTTCATTTTCAGTAGAAGGTTGGATATGTTACAGCAGACCATATAAAATAAGTCTTCTGATTCTATCCTTGAGTGTCAATTCAATTTGTTGAGACATGTTGTGATCATATGATGGGAGTGACTGATCTTCATGTAAAACAAACTAATCTTTTTACCCAAAAAAAAAAAAAAGCAATCTCATCAAATAATGAAGCAAGAGATGACATTAGGTGACTGTGGTTCCCATTATGAATAAAGTTCAAACAGTATAAGGACTAATGTCCACTCTCCATAATTTCAAGCTGTCTGTTTGTGAAGATGGATGCAGTATAATCCAATCATTGAGATTAAATTTCCCGTGGTTTAAATTTATTCCATGGCTCAAAATTTCTAGTTACTAGTCTGGTGCAGTAGTCTCTCTATGGACATCTAAAACTTATAACTGATGGACCTCAACTTATTCCTCTGTACTAGCTACCCTCTTTTCCTCAGTTTTCTACAGCTACAGCTACATTTTTTTTTTTAATGGACTAGATTAGATAACAGAAGTTCCATTTGATGGCAATATAAGCATGGGCACTAGTTAATTCAAGGAACACAACAAGAGCATGATATTATTTCCACCAAAGTTATCATACCATTCCATTTTATGTTAGCAGAGTGAGTCTCTTGCTAGATTTGGCAGTGAAGTTCAGCTATTTGATAAGCTTCAGGTAACCCATAAGACGATTAAGCCAGAAATAGTCTCTCCTATAGATCAAATGGCAATCAGCTATTACATTGACCAGTTTTCAGTTATGAAGAAGGTGCCAAGAATTCCTTCATCATACCACTAGCAATTGCCTTTGCTTGAAAACATTTCTGTGACAAGTTAAGCCAATGAAACTCGAGTAAAAATAAGCTCCCAGGCCTTCTGGGAAGGCTGGCCAAAGACCTTTTTAACTTCAACTAAACCAAATGTCGGTACTCGGGTTCTTATACACTCGGAGGACCAACATCAGCCATCAGAATTGACAATTAGTGAAAAACTTACTTCATGGTAAAATATAGCACGTATGGACCATGTGCTTTGCACCTGAAGCTTCCATCTCTCCTTGGATGTACCTTCTTTTCTCTGCCTAAACCTACTTACTCTATTTCTTATCTTTAAACATATTAGTTGCATCTCTCTCGAATTCTGTCTAGTTATTTTATCTTACATAGATTAAAAAGCCTCTGCTATGAAATGTAATTATCTGAAAACAACTACATTATGAATTTGTGATAATGATTAAAATGTTTAGTAATGGTTCCTTTTGTTCCCTTGTTATATAGAGAGATCCAACTTAAAAAGAAAAAAAAAAAAAAACACTAAATGCTTAGTAATGATTCCTTTAGTTCCCTTGCTACATAAAGAGATCTAGATTGAAAGTTTATGTACTGAATTATTAAATGGTTGTTCATTACACTTAATAGTTGAGGCTGACCATGATCATGATCCTCGGAAAGGCATCACGCGTCTTCATTAAACAAGGATAATACTTTAACATCGCTTATCTGTATTGTTGTATTAATAATTGGGAAGGTCTCGTGTAGGGAAGACTCCCATCCTGTCTATAAAAAGGGAGCCCTTGGAGTTCAAGTTGTCACACTAGATAAGCCTCCTTTCTCAGCCAAACCCAGTTCACATCTGAAACAGGCTAGTAGATATGAGGTCCAGCTTCCTTCTCTTGTTGGTCTTAGTGGTGGCTCTTGGTGGTTCTGTTAGAAGCCAAGCTGCAGGCCTAAAACAGAACTTCTACAAAAACAGCTGCCCTGAGGCTGAGCAAATTGTCCAAACCATCATATGGAAACATGTCGCCACCAACCCGGAGTTGGCAGCCAAGTTCCTCCGGATGTTCTTTCACGATTGCTTCGTTAGGGTAAGAATCAAAGTTCACACAAATGTCTAATGAGTTCTGATCATATAATATTTAGTGTAACCAAATTCAATGTATTTATATAAATCAAGGTATTAAAATGTGTTTCAGCATGCATGCATGTACATAAATGTGCAGTGCTAAGTCCTTAATCAAGTCAACACCAAATTTCTTCTATGGATGAGTCTTGTACTGTCCCTTAAATGCATGCAAACATGGCTGTTCTACTGACTAGATCATGGCTCTTGATCCATAGGGTTGTGATGCTTCAGTGCTTATCAACTCAACTGCAAGTAATACTGCTGAGAAGGATGCCACTCCAAACTTATCATTAGCAGGCTTTGATGTCATTGATGAGGTGAAGACTGCATTGGAGAAAGCTTGCCCTGAGACTGTCTCCTGTGCCGATATAATTGCTTTGGCTGCTAGGGACTCAGTCTCCTTCCAAGTAAGTAACATTCTTACTTTTTCTGAGCAAGAAGGAGCAAATTATTCAAGTCATAAAGCCTTTGTGATCCATATCTGAATTAAGATATCCATTGGCAGTTTAACAAGCACCTATGGGAAGTTCAGACTGGCAGGAGGGATGGCACCATCTCCCGGGTTTCAGAGGCCCTTGCCAACATCCCTTCACCCTTCTCTAACTTTACAACCCTTGTCCAAAGATTTGCAAACAAGACACTTGATGTCAAAGATCTCGTCGTCCTCTCAGGTATTACATAATTGAAGCATTCAGTCACATAAAACAAGTTCAAGTAATTTTTATGATTTGATCACCTTTTTCAGCATAAAAGCTTAGCAACTTATTTGCTTTTTTGAAAATAGGGTAGGGTTTAGCAGCCTTTCAATGAGGCTGAGACTCAGGTTTTAAGCATAGTTTGGTTTTCAATCAATTAGATTTTTCAGAAGGCAACTATTATCACCAATTGTTATATAAGAGTCATTAGACAATGGGAATGAGGGCCAATATGTTGATCTTTTCATTGTTTAAGATAGGTTTTCAGATTAACATTCATATTAACATACAAAGTGACTATTATGATCAGAAAAACAAGAATTTGGTAATGTTGTTATCTAAACGTTCCCCTCTTAATTTTTTACTAGGATTCAGATATCCCTTGTCATAGGTCCTCTTCAGATCATGCCCACAGAATAGTCAAATAACAACCTTGTTATATTGTTATTATCCATTATGTCCATTATAAGGGCTAATTGCAGTTATTATAATGCTCGCCATGTTATTCCAAAGGCAATCTAGTCAAAGGCTGAAGTGAATAACTATGAACTGTTATAAGTTAATGATAAAAAATGAAATCTCCTAGAAGCTGTCTTAGGATAATGTCATCACTGAAACTTGGGTTAAAATTTTTAGAATTCTCCTGTATATTTTTGGATTTTTTCTGAAAACTCCATGGTGCCCAGAACATTGGGCAGACATCACCATAGCAAAGGCAAGAGAGCCACAGAACCCTTCTGCTTAGATTTGGAAAATATTCTTTCCTGCATTCCAACTTTTGCTGAAAATGGCTTCTGGCAGCAGGAAGGGGCTGCATGCTGCAAGTGATAAATGAGGAACCTACCAACATGATGCATGGACATGCATCCAATAATTGTACCTGAACTACTATTAAAAAGATAATAATTGTGCTGATTCTGACCATTGAACAAATTCCAAAATGGATTGATTGGATACAGCTCAGCTTTCCCAGGGACAAAGTTAGGTTCCAGAGTCATGTCGGCTGTTGAATGGAAAAAAGAAAAAACCAAGATAGGGTTGGGCCCCAATGGATATGACAAGACACTGTAATGTTGTTACCAAAGGGTATAACAGGATTGACTAGAGAACTGTCCTTTTGGTGATCTCTGATGCACAAAATTGCCACTCTACATAAAAAGGTGAAGATTAGGTACTAGCTAGTTACTGTAGCAACACACTTGTGGCACATAAAAATCACTGGTCTATCTCATTTAGCTGAGAGTTGCATGTAATTTGCTTTCCTTTCAAAGATAACATGTGAATGTGAGAATGTGATACCTAACCATTGCTTGTAACAACTGATGCCTCTAACACTGTAGGGAAGCTTTTTAACAAGTATGGTCACTTCAGGCTGGAATTATTATTAAAGCTGAAAAAAAGAGGCATCCATGATATCCCCTTTTTTTATAGCTTTCTGTGCTTGAATAGCTTGTATATATTCATGAGATGTTGAATGAATATAAAAAACTAGCCATGCAAACTGAGGACCACTCCATGCCTCCATCCAATGGAATCTGACCTCCTCCATAAGATCTTCCACTGGTCTGGAGATGGACAAACATATATTGCTGTTCCTTTCTGTCCAATTTTTTCCACCATACTGCCATCCTTAAATGTCCAGCTTGACAGTGGGGACAACTCCATTTCTTTTGCTTTTGATTGCAAAACAATAAAATTTCATCGTTATACTTTACAAATAAAATTTACATTGCTAATATCTAGATACATGGATTTTATTCTTCTGCATTGCCAGATAACTCCAACAGAAGCCTACCTAATGATCATTGTTTAGTCTCATGATTATGCTAAAGCATCACTGGTAGATCATATGACAAAAGTTTTTCTATTTCTATAATTGGGCAGGTGCACACACCATTGGAATAGGCCATTGTAATTTTTTTAGCAGAAGGCTCTACAACTTCACTGGAAAGGGTGATGCCGATCCATCTCTTAATGCAACTTACGCAGCATTCTTAAAGACTCAATGCAAGAGCTTATCTGACAACACCACTACAGTGCCCATGGATCCTGGAAGTAGCCTTACATTTGACACCCATTACTATGATAACTTGAAGATACATCAAGGATTATTCCAATCTGATGCTGCACTCCTCACCGACCAACACTCGAACAACATCGTAGACAAAATGCTAAACACAAAGAACTTCTTCAATGCATTCAAAAATTCGATAAAGAGGATGGGTGCAATTGAAGTACTCACAGGGAGCAATGGAGAGATTAGGAAGAAATGTAGTGTTATAAACTCATGATAAGGTAGTGAGAATAAAAGTGCACGCAAGCATGCATCTAGATATTGATTATGTTAGTTTTATGCTTGTCAACCTCATGTATTGCAGTAAAAAGCTTCAATAAAAATTTTTGAAAGAATAGTTGAATCTTGTGATTGATTTCAAATATACTTTATTGAACAAATAATTATTTAATAATAAAAGGATTTCTGTTTCCTATTTTATGTGTGGATGGACACACGTGTGTAAGCGAACAGAAAGATCAGCAAAATTTTTTATAGCTTAATGTTGAAGATTCTCAGTGATTTATTTCATGAGAAGATGATATAAATTAAGAGTACTAAATCCTTTAACAGTAGGAAAATTATTTTGTTCTTTCAAGTACAAATCTCTCTCTCTCTGTTTGTATGATAGAAGCCCAACAGCACCAAATCTATTTCAAATATACTTTATTGAACAAATAATTATTTAATAAGAAAAGGATTTCTGTTTCCTATTTTATGTGTGGATGGACACTTGTGTGTAAGCGAAGAGAAAGATCAGCAAAATTTTTTATAGCTTAAGATTGAAGATTCTCAGTGCTTTATTTCATGAGAAGATGAAATAAATTAAGAGCACTACATCCTTTAACAGTAGGAAAATTATTTTGTTCTTTCAAGTACAAATCTTTCTCTCTGTTTGTATGATAGAAGCCCAACAGCACCAAATCTATTGGCACAATAATTACACTATAGATTCTTCAATTCCTCTCCTTCTATAATCATAATAAAGTCAGGCTATCCACCAACTCCCATCTTAAGTTGGATGCGAGATCCAAAAAAAAAAAAAACCTTGTTAAGATGACGTATGAAGGACAAAGTCAACTCCTCTTCATTACATCGACCCAGTTAAAATGAGCTGTTTTTATAATTAGAGTTAAAAAAAAATTTTTTAACAAATTCAGGGTGGAAACGAAACTTTTTGCAAGAATGGTGTTAAAGTGAAAAATGCCATTTCAAATGGCATTTTTTCGGAACAAAAAAACGCTCCGTCAGCGCCAGCGTGGATGGGCTGGTTCCGTTTGAAAAACGCCGCTCAGAGTGACGTTTTGAAAAACGCCACTCAGAGTGGCGTTTTCTCATGAAAAAATGCCACTCTAAGTGGTGTTTTTTCAGTAAACCCCTCCCCGATCGTGCCCCCACTCCCTCTTCTCTCCCGTGCACCCCCCTCACGCCCTTCCCTCACGAGCCCCCCTCCCCCCGCTTCCCGAGCCCCCACTACCTCTTTCTTCCCTCCCATGCAACCCCCTCACGGCCTTCCCGAGCCCCCACTCGTTTTCCCTCACGAGCGCCCCCCCTTCCCGAGCCCCCACTCCCTCTTTCTTCCCTCCCGTGCACCCCCCCCCCCCCCCTCCCGGCCCCTAGTACCCCCGCCCTCCCGATCTCCTCCCCCTGTCCCCTCCCGAGCGTGCACCCACCCCCCCGCAGCCCCCCGGCTCCCTCTCTCTCTCGCGCACTCGAGCAGCCGGTCCCCTGTCTCCCAAGGTAAATTTTTTTTAATTTAATTATAAAAATTTAAATATGCTTTGTTACTAACAGCTTCACATTCATCTTTATAATAAAGAAATTGATAACTGAAACAATGATATTTTTAGTTTAATTACATCGATTAATCACGACAAAAAAACTAAAAAATAAAAGAATTTATGTATCGATAAAAATAAGTAAAGGTTAGTTAGCTTCTTGCGGAAAAATTACATTGTTTGATGAGTAAAAAAAATTCAATGAGCATGATCTATCATGATAAGCAACGTTGACAACTTGATATGCCAATATATCTTATTTTAATAATAATACTTAAAAAAATAAATGCTTTGGATGTCAAGTGTCTGATATAGTCTCATTTTTACCATACAACAAACACACAGAAAATAAATAGGTTAATATCGAATATTTAACAGGGTACGCATCTATTATTTAAATGTTAAATGCTTATGAAATATGTGCATATTTCATTATTAGTTTGTTTGCGGTTAATCAGTAAAAAATTTATACTTATTTCAGTTTATGCTTGATGATACAATTTATGTATTGATGCTAGATTTATTTTGAATGTTATTTTTTAGATGAGCACCAATACTGTTCGATTGTTGCTTTATTGTGATGGATCAATTGAACATGGCTTAGATGGAATACAATATAATAAACCTCCTCGTAAAAGTTTTAGATTGAGCATGGGAACCCATTATGTTGAGTTGATTGAGCGGGTTTATAGTGTGCTTAAAATTTCAGTGCAGCAATATATTTTGAGATTGATGTGGAGATCTCCAACATTGCATCAGAAATATGTGCTTCATCCAATCGAGGAGGATGACGATGTGGAGGAAATGTTGACATTTCCTTCCAAATTTCCAGATTATTACTATGTTGAATTATATGTTTTCAAAGAAGATGCTCCAGCTCCATACAATGTTGATCATACAGAGGATATTCAGGATAGTTCTCCTATTGCCTAACAGCAGATCAGAACTCCGGTAAATTTCTCAATGATGGAAGGAGTTATGCCAGTAGTGCATAGTATTGATGTGGCAAACAATCAGAGTGTTGATAGTCAGGGACTTGAGTCAGACGACAGTATAGATGATGACTATTGGCCTGAACATGATGACTCTGACGAAGAGCGAGATGAGGATGAAGACTTACATGGAGATGATGTAGTTCATGAAACTGGCTGTAGTTCTATTCCTATATCTACTCATCCAGAAATTGTTCCTAGTCAAGTCTATGAGCATCAAGTCTTTGCACATAGTCAAATACCAGAGTTTTATCATGACTTGAATTTGCAGGATGGTGGTTGTGTTAGCACTCAAAGACAATTACCCTTTAATTCTCAATTTTGGGATTCATCAATGACTAAGTTTGCTACAGGATTGTTGTTTACTAGCAAAGATGAACTGAAAAAAACATATGAAATTTATCACATCAAGAAGCATCGCACATATAATGTTGTGGAGTCAAAGAAAGCATTCTGGTCTATGAAATGTGCATCTTCAAATTCTGCACAGAGTTGTCATTGGAGGTTGCGTGCTACAAAGTTGAAGAAGCATGGATTTTTTGAGATCACAAGGTACGAGAGGTCACACTCTTGTTTATTCAGTAATGTAACTCGGGATCACAAACACATAAGTTCACGAGTTATTAGTCATGCGGTTCGACATATTGTGGAGAAAGACCCAAGTGTGAATATTGAAGCCATTATTGCAGCCGTAGCAGAACAATTTCATTATACTGTGTCATACTCCAAAGTATGGCGTGGAAAGCAGAAGGCATTGATTGATGTATTTGGTGAATGGGAACTCTCATATGCTAAGTTACCTAAATACATGCTTGCACTTCAGATTGTAAACCCTAGAACGGTGGTCTGTTGGGATTTCTACAATGCAGGGACATCTAATGTGCGTGTCCTGAATTATATTTTCTAGGCATTTCATCCATCCATCGAGGGGTTTCGGTATTGTCGCCCAGTCATTTCTATTGATGGAACACATCTTTATGGAAAGTACAAGGGGAAGATGCTCATTGCAATAAGCATTGATGCTGACAACAGGATATTTCCACTAGCCTACGCAATTGTGGATGAAGAGTGCACTGCTAGCTGGAGTTGGTTTTTGTGGAATCTCAGGAAGCATGTTGTGAAAGACAGAAATGGCATTTGTCTTATTTCAGACCGACATCCAGGTATACTAAGTGCCATAGCAGATGACAGTAATGGATGGGCTCCACCTCTAGCTTATCATCGCTACTGCTTGAGACATGTGTGCAGTAATTTCAACTCAAGATTCTCTAATATTCAATTAAAAAGAGCTGTATGGAAAGCAGGGAGCGAACATCAGCTTCGAAAGTTTAACTTTATCATGGAACGGATCAAGACAGTTAATGCAGAGGCTTGGACTTGGCTATCGGAGTTGGAGCCAGAGAAGTGGACATTGGCACATGATGGAGGCTTTCGCTATGGTATTTTAACAACAAATCTCTCAGAAGTTTTTAATAGTGTACTGAAGGGAGCTAGAAATGTGCCGATAATGGCCTGTGTTTAGATGACATTTTACCGTCTTGTTAAGTATTTCAATACGAGACGCGCGGAAGCCATGAGATATGTGCAGGATAATCAAAATACTTTTTTCACTCCTCATGTGACAATTAAGCTTGTTGAAAGTCAAGCTAAAGCTAATGAGCACAGAGTGTTTAGATACAACATGCAGAGAGCCACCTATGAAGTCGTTACAAGAAGGTCAAGTGAAGCTCTTAGGGGTGGAGGCAACGTTCAGAATGTGTCACTTGTAGACAGAAATTGTTCTTGTGAAAAGTGGAAAATTTATAAGTATCCATGTTTACATGTCTTAGCCGTGTGCCACGAAATTGCCATGGATACAACCCCTCTTGTTGATAAAGTATACACAACTGGCTCTTATATAAATGCATGGGGAGGTGAGTTTAATCGTTACCCCACGAAGACTACTGGATGGACACATTCACATGCATTCCTGATCACAATCGCCTCAGACCGAAAAAAAAGGTAAGCCTAAGTCATCACGCATTCATAATGAAATGGATGAGGTGCAGCCAAGAAGTAAAAATCGTTGTAGTATTTGTAAGTAAACGGGTCATTCTCGACGCCATTGTCCTAATGTAAATGTTGGACCTTCATGATCCTAAATTGTACTATCTATATTTTATGTATGAAACAACTTCTGCATGGTTGATTGTAATAAATGAGAGCAAGAATTTGTGGGTTTTAACAGTCTTCATTTAGGCTATCTGCACTCAAGGTTTAGTGTCTTGAATTGCTTGATTTTTCTTCTACTTTTTCAGGGTATGTTTGTTATTGTTTGAGTGAGAGTCTCAGATAGAGAGAGTCTGGGCTACATTACAGGTGTTTTGCTCCATCGGCTTATATATACAGCAGAGTCTGGGCTACTCTTTTCTATTTGTTATGCTATGCTGTGATATTCAGTACAAGATATTCTTTTTCAGTATGATATGCTATGCTATGCTTATTTTATTAGAGACTAACTTATGTTTTGTGGGTTTCTGATCTGACATGCTTTTTTTTTTTCTTTTTTCTTGGTTTTTTTTCTTGGTTATGACCCTATGCTATGTTCCTTGAAGTTTAGTCAATTAAAATGCTGCCAAGAGTTGGGGGAACAGGCTGATTTTTGTTCACTGGTAGGTGTATTATATGATTTTTCTCTGTTCCTTAAAGCTAAATCTCTTTCACTTAAGTTAATCAGGTAAATTTCTATTGCGTGCATGTGAATATGCTACCTTCAAGTCATATGATTGGTAGGATAACATAATTGAATTATTAAAAGTAATGTTTAAGTGTTATTAAATAGAGGAATTATATAAGTTAATTTGCTTTAGTCATTGGATTCTGTAATTTTGTTTCAAATTGTTAGGTGGATCTTGCCTGAGACTACAGAAAATCAATAGATTACTACAGTATATTGACACATGGCACACCACTACTAAATTCGGTGCAGCACCCATAACATGTGTTGGCACAAGCACTTATCAAGTGCTTGTACCATTCTGAGTTGATACGATATGCCTCATATTGATAGCATGGTCACTACTTTAAACCTTGCTTGGAACATTGGAATCCTGTTATACTTTGAATGCAACACACATTGATATGGTTCCTGTGGCAGTTTGTATTTGCCAATGGGTTGTTATGCAGTAGTAAATTTTTGTGCTAAAACAGTATGTTAGTCCTTTCTAATTCTAACTTTGCTTGTTATGCCATGAAAGCTGACTTTTATTACGATATTATTTTCTGAACTTTTTTAATCATTTGATAAATCTCTTTACTGCTACATAGAAGTCTTGTGTGAAAACTTTGAATGGCCTAAAATACCTTTATCTTATAAAGTATCATTTTATTCTACCCAAAATATGATTCTAGGTTTCTAGAAGACCCATTAATTACCAACTTAATTTATTACAGCCATTGTATTCCTGAAGTGCACTTATAAAGTTCCACTATATTATGCTTGAAATACACTAATGAGTTGGGTGACAAGTTGCAATGATCCCACCAAAACACTTTCTCCATGGGTGCTTGGTAGAATTAGGCAGGACTCAAAATATTTTTAGTAACACTACTTTTCCGTGGTTGATTGGAAGAATCAGGCAGGATTCAAATATCTTGATAAGAGTATTTTTTGGTTGTCATTGTGAAGAACCTTTCCTTATACTGTTCCGGAAATATTTACCAGAGCTGCTGCTTGTCAGAGCTCATCATTTAAAAGAAATCGGTAGTTTCTCTTTCAGTTCTTTGTTGGGTCAACCTATCTTATAAATTATTTATTTATTCATTTATTTATGTTGCTAAAGGAAGAAAGCTTATCAGACCCATAAACCATTGTACATATAAATTTAAGTGAACCTAGATTGATCTGTTATTTAGTTGCCTTGGTATCTTTAGTCAGGTGTGTTCCAATTGATAGTGTGCAGGTTGGTTTGAGCTATATCCATTTTTTTTTATAGAGTTTAGTTGAGTTTGGCAGAAAACTATTTAAGTGTCTTGTCATGCACATTTTCTAATGTAGATACATACACCTTTAAGAGAGAGAGAGAGAGAGAGATATGCATTAATAACATGTATAATTTGTAATTCATATCAATTTTATATGTTCTTTCTTTTTTGAGTGATTTTTATCTGTTACACATGCTTAACTACATACATTTTGGTTTTCTTAGCAGATAAATCTCAAGCATGCTCGGATGCTTGTGAAATCACATGTTGTGCTCCGTACGGTTCCTGGTGCAGATTTTACTGCCTTGTGTGATTTTGTGCTCATTCTCATAGCCGTCGAGTAATCTAAAGTTAGCTTTGTTGATATTAGGTTATGTTGATTGCAATAAGGAAGAGAACATTTTATATTAGGAAAGATTTTTGCAACCCCGAGTCATTTTTGGTGTATCATTAGAGAGAATGATTGGCAGGGAGGGCTCCTGCCACAGGGTATGATTCTTTTGGGTTTGATATTATTTTCTGATCTGAATCCTACAGCATAAGGAAATGCCTTTTGACATCAACAAATTTACCCTTTTACATGATATAGATAGTTTTGCATTTCATCTCACCCTCCATTCTTTTTTTTTTTTTTTTTTTAAGATATCTCAAATATGTTATTAAAAAGATTATAGAGAATCATCCAGAAGCGGTAAAACATTCTTGATTAAAATATGGGCAATCATTTTTTAGTCATGAATTTCTTATTTTTCTGTGTAAGCTTTCTTTCTTCTTGACCGTCATTCCCAGTTTTGCCGATCATCTTTCTTTATGTACCTGAGCACCTAGCTGGTGCCGCTCCAATATTTTCAATTATCTTTGCCCAAGAATCAAAGAAATGGTAATCATGAAAATGAGATTAAGAAAAATGACAGGTCCTCATAGTTAACGTCAGATGAACACGCCACATGATGCGACTAGAAATTGCTGACTGACACCCTGAATAACTTTGGTAGTTACGTTCTACAGCAAATTTATCAGCTGCTCCCTTAGTTTTCAAACTTCTTTTTTTTAAAAAAAAAATCACTGTCTTAATCAACTGCTTGGAACAGGTGAAGGAACTACTGAAGTTGTACATGAAGGAAAAATACGTTCTCTTTGTGAGCCAAAGTGGATCAAGAGGGCTTGAGTTTTTTATTACATTCAAGGTTGCTTACTACTGGCAATTGGCAATTGTCATAATCATGGATTTATATTTTTTAAACCAGGACTGGAGCATCTCTTAACTGGATTGGGTGCATTGTGGTTTAGGTGGGAGCTACAGGTCTCTCGGTTTTGAGAAGCCTATGGCAGGTCTATTGGCTTCACGAGCGACGAGAAAGATTGCCAAATCATGTGTTCTCTTGGCTGGAGGAGAGCGTCCTGAACTTGGAAGATGGATTTGCTGACTTTCTCAACCAGCTGGAAGAAGCTGGATGGGATATGCACCGGATCAGACTCAATGTGCCTAACGGGCTTCTTTTTGAGGAAAGTGGATCTGTTGAAATATCCTGTGACAAGTAAAATCTCTTGTGGCTCCTCCCAACGCTCTGCAGCTGAATTCAATCACCACATTTTTTATAAATTGGAAGTGTTGGCTGGATGGTGTGCCCAATGGTATTGGCCATATATGCAGCCACTACTAAAGCATGTATAAATGTCCATGTTTGTAGGGTGTACCCGTGCTTGGTTATTTGTTCTGGACAACATCAGATAATTGGGAATGGGCCGACGGGTATGGTCCCAAGTTTGGACTCGTGGCAGTTGATCGTGCCAATGACTTAGCACGTAAACCTCACCCTTCATACTATTTGTTCTCTAAGGTAATAAACTTCAGAGGCTGTAAATCTTACTACTTTTAAATTAAGTCACTTAGTTTACATATAACTAAACTGTTCAAGGCAACAAATTAATAACGCTTCAATAAGTCAGAAACCATCACAATATCTGAGCAATACAAGAAACAACTCAATGGATGAAACATATTTAATACATTAAATACAAAAGTCTTTAAAACAATTAGTTTATTTACATAGCTTAAGTACCACAGCCCCGTCTAGGAGGTCGTCGAACTCGTCTAGAGCATCGCGCATATGTCGCGATCGGTTGAGGGCCCTCGTCAACCACATGAGAGACCCCCTCCTGCGCGGGGATCGTATCTGTCATATCAATATCGCCAAAATAGTGGGAGACATCATCGCCGACCTCGGTGATATCCGTATCAGCAATGTCAGTAATCAGCAACGCCCTCTGATCATAACTACCAGATGTACCCTCACCTGCATGCCCCATGTGTGAAAAATCGTGTGCATATGGCAACGGCATGTAAGAAGGTGATGGTGTATAACAAAATCTACTCGTCCCAAGATCCTCATATGCGTGTGCCATCGCCGGTTCCTCATGAACTCGTGCCGCAGCAGGTGTACTCCTCACATGCTGATGGCCAATTACAGAAAAAGTGTTATCTAAAATCGCCCTCATGTCCAAATGAATCCTTTGCTGCTCGGCCTCCGATGTCGAATGCATAACTCGATCCAAGTTCAAGGAGAACTCTTGAAACCTCTCATGCTGCATGTTTATGACAATATAATATCAAAAAATAAAAATAATAACTCAGGAATAAATTATATTAAATAATTATTTTAAAATAATACCATGAATTCAAATGAAGCTCCTTCTCCTTCGTAGCCCGCAGTATGATACTCGGAACAGCTAATACATATACGTATTATACTCCTAAACCATTCCATGTACTCAGGAGCAAATGGGACTCCCTCAGCAATAGGCTCCCCAATAATGATGTTTTCACGCCGCTCATTCTATATAGCAATATGTGTGGCATGTATGACATCCCACGAGGCATGTGCCCTCCCTCGTCGATCTATCTGATGAAGCTGAAGTGACGTATCGCATGGTGATGGGATCGACTGGCGGCAACCAAATTGTCGAAGCACTCGGTCCGGGAAATGTCACTCCACTAAATCAAAACAAATAAGTGGGGTCCGTGCCATCCAAATATCCGAACCGAATAAGCAGCTTGGAGGCAAAATAGAGAAAATCTCGGGCGTATACGGACACCATATGAACTGCATGTAAAAAAACCATCAATCCACAACTTACCTACATAAAATAAAAAAATAACATTGGAAATAGATTTGAAATTTAGTTATGCCATACCCGTTGGGAACTATCATCCAATACGTTGAACTGGTCTCTATAGGCACGCAGTGTATGAGTTGGGACATTCTTTTGGTTCAATCTCACATTCCATCTATGCCCCCATGGTGCACCTAAGTGCCAAGCATCATCTGCATCAGCAGGTCTAGCCTCCGGAGTCTCAAGTCTGATGGGACGAAAAATAGGTAATCGTTCCCATGCCCATATCTGAACGTTCGAATAATGCTCAATATTAGTAAACAATAGAAAAGAAAAAAATCCAAACTCAATCGATATAATCAACTGTTTACCTGTAGCAAGGGCAAGTATCCTCCTATCTCTGTCTGAGTAGGGCTCGTTCCGCGACAGAGTGCCCGATACAAACCGGCAAGTGTAGCAGAACCCCAGCTATATGCAGCAAATGCTCCCAGGTCTTCTAAAAGAGGCACATACATCAACTTCACTAAATATCCGGATGTATCTGGAAGGATGACTCCACCTATAATTCGGAGAAGTTGCCCCCTCACAAACTGCTGGACAACCTCATCATCTGCATCATCATCCAAGTGGAAGTCTCGGTAGAACTGATCGAAGAATGATAAGCGGAAACGGCCTTTAGAAAATGCCTCGGCAGGGGGTTCAACCCCAAACAACCTCACAAATATATCCTGCCACTGCTCTAATATATACCGCGGATCAAGCCCAGTAACCGCTAACCCATCAATCCGTAGACCACTCAGAATACCGACATCCTGTAGTGTGACTGTCGCCTCGCCAAATGGAAGATGAAATGTGTGGGTCTCCTGCCGCCACCTCTCAACAAGTGCAGAAATAAGGCCGACATCGAGTCGAATCTGGCCTATCTGATATATGCCATACATGCCAACCTGCTCCAAATAATATTACACTCGTGGGTGTGCCATGCCCGGTGTCTCCTTCCATATCTGCGTGTCATGTCGACGGTATATAAACACCGGTAATTCCTGCAACAAATTCATTGCAATAATACATATAAATAACATAAACGCATGCTAACTAATTAAGAATCATCGATCAATAATGCATACCTCGCCCTCAAATATTTTGGTTGATCTATGCGAGGCTTGCAGAGAACACTAAGATCGCGAGGCCCAGGATGTAAAACATTATGAGCCATCTCGTACTACTCTGTCAAAACAAGTAAAAGCATCACATAAGAAAAAAAAAAATTTTACTGATAACAACAAGTAATATAGATCATGACTGATAATATAGATCATGCTCATTTAATTTTTTCATGCTCATTGAATTTTTTTTACTTATCAAACAATGTAATTTTTCTACGAAAAGCTAACTAACCTTTACTTATTTTTCCCGATACATAAATTTACTGATTTTTAAATTTTTCTATCGCGATTAACTGATATACTTGAACTAAAAATATTATTGTTTCAATTATCAATTTCTTTATCATAAAGATGAATGTGAAGCAACTAGCAACTAAGCATATTTAAATTTTTATAATTTAATTGAATTAAAAAAATTACCTTGGGGAACCACCGGCTCGAGAAGGGGATGGGCCGCGAGAGAGAGGGAGCACGGGGGACTGCTCGGGTGCGGGAGAGGGGGACCGGGTGGGTTCGCACGAGAAAGAGGGAGGGTGCTTGGGTGCACGCAAGAGAGAGGCAGCTCGGGGGGACTGGTCGGCTCGAGTGCGGACCGGGAGCGAACCGGGGGGTCTCGGGTGCGGCACCGGGGGGGGGGGGGCCTCGGGGGAGGGTGCGGACCGGGGCGGGGGGGCTCGGGGAGGGTGCGGACCGGGTAAGGGGCGGGCGGGGGGGGGGGCTCGGGGGAGGGTTCGGACCGGGGGCGGGGGGGCGGGGGAGGCGGTGGGGCTCGGGGGAGGGGGCGCTCGGGGAGGGTGCGGACGGGGCGGAGGGCGGGGCTCGGGGAGGGTGCGGACCGGGCGGGGGCCGGGCGGGTGGGGCTCGGGGAGGGGGGTGCTCGAGGGAGGGTGCGGACCGGGGTGGGGGGCGGGGCGGGGGGGGGCTCGGGGAGGGGGCGGACCGGGGCGTGGGGGCTCGGGGAGGGTGCGGACCGGGGCGGGCGGGGGGGGGGGCTGGGGGCTCGAGCGCGGACAGGGGCGGGGGGCGGGGGCTCGGGTGCGGACCGGGGCGAGGGAGGGGGAAGCTGTGGGGTTGGGCCGCCGTGGGGTCTCGGGGGAGGGGGAGGGCGAAGCCGCCAGTGGGGGGGGGGGTGATTTTTGAAGAAAAACGCTTCTCAGTGGCATTTTGAAAAAACGCCACTCTGAGTGGTGTTTTTTCAAGACGCCACTCTGAGTGGTGTTTTTTAACTGCCACCGTGCTAGCCCCGCTGGCACTGACGGGGCGTATTTTTGGCCGAAAAAACGTCATTTCAAATGGCGTTTTTAACTTTAACCCCTTTCTTGCAAAAAATTTCGTTCCCACCCTGAATTTGTTAAAAAAAAAAAATTAACCCTAATTATAAAAAAGCCTCCAGTTAAAATCCTCACCTTTGATGCAAACTATATTAAGACTTTTTTCTTACTCTTCCCCTTTGATGCAAACTATATTAAGACTTTTTTCTTACTCTTCCCCTTTGATGCAAACTATATTAAGACTTTTTTCTTACTCTTCCCGATGCAACGGAGAGTGGTGAGGTGGTTGGCCCACCGGCTAGTTTAATTAACTCCGTTAGCGGGCTGAAACTACGTGGCTCAAAAGCTCAAATGAAAGTTAATAGATAGCAAGTGAAATTAAGTTATAAGCATATAATACATTTCTTTTCCATCTAATATGGAACTAAATTTGGGATATCACAATCTTTCCTCTTTATAATGCCCACAAGCTAACCAAAATCTATACCCAAGTCGGATCGTTGATGCTGCAAAGATGGTTCCACGCTATGATGAGACTTTACCACCGTTCTATGGATAACCCTTTCCTCGTATCCACCAACTTTTGTACAAGTCAGCTCTGATACCATTTGTAACGCCCCAAGCCCACCTGCTAAACCAATTAACTTCATTAACGGATCAAAACTATATAGCCCAAAAACTCGAATGAAAGTTAATAAGTAACAAATG
The DNA here is from genome assembly GCA_017589505.3 of Metroxylon sagu. Classification (NCBI taxonomy): domain Eukaryota; kingdom Viridiplantae; phylum Streptophyta; class Magnoliopsida; order Arecales; family Arecaceae; genus Metroxylon; species Metroxylon sagu. The sequence goes on along the minus strand of JACVBY030000490.1, from coordinate 319,287 downwards.
AACTTGAGTTATAAGCACATAACACATTTCTTTCCTATCCAATATAAAACTAAATTTGAAATATCACAAAAAGTATTGGATCCTTTTATCTATCAAGTTTTTCCCTGCTTGAAATATTATTTAATTCATAAAGAAAATTTTATTATGTAACAATCAACAACATTGCTAGTTTTGAGAGATAGAGGACACTGTTAAAATAAAGATAAATCAACAATCATCCTAATGAATTGACTCCTTGCTATTTTCTCTCCAAATGATCATTTACTAGAGTAGAAAATTTGTAAGCCATTTACTAGTGAAAATCTGGGCAACCCTTTTTACTCAAAGGAATAGATATAGCTAAACAATAGCCAAATCTCTTTCTAATTCATCGGTTTATACTTGAAACATATCAACAACCCCAGCCAATCCCATGCCCCACAGTTCGGAGAGGTATGGGAGAGGAAAGGAGGACAAGGTAGTTTTTTTATAATTATATATTAGAATTTGATTGGTCAACCGTTTTAATGAAAATAATTAGCACATTCTCTCCCAAGTTAGTCCCAATATTATACACTTTGAGATGTCAGGTGCTCAAATAAATTTAGTAAATGGGTTAAATTGGTCCATGACTTGATTTAATCTTAATACGGTGAGGCCTAACCTAGTTTGATTTTAAAGACATTTGAGCTAGGTAGATTTGGTCTTATATATTTCAATCCGATTCGATTACTTGTATATCATCTGTATCTAATTTGAGTCAAGACAAAAAAAAAAAAAAAAAAAAAAAAGCTCATCCCAATCCAAACACTTGATCATATAAATCTCTTCCTCTATTCTAAATATCTTAACTCGAGTTTAACCTAATTTCTCTTTTCATCTCAATGAACAAAACTCCTGACTTTTTTCATCTATTTTTACTTAATTATATTTAAATATTTATACTTTATTATTTAAATGAGTGAATCCTTAATTATAATACATGTATAATTCATAATTTATAAATTCAAGAATAATCAATCATATAGATGAAATTAAGAATTTTTCAATAAAAATTTGATTTTGAATTAGTTTTTTAAGTTTTATTTAATTTTAATTATTTTATGATTAATTACTAACTGTTATGTTTCAATTATAAAAAAACAATTAGATGCATTATTCAAATTACAAATCTGATCCAATCAATTCGGACCTAGATTCAAACATTTTGAATTGAACATGGATTATACCTAACTTTTGACTCGACTCAAATGACTCAATCGGTTCTAAAATTACTATAAGCAAACCTTACTTAAACAACAAATGAGTTGAATCTGAATTCAAAATCATAAGTTAAATAAAAAATTTGATTTGATGATTAAAATCAAGCATGCTCGACTCAACTCATTTGTAGCTTTACTCAAATCCTTGCTGCTAAAACCGAAAATGACAAGAAGCCATCTGACCACATGGTTTGCAATTCTGCATCAAAGTGATCATGGCCAACTTCCTTCGACTAACACACTCTACTAAATCAAAATAGAGGCAGAAAAGCACACTCCTCCTTCAGAACTGGTGTATGGATCTGGTTTGCAGAATCTGCTCACATTGTTTGATCACACCTGCAGCCTAACAATAGAGGAGCAACTCTTTTAGCGATTCCTGTTCAATAAATCACACGCTTTAAAACATGAGAGGCAAGTGAAACTTGATACATCACATATTAACCAAAGAAATCCATGCCACCAAAAAGCTCATGATGAAAGAATAAACACATGATTCATAACAATAAAGCTGGTCCCATGTCCTATCAGCTTCAGTGGAATCAGGATTCCATTTATAGGTCCTCAATATTTGCATCATTCATGAAAGGTTCCCCCATAAAGTCACATAGGAAGCTGATCTTTGAATTTCTAATGACTGGTGCAACACAGCCACATGTGAAGTCACAAATCAGAATGAGTAAATACCAGAGAATATTAATTTAATAATCGCAAAGGATAATTATATCATTATAATTCCACTCAAAGGAAGAATTTGTATGAACTCTGCATGACAGAATAAACTTAACATCTCAGGTGGAAGCAGCCAGGGATTCAATCAGAAGCTGGTAGCCTTCAGGGACTGTTGCTTGCCTCTGTACACACTCAGCCAATTCTGGGACGTCAGAATTGACGTCTAAAAACTTGGATAGTAGAAGAAGTAGGTGAAAGTCAGAGATTCGTTTCACAAACGGGAGGTGCTTTGTCCTATCCAGGTGGTTCTTCAGAGCCTTCAGTGTTACAGTAGTAATTCGGTTCTCTATAGGAAAACCAGATGACAGCGACCCCTGCATATCAAATATGTGCATATTGAAGAAGTTAGTGGTTTTCTGCTCAACAGTCAATTTCTGGTACATAAAAAACATTAGTTTCGGTAAAGAATTGGATGAATAAACCAGTACATTGATGGATCTAGATGTCAGATAGTTTAATGCATCTCGAATTTTTTTAAAAAAAGAGAGAACTGGTGGAGTGCTTTCATGGAATGTGAGTATAATTTTATATCAGCTATTAATCTACGACAACCATCATCCCTTATCCGGACTTGAGACCAGCTATATACAAAATATAACTGGAGCTGTGGAGTGCTTACCTATGATTCACATTTTAAGCTATCAATTTACTAAAGTTACCATATGATTTGCATTTTAGAGGCTCAATATAATTAAGAACAGAACTATCAGAGCAGTGCAAATGTCAAAGCATTTTCTATATATTAGCTCCAGAAACCAGAAGAAAATTCCTAGTTAATAATCTGTTGCATAAATGAACAGTCTGCTACCACCAGAGGAGCAAAGGAAATCCAAGATTGCTAGGATTGCACATCAGAATGAGGTATTTGTCCATTTGGTGATTAGGAGAAATAAAAGCAATTGCATATGTGTTGAGGATGTTTTAGAAATTTCTGATAAGGTTGAGAATAATACATACGTGTTTTTGCAAGTATCATATAATAGTAGATTAGGAGCTTCAAAGAATCAGTCAAAGGTAGTTTGAGAAAGGTCAAGAATTATAAAATGGTGTTAAAGACCAGTCATGTTGTCTATGGTGTTCCTGTTCAGAAAAAGTGGGCAAGTACAACTCTTTCTGGCTACAATAGAGATGTCGTCCCATCCTAGCTCACAGGTTTTCCACAGATTGCTCTATCTCCACATCAAATTCTAAGGCAAACCTAGGTGTCCACAGCTAAGTTCATTTAGTTGACAGCTGCCAAAGTTTCCTCAATCTCATTCCTTCCCACTCATAAGTGATCCAACTCACCTAGGAACCCCCATCAGATCAAGTGCTTAAGATCAACTTTTCAACAGCTCTATTCCAACAAGGTCCTTAATGATGGCAATGGGTTTGCTATCAGAGATCATCTAAGCAAGGTTTTGATAGCAGGCAGTGTTCATCTTGAAAGTATCTCCATACCAATGGCAGAACTCAGAGCCACCTGGGAGAGGATGGTATGCGTGTGGTAAATGGGTTGCATGCCACCTATGTTTGACTCAAAGGTGATTCGAGGACTGTTATCAGATGGATTAAGCACTACCCTCAACCCCACTCTGATGCCCACCTACTACAACTTTACGTCTGTAGGATGTCCCTCCATTTGGAATCGTTCCAAGCAACACATGTCTACCAAGAGAGCGATTCGGTTGAAATCGGATTGTTGCCTCCATTGCCAATCATACAAGAGGAGCTCGATGGAATGAATGCTCTTCCTTTCCACAAGATTGTGTGGATAGATTGCATGAGGAGGACAACTATGGGTGTATTCATAGATTCATGTTGCCAAAAGGGAAAAGCGGTGGTCCCTTAATATTAATAATGTGGATGCATACTTATGATCTCTTGTGAGAGTGAGCAGGCAAGTCGAGCTACTTGGATGGTCCAATGTTCAATGATTAAAGATCCAATTTATCTCAATCCACCCTAGGTATCTCGAATTGAACCAACAAGGTACCAACTCTTGGAATGGGTTGAGATATCTAGAGATGAAAAATTAGATCATTCTGATCCATCCAACCCAGGACCAAATGAGATGACAAATACCCAGCATCCCAAAATTGGAATGGCCTAACATCCCAATAATTCAAGAGATCACCAATTTTGCATTATTACCTTTTTGTTTGTTGTTTTTAATGCTTGTTTAGAGGCTTTTCAAGTCAAGGTTTGCTTATTTAGGATTAGGGGATGTTTTTGAGCATTTAGGGTTTCAACTTTGATATCAATCCTCAAGCTGAAGACTCAAAGAAAGGCCTTCCACGAATGCATCCTCTAAATACAAGACACAACATACTAAAATAAGTAAGAATGCAAGGAGGCAAGGAGATATGCATGAATTTGAAGGCATGTCCATCTCATTTATACAAGTTTACATTTTTCATTTAAAAAACTTCTAAACTTTAAAAAATAGAAATACCAACAAATAGATTTAGATATGATTTATAAACATGTGCCTCGAAAAAGGTTTACATTTTTCTTTCAAAAAAACGTCCAAACATGAAAAGAAATAAAGATATCTATCACTTGATGTAGATATGATTTTTAAACATGTAGCTTGTTCTTGTTCATAATATCATCTAACCAGTGTTTTGTGTGAATTCTTTATTATTTTTGTTGAACTATGAGTATTGGTGCTTATACTAGCACCATAAATAACCATTGGCTCAAAATACTAGGTTAGGACCTAAAATTTGACAAACTCCTAGAAACATCGAAAAAAATCATTTAAAATAGTGAAACAAGAAATAAAAAACAAAAAAAACAAAAGGGGTGCCTGGGTGAATCACTAAGATGATAACCTATCCAAAGTGCTTGGGATGGAACCTTCCCAGCGGTGTCTCGACCCAGCCACTAACTGATATGAGTCTAGGTTCAGGTAGCCAATGTCTCTATTGATTTTAGAGGGGTGTTAGGTGTTGAGCTTGTTTTCTATAATCTCCTTAGGGTTTGTCTAGAGCCCTATAGATAGAGCTGCATGTAGCCCAAGTTGCATGAGCCAACCTACTCGTTTAAATGGCTGCAACTTGAGTTGCACAGTATGTTGAGATGCCCACTAGACTACAGCTTAGACTTGATTTGTGATAAGTCAACCTATGACCAAAATGATCATAAAAAAGGTAATAGCCACTCTCGAGTCGGTATCATCATAAAATAATACACTTTTCTCTCTTCTATCCTGATCAAAACCCCACACTCGTGTCATCATCACTCTCCTTAGACTTAATTTGTGATAAGTCAACTTGCGACCAAAGTCATGGAACAAGTAGTAGCTATTCTCAAGTGGGTATCATAATAAAATAATACATTTTCCTCCCTTCTATCCTCACCAAAGTCTTATAACCCCACCCTTGTGTCATCATGTCCCTCCTTACCAATGTCCCACCCTGACATCACCTCCTAACTTTGTCAGCCCTACCCTCATTGGATCTCCCTCATCCATGCCCCAACAGACCTTGCCCAACCTCTCTCAATGAAACCCCATTGAATCTCCCTTGTCCACACCCCATTGGCCTTACCCATGCCCTAGACCTCCCTCACCCATGCCTCACTGAACCACCCCTAACCTCCTTCACATGCACCTTACCAAACGTCCTCAATCTCCCTTGCCCATGCCCTGCCCAACCTCCATGACAGTATCCTCACTTTTCCTGCCCCATGCCAACCTCCACAGCAACCCCCCCCCTTGTGATCAATGATTAGTTGTCAATAGGGAGGTAGCTGTCTCATGTGGTCCTTTATCCATGCCAATCACACCAACTACAAAAGCAGGTGTGGCAGCAAAAACGAAAAAAAAATCCTTAAATGGTCTCAACTAATATTGGGGACCTCTTAACAACATACCATAGATTGAGGCTAAAGCATGGAACCATATAAGGTTATCCAACATATGCTTGACGATATTCCAATCTTTAGAGAAACCATTAACAGTGAAGTAGACCCCAGAGAGTCGACAACATGTGGATGAGGTGGGGGGCAATGACAATGATCATTAAGTCCTAGAGATGGTGGTGCACATCGAACAGCCTCATTGCCCTCACTTGGTTGACACTGCTTGTTGTCTCACCCTTGCACACCAACACGGACACAAAAGACTTCTAGAGGAAGCTGATCCCATTCATAGCTTCTTTGACCATCCAAACAGAAGGAGTTGAATTATGTGTAACTCAATTATATGCAATACGAATTGCATGTGGCATGAGCTGCAATGTGACTCCACCTACAGGGCTCCAAATAGCCCCCTATATCAATATGAAACGCAAAGATATGAACCTAAGACATAATGGCCTAGATTAACAACTTAGTAAGTATGCCATGATATTATCCATGATTCCAGATCATTGCAGCAGTTAGCTACTACTATTTTTCCTGAATTACAAATTGTCGTTGAAAAAACATTGTGTACATGTTCCAATTATACTAGCCAACCCTGAAGCCCACATAATTTTACTATTGTATGATGAATCTTTACTTTTATGCCGTGTGTCTAGCTATTTTTCGATTGCAATTTTAACCATTTTTACTACCTTAGTCCATTTCAATAAAACCATACAAAACAAAACAAAATGACACAAATAATTTGATCTAGTGCAGTGAGAAAAATACCCCAAAGTAGGAAATCAGACCTAGATATTTATTAGATAATGAAATATTTAAAAGTGATGATAACTAGTTCAATGGAGTTTGCACCTTGTCATGGTCCAATTAAAAGTAAAGTCAGTTCTGAAACAGCAAACTCCCACTCCGAATAAAATTTGAAAGAACAATAAGGAACAGGACTAAAAATTGTAAGTTTATAGCCATATGTTTTGCATGGAAGTTGCATGGTCTGCATGAAATTAGCAAGAAGACAAATTGCTCAATCTCCCTATGATAGAAAATCCCCAACTAGTTACATTATAAGTCCAAAGGAAACATTAGAAGCAATTAAAACCCATAAATATCTACCTCAAATTGGATTCTCAAATCAATCGGGTGATATCCTTTGGACATTAAAGTCAACCACGTTAGAATTAGTGCCAAAGCTTTTTCTAACTTCCACATATACCCCACCCCACAACAACATTAAAAAAAAAAAAAAAAGTAAGGTAAAGATGATATCTTCGGAGGCTCTGACACAAATATAGTCATGCAAGCTCAAGACATAAAAAAAGTGGAGGATACAGTCATCAAGCGTTTAGCAGTTATACACCTTACAAATTCAAGATAAGCAGTAGTTAATAAAATAGTTCAAGCTGGTCAAACAGAGCTAGTAAACTGAAATGAGATTAAGGAGGTCATTGAAGTTTTCGCATCTTCAAACTAGATAGAAACCAAAACCCCGATTTGACTAAAAAATACGATTTGAAGTTAGCCAATTAGATCTTAGAGAATATAGAAGTATTATTGATCCTTTCAAACTTTTTTAATGATTGGCTATCAATCTAACACCAGTCCTCTACATTTTTCATCCAAGCTTGGGATGGAAACTATAAGTAATCACAAAGACCATCATTATATAAATGGAAAATAAGGACTAGTGAGGACAACTATCTAGCACATGGCTACGTGGTCATTGCTATGCTAATCAAGATGTTAATAAAAGCAATTGCATGATGTTTTTAGACCTAGGCTAAATCCAAAAAAAGTAGTTCTAAAGAGAAATAACTAGATTGGTCTTGAGGAGGCAATAGAAACCTAATAGTCAAGTATGTTGACCCATAAATAATGTCAAATTGGTATCTTCAAGAATGTGTAAGACCAAGGTATGCTGAACCGCACTGAACCATCTAGTACATGGCGTACCGAAATGTACTAGTGTGAAACCGGTATGGTTCACAATTTTAAAATAGTACGAAGCTAATACTGCTAAGAACCATCGTTTATAGCCAAAACCGCTGTGTACCAACCTCATACTAACCATGTACTATACTAAATCATACCGAACCACCTAGTACATGACGTACCAAATCGTACCAATATGGAACTGGCATGGTTCATCATTTTGTAATGCTTCGAAGCTAGTACCGTCCTAAACTACCCTATATAGCCAAGAACTAACCTTATACTAACCTCGTAACATACCGAACCACCCATACCATGCTGAACCGCCTGATTTAGCTCAGTTTGGAGCAGTTTATGGGTTGAAACCTTCCGATTCACCTAATCGTTACATCGTTGGTTAGGTACGAAGTGCCCTTCCGGTATGCCATCAATTTGGCCTGATATGCCCCATATCGAATCGTACCAATCCAAAATCAAAATGGTAATGGTTCTTGGTACTACGAACCTTGTGTGAGATGCAACAAGTGATAAATACAACTCAAGAATTAGATAATATGACTTCATGACCATGTCACCATGAATCAAGCCAAGGTTGAAATGTGCTCCCGCAGCTGCACACTGGGATCTGTTTTGTTTACTACGATGACTGCATCAGCAGACAAACAAGTGCCGAGAGTTCAATAGAACCTAATTTATTTGTTTGACCTATTTCATAGCTTACATTTCATGTAATTGGTAACAATGATTACATCAGTTTACTTCATAAGAATTTGTTCATATAATAACAATATATTTATAAAAAAATCGTATGGACAGCAAGAATATGAACTTATGAATTTTTCACTCCTGCTACAGTTGCCCTTTTAACAATTAGTATGCATACAAATTATGTGACCATCACATGTCAATATAGTTTTTGCATCCAAATCCAACTAAATCCATCACACAAAGAATTTCCACATTTTGTTCAAGAAAAAAGAGATATATTTAGGTGGCCAGATCACAAAAGTTGACTCATTTACACATGATAATGTTATGAGTTGCATGGAATATGCATGCGGATTAGTTAACTACGTAGGGCACTACTTGGGGATTAACCAGATCCAAGGCACCTCAGGTCCCAAACCAAATTATGCAGTAAGATCTTGAGCAATAGGATAGCCTAGTATTGGACTTTCACTGGTGCTTAGGCTGCTTCACTTGAGGTCATCAGCAGGGTATTATATAAGTTTTACAACATTTCAACTTATTGCAACTTCTTCATGTTCGCTATCAAAAACACACATGTATCCTGCAAGGAGTATTGTTCTCTCTCAATAAATGCTAACAAAATATAGTTTTCCGCATATTTTATCGGTTCAGAAATCTCTGGTTTACCAATGTCAATGCAGCCTATTTGTGCAGAATCTCAGTACTTGAAGATGCAAGATGCAAAAGAGATGATAATTAAAACTATATTACCTATAGACTAGTTTACTGTATATTCTATTGTGTTCCACTCTTTAAGAATTAATGAGGCTCTTAATCAAAGCCCCAATGAACACACACCACCAAGATGATTGGCATTGCACTAATGAAGCCAATGGAAATAAAACACTAGAACAAAGAACTATGGGGGAAGAAAATTTTATTAATAATTCAAATTGATACTTACATTTAATGCTTTGAAGTTATAGGAATGGCTTAGTTCCTCAGAGCTCTACATATAGATGACTCAGATACACCAATTACAAATATCCAGAAGCAAAATAGATGACTGTGCTATCATATATCAACTAACATTCTACAATGAACAACTATTTATAGAAATACATAATTATATATTGACAAATATAATGTCTCTTAGAATCCTTAATAATGTCAGTGTGAGTTGTTTTCCGGAGTTGTTAATATTGCATAGCATGTGTTTTAAGATATGACTTAGGCACAAAAAAAAGCATATCCAAGCATATTCAAAAGGTATGATGTGATCAGTTGAATCATAAATCTATTTTAAAAATCTCGGTACATGTTAAGCCACTGCCACGTGCTGAGAGCTTCCCTAGCACTTTTCTTTTTTCGGTGCGTAACACAAGTATCAACTGGTATCATTGTGCATCTTTTCACACCAATGCATGTCATGCACCTGTTACACTGTATGGTTTGAGTTATTTTGGCACCATATATGATACATAAAACCTTGACCGCAGCAATCAAATGTAAGACAAAGGTAAAACATGTTTGAATCTATCACAGTAATTGCAATATAGAAACACAAAAGCTAGTGATTCCTTAAACTGTTATCATTGGCATCTAAAATGAAATGGTCCACTAATGAAAGAACTTGTGTGACTGATGCATACATTCCTAAAGGGCATCGCAACGTGAATCAGAGGTTAAGAAATCATATATTGTCAATTTTGACATCAAAATCCTTCTAACTTTATAGATATTATTTATAACTTTATAGATATTATTTATATGCCCACAAAATTATACTGAAGAATTTGCTTCTTGCGTCTCAAAATTATATAATTCAAGCATTTGGCATCCTCTGCAATTGTTCACACTCTAGACCCTGCATTTCTTTTGTGTGTGTGTCTCATGGTCAATAATAGAATTCTATAAAAAAATTAAGCACGATTCAAACTTCATCCTCATAGGCAAATCCAAATTAGCGAAGGAGTAACGATATAAAGAGCCAACTGACCTGGTGCTCCGAGATCTTGACGGGCACCAAGAAGAAATCATTGTCGACCTCCCTCACATCCTTCGCTCCAACCACCACATCCTTCTTCATCCTCGACAGACTGGGATCATCATCCTCGCCGAACTCCATCACAAACAACCCATCCTTGAACAGTCGGACGCACGTATCACTCATCTGGAACGCCTCCAAGTGCGCATCGGCCGACCCCTCCTCGCCCACCCCCAGCTTGACAAGCGCAGTCACCCACTCTGGGATCCCCCCCTCAGCCTGGAGCTCGGCGGCCTGCAGCACCTCCCGGCCGGACATTGTGTACTCCCCCGTACCGCCCTTCCGGCCAACGGCCTGCGTGAATATAAACCCGACGCGGCGCATCCCGAGGCCGGCGGCGATGGCCTCGACAAGGGCCTCCTCGTCGGGGTCGCGGAGGAGGGCGAGGACCTCCTCGGTGCCCTGCTGGGGGGGCTCGTAGATGAAGTCGACGGCGACGGCGCCGCCCTCGTCGACGCGGCCGTAGAGGAATCCGCCGCGCTTGACGGCGAAGGCGAGGGTCTCGGCGACGTAGAGCTGGAAGGCGTCGGCGGCGTCGCGGACGAAGGAAGCGGTGGAGCAGTGGGGGGTTTCTTGACGGGAGACGCGGATCTGGCGGGCGATGAGATCGTCCATGGTCATCTTGCGGCCGAAGGAGCCGGCGGGGGTGAGGGGAGGGGGAGGAGGGCCAGGAGGAGCGGGCGACGCCGGAGTAGGAGACGAAGACGACGGAGCCGTGGGAGAGGCCGAGGGAGGAGAGGGGGGCAGAGGGGTCGGAGAGGGTGGCGGCGGGGGCGGCGGCGGAGGGGTTGGAGAGGAGGAGGCTGGCGTCGAGGGAGAGGGTCTGGGCGGCGGCGGGGACGCCGAGCTGGGACTCGATGAGGGAGCGTAGGGTGGCGACAGTGGCGGCGCCGCCGTCGGGGACGGTGACGCGCTCCAGGCCGTCGCGGCTTCGGACACGGATGATCATCCTCCTCTTCTGCGCCGCTTCCTCTCCTCCTCCCTCGATCGAAATCGAAATCCCGAAACCGAAATCGAAAGATATAAATAACAAGAGATAGGAAATATTCCTATGAGTCAGTAAAAGTAGTCCAAGTAATAATGCCGCTGAAAGAAAAATACGATATAGAGAGAGAGAGAGAGAGAGAGAGAGAGAGAGAGATATAGACTTTGCGAGGTAAAAGAAGAGAATCTAAAATCCCTGGTCTCAATGGCCACCTTGCGAGGCATCACGTAAAGCGGGGGGCGCTTTTGAGCTTTTGGGTTTGGTTCGGACTTCGTGCTTTCCAGTTTGATCCGGAGTTTTCAATCCTATTAAGACGTGGCCTGAGGACCAAGTCAGGGTCGGAATTACCGAATTTCTTCATTTATATTGCTAGAACTAGAATTTAAGCCTAAAGTTTGAGTTTTAGCTTCTGTTATGGTTCAAGATCGAACCAACTGATCAATAATAATAATAATAATAATAATAATATTTTAATTTTTAATTAATTAAAATTGATTATATAAATCATATTCGAACTTATTAGTATCTTCTTCTCTTTTATTATTAGGCTAGAATTATGTGGAGAAAAAGGAAGATTAGATATTGGATTTAGTTTAGGATGATTATTAGGGTTGGTTGTCGGTGTATTTTGAAATTATGATATTTTATAATTTTAAAATTATAGTTATTATTGTAGAAAAGTTTAAAAATGCTTGAGCAAAAAAAAGAAAAGAAAGAAAATTTAATTCACAATGGCTACAGGTCTTTAGGCAAGGCCTTATGGTGCGCCTTCCAACTTTTATTTATGATATTCTATGTAAATATGTAAAATCTTAAAGGTTATATAGTAGATTTTTTTTCAATAGAAATTCTTATTTTTTCCTCCTAATTTACCTTATAACTTTTCTTATTTTGGATCTTTCTCATTCTTGTGATAAAAAAACTTTATTTAAAAATAAAATAAAATCTAAAAATTTTGAAATAAGCAAAGATAATATCTTGATTTTAAAGTTTAAAGCCTTGAAACACAACTTGGATATTTATTATATTGTTTTATGATTGTTCAAAGCCTTAAAACATAGTCAGAAAATTTTAACATGCCTTATAGTTTTATGCCAGCATTTAAAACATTGACATCCCTAAATTATTCTATGACAAGGATATAGTAGTTTTTATGTAACAAAATAAGAGTTTACATTTTTTTTTTCATAAGAATTTTTAAGAAGAATACATCCTCCCTTTTCACTTTACATATTCAATATCATTTTAATCTGTTTCACAAATTCAATATATTTTTTTGATATGGGTCAAAATTACCTTTGACCCTTCATGCTAGCACACTACCTCATATCATATCGGTTTGGCTCTACAAGTTTTGAGTGAAATTTGCATGAAGTGGTAAATAATTGATTCTAAGATATGTCATGCTTAACATAGTAAAAATATTACATAAATTTTGTGCAAGTTTATCGACATCTTAACTTTTCGCTTTTTATAATATCATAACAAGTTATAGTATTGTTTGTTTATTCTTTCTATTTTTATTGACTAATTTTGTAATTTAGCCATCATGTTTGGTAAAGTACTAAACTCTGTCTTTCATAAACCTATGTAAATTTTTTTCGCAGCTTGTATAAAAATATTAGAAACTTATGTAAGTTTTCAATATATTCTAAGGCTATTCTAAACTTAAATATATCGATAAGCCTAGCTCTTCTGGTAAAGAGAAAAGGAAGAGCTAAGTCACTATAGTACCTAGCCATATTAGTAGCAAGCAACCTAATCTATACCTAAGGCTTGAGCGAAACATGCATAATTTTGTAAAAGATAAAGTTCAAAATATACTAAATATGATAAAACTTTCTATACTAAAACCTTGTGTAATTATAATGTAAATTCATAAAATTGGCTTATTAAAAATTTATGCAATTTTTAATCTAAACTTGTATACATTGAGTAGTTAAAACTTGTATAACCTCATTATTATGCAGAAATCCAAAGTTGTCTTAGTACTAGAGGGCAATTTTGTCTCAATTTCAAAAAAAAAGAATATGCAAAAAAATAATATTTAATCCATAAAACAAAAAAAGAAAAGAATTCTTTTCCTACAAAATCCTCCTTTAGAGACACACACATATTGCTTATCATAGCATGAGGAGTAAAGAGTGATTTGATAGTTGAAAATTGTCAAATATCAAACATAAATTGAAAGCAAATTAGATAAAAGAACTCTTTCATTGTTGAATGAATTTCTCTCCAAAATTATCCTTTTTAATATCTCAAAATCTACTTCATATAATATATTAGAAGGATATATAGGCCATGATCTCTAATCCTAATTCAGACATTACACTTGAATGTTTCACTTATGAAAAAATTATAGAAAATCTAGCAAAAATCTTTGAATCCCACGAGAGGATCCTATTTGTTTGTATGCTCGCACATAAGATGAAGATAAATCAAATATTTACTTGTCGAATTTTTTACTTCTGAATCCTCTAACTCTTATGAAGTTTGGCACGGTTTAATTGATTTTAGTACTTCTTGGACACACCCAATACTGCATTGAGCTCCCTTCTCTCCTGGAAACCTTTCAATTACTCTTTGATGGTGACTCAATGAAGACAAATCTATTAAGACATAGTATTTATTTATACTTTCTGATTATAGCTGCTTTATTATTATAGCCCCAACTATTTCTGTTCGTCTCTTCTTTATTCCTTACATATAATTGCAGAAAGTTTAAGGAGGATTGTTCTATATGGATGATGTGAAATTCTTCCCGATTAGAAGTGTAGGTTGATTGTCTACCTAGATTGTCATTGGTCGGTTGTATAAGTGCTTAAATCCTAATTAAAGTTAGCATATATGTTTGATGGATCTTAAGCAGTTTTTAGATAGCAAATCTCAATATTTAGGTTTAAAATCATATGCATACATTTTAGTTTAAATCTTGAAAAGGAGTTGATGATTCAGAATCAATGATGGATTCTCCAAATTGTCTAGGGGAAAGTGGTATAGAAGTAGTGATGTATGTATTATGTGAAAGTCATATAATTCTGATGAAGAAGAAGAATGAGTAATAATAGTAATATTTTCTATATTTATTTTAAGATATTGGTAGCAATAATTTCTTATATTATAATAACCAATAAGCGAGGTAAAACTTTTGCTAAATGCAATATGTAAGAAACTGATTACATCGCACATGAGTAGCTATGTCTATCACAAGGCAATGATTAAGCATTAAAAATATTAATACTTATTCAACCCTTAATACTAATTATTTGGTGATAATAAATTAAGAATAAAAAGACTAAATTATATTGCAAAGGTTTAAGATGATAAACTCATTCAAACATTGCAAAACATAATAAATTTAACAGTATATCAACATTGGCTATAAATATTGATATCGAATCCAGAAAACAAACCAAGCCAATAACATATGAGGTTGGGTTTGCATCTAAACAATCTCTATTTGAAAATCTCAATGATGACATAAAAATATAGCTTCCTCCACCTTTAGGCTTAGACTTTTATTGTGATGTTAATCAAATTCATCGTTTATAAATACATGATTGCCATCTAATAGCTCATTTTTTACCCTACTATTCTTGGTCCACTATCAATATGGAGTACTGAGTTGTATATGAGATTTTTAAAGACTAAGATCTAGGTTTTTATAATAGGTGTCTAAGACTAAGATGAACTAAAGCCTCAATAAATGGAAGCAAAGCAATTTGAAAAGTCAAAAGATTTTAAAGATTTTGACGATGATCCAAGATTAAGATATTGAGATCTTTTCGTCAATATCTTAGGATAAATGCATTGATATCTCATCAATCATCAATGATATCAATGACCAAGATATCCAAATCCTGATTGATATATAGTCATGAAATATCAATATCTCAATTGATATGCTAGGATAACACAATATCTTAATTGATGTGGTGAATTTAGGAGTAACACAATATCCTGACCAATATCTCAATTGATAACACAATATCTTAATTGATGTGGTGAATCTAAGAGCACTACTAAGACTTTGATTTTTGAAATTTAAATCTTAGCATATCTAATTAAAAACAATAAATTTGACTTGCCCTTACTCCACTGAGCAAACATTAAATTGAGGGTCAAGAAGGTCGGCATACCCGATAAAACACAATAATTAAAGGGTTAGAGAGCTAGCAATAATAAGAGAGGAAGGAAAAAAATATATCTTCAGGCTGCATTGCCTCTCTATCTCTCACTCATTACATCTCGAAGATAAAAAAATAACCATGCTTGATGTTAATCTCTATTTCCTTGTATGGATGGTGATAATGGTAGCAAGTGTAACTTCAATCTCCTCCTTATTAAGGATCAGAGTTCGATCCCATTTGTCCCTTATCTCAAAAAAAATCATATAAATAGGAGGAGAATAGCCAAATCTTCGATACCTTAGAAATCAAGAAGAAAGAGAAAGATGGAGTAGAGATGGTTAAGAGGAGCTATTATCGTAGCTTCAGAGAACTCTATCTCTCCTTTATATTTCATCATGCCATTCTTTCTCCGACTCAAGGTTTGATGCTATTCTAGTTTCATTGGAGCACTCAATATGCTGACTTAGTGGTCATAGTTTTAGAGTACAAAGGCTGAAAATGATCTTAGTGTTAACCTTATGTGCTTAACAGAATTCATCATCTAGACTCTCTTTCATCAATAAGTAGAAAGATGAGACAATTTTAGACGTATTTGTCTAATAGATGTATCTTCACTTCCCTGTCTAGTAATAGACATATTGCCTCAATCACCTTTGTGAACTACTCTTGCAACATCTCAAACTATAACCTAATGGTGGTTGTTAATATCAAACACCTACATAACCATGTAAAGAAATTTTTGCTTCTAATTTTGATTTAATGATAGGAACACTACGTACTCGATTTGATCAATAATATTACGACAAGTGTATTTTTAAGTCCATTTTATGAAGTGTTTAAGCAATAGTTGTATGTATGTATGTAGACACACACATATATAGGAAAATAATTAAATTTCAAATGAAAAATATGAATTGATTTGGGAAAAAAAACTCCAAAGGCTACAACTACTTCACAAGGACTCAAATTGCAAGCTATGATTCCTTTGGGCCATCCTTCTCTTTTCTCAATCTTTTTTAGCTATAATGGAGTATGAAGAGTGAAGATCGATTTGATTACCATGAATTAAGATCTAAGATAAGCATAAATTAAAGATAAATTAAATTAAGGAACCATTTGGTAGATAAGGAACCCCTAATCTAACTTGAGCACTAAACCTGATAAAGAATTAAGGGAAAATACTAGAATAATTTAAGTATAAATATAAAAATCTAATTAATTTTGATATTGTCTCTAATGAAAATTTTATGAAAAAATTTGAGGAAAACTTTTAAATATCTTGAGTGGATCTACTTGTTGAAGTCTTCATTTATAATTACTTTTGCAACGACATGATCTAGCTAGCAATAGCGTTTGCTAGATGCATCCTGTGCTCTTGAAATAGAAAATTACAAGAGCAATGAGATTGTGAGGGAAAAAAATTAAATCCCACCAAAAAAACTCCTTAGCAAAAGGACCAAAATTAGTTATCTAATCACAAGTTAATAAGTTGCCTTATCAATATGTATAGGAAATTTGAATATATTGAAAATGTCATGTAACTCTTTAGTATAAAGTAGGCAAGAATTATGTTACTAACCTATTTTGCAACAACCATGTAATAACTATATTAGAGGCAATTTCTATCCAAAATTTAGTAGCATATGAAATGGTTGTGGCAAGTAGTAATAAATTGGCAAAGGAGACAATCATACCAAAAAGTGGTTGACATCTAGTCATGAAAAAATAATGCCTCATATCATGAATCATATATCTTATTATATATAAATCATCTATCTTGTATAAGCCATCAAAATTAACTTTTAGAAAATCTAACAAAAGGTTGATCACATTAACCAACCGAGGTAGGTCAAGATGAAGATTGATAGGAGGGGACACTGCAAAGATGAGGCTAAGAGAAAGGTTTTGAAAGTAATGCTAAAAGGCTTAACTAATGCAACTACAAAACTAATATTAAAATGCTTTGCATTATATAGTATTAGAGGATTGGTAATGTTACCTAAAATGATAGAATATGTGGTGAGGTTGTAGTGTAAACATCAATATTCCCATAATAAAAGATAGAGGTATTTTTCTTGATACAGATGTTGGGCTGCGATTTCTTTTTTAAATAGAACTACATGTTTAGTTATTTGGATTCTCTTTATATTTACTCGTAAATTATCCCTCAAAAAAAAAAAAAAAAATAAAGATTTCAAAGCTATAAAATTATTTTTTACTATAAGTTTTATTTGATATATATATATATATATATATATATATATATATATATATATATATATATATCAATGAATAAAAAATATTGATCAATTTGGAAGAAAAAAAATGAGAGGATTGGAAGGGAGAGAAATATTCTAGGAAGATTTTTTTTTTTTTTAAAGATAGACTTTAAGAAAACATAGGCAATAAATAATAAAATTTAAATTAGGAAAAATGGGAGGAATTTCACTCCTTGGAGTAGAAAAGATGATGAATTTTATCACAAATATTTTATGCCTCACCAAATAAAAATAATAGAAAAAATATTTTTCAGGATCAATTAAAAATTCTACCAAAACTTTAACATAGTTTAGCCTGACCCAACCCAATATATAAATATATAATTTATATAAATTGCTTATATATTTATGTAATTATATTTTTATTCTACTATGCTAGCTTACTATAAGAATTAATGAATATGTTAGGCCTTCATTCTAGAAATTTTAGACCACATAAAATATCTTAGACTTTTCATTTATCTTAAAATTTTCATTCAACAATCAAATTTAATAATATAGTACATTTATTTCTTAT
Organism: Metroxylon sagu; assembly: GCA_017589505.3. Lineage (NCBI taxonomy): Eukaryota > Viridiplantae > Streptophyta > Magnoliopsida > Arecales > Arecaceae > Metroxylon > Metroxylon sagu. Next base: position 300,888 of record JACVBY030000490.1, on the reverse strand, counting down.
CTGACTTATTAAATCTAACTCTAATTTATGCTTTATTTGGATTGATTATTGGGACATCTTTAAGTGGCTATTGGCCAACAGTCATGAGATAGCTTTTGGCTGACAACTGGGGGCCAAAGGCCAATAGCAAATCCGAATGTATTTTTAATTTAAAATAGTATTGAGTTGAATTAGAGAAATCTTAATTTAATACTAGGTTGGATTAGCTTAAGATTAGTAAATTATGATGTTAGGTTGGATTTAACCTTTCAAGTTACAATGTCTGTTAGGTTTCTTATAATAAAAGCTAATATAATTAATATGAGGAGGATTTCACTCCCTTTTATGCTTAGGTTCTTCGTGCATATGTAATAACAATTTTAACAAATAAAACATGATAATTAATTTAATTAAGATGGGGTACGAACATAGGTCCTTTTTCTCATTCTATTTCTAATCAAGCTATTAAAATTCTTGAGGGAGCTTGATTAAATCCATCAAAATAGTTTAAAATCATGGGACATGTTCCACGTACATTTATAAAAAATGGCAACGAAAGAATCCAATGTGGCCCCCTTCTTGTCGAAATTATGGTTAAAATTTTCTAAAAATTATAAGCAATTGAAAAATATAAAAAAATAATTAATTAAAATTATGAAATTTTGGGACTAATATGGAATGGTAAAATAAATTTTGACATTAAAAATGACCGCCGCCTTGGCCCTCCCCCCTCTCTCCCTCTCTCGCTCTCGCTCGCGAAGCCGCTCCCTCCGCCCCCCTCCCCTCCGAAGAGCGATCGCCGAACAAAAGGCACGCCGTCCTTTCTCTCTCTCTCTCTTTATCGGTTTCCAAAACCCTGGCAAAGAACCAGGACGACAAACCCTAGAAATCTTACTTTCTCTCGGGATTTTAGCTCTTACTCCCCTAGGGTTTCTGTTCTATCGATCTCTCTGTCTTCCCTTCCTCTCGTCTCTCTTATTGATGAGCTCCTTGATTTTTTTCCCCCTTTTCAGACGAATTGGCGAAGGTTGCTGTCTCTGCGTCTGTCCGGATAGAATGATATACACTGCGATCGATACCTTCTACCTCACCGACGAGCAGTTGACGAACTCCCCTTCGAGAAAAGATGGAATCGATGAGGCCACAGAGACCACTCTTCGGATCTATGGGTGCGATCTCATACAAGAGAGCGGCATTCTACTCAGACTGTATCCTTTTCCCTATATTATTTTCATCGATTGGTTGTTGGAGTTTTTGTGGCATTGAATTATTTGACATGTATGTTGTAAAATTTCTTTTGCTGTGAGTATCTTGACTGCCTAAGACCTCAAGCGGTAATGGCTACTGGGCAGGTTCTATTCCATCGGTTCTACTGCAAAAAGTCTTTTGCCCGCTTCAGTGTTAAAGTAAGGACCACAATCTATTTCTTTTTTCCGATCGAACAACCTTTTTATATGTGTCCATGGACGAAATTAAGCACTGGTTTTTGTTTTGTTATAGAGAGTTGCCGCGAGCTGTGTTTGGCTGGCTTCGAAATTGGAGGAGAGCCCGAGAAGAGCAAAGCACGTGCTTATGGTTTTCCATAGAATGGAATGCAGGAGGGAAAATTTGCCGATAGAGCATTTAGAGGTCTTCTCTAAGGTTTATGTGTTTCCTTTTTTTGCTGATGATTCGTTTCTCTCCTTTAGTTTTGGAGTTTTAAACTTAGCTATTTGCAATTTTATGCATTCAACTGAAAGGATACTTTCCCAATTTTCTGAAATGGTTAATTTTTTTTAGTTGAAAGAGCTGTGGGTTTAGGTTCTATATGGCAGAATGAGTATATTGGTTTTTGTGCTTATCGACATAGTCTTCTGATATATGCTTTTGTTTCTGTTTATATTGATTACAGAAATATTCAGACTTAAAGAATGACTTGATTAGGACAGAGCGACATTTGTTGAAGGAAATGGGTTTCATATGCCATGTTGAACATCCTCATAAGTTTATATCAAACTACCTTGCAACACTTGGAACCCCACCTGAATTGAGGCAAGAAGCTTGGAATCTAGCTAATGATAGGTATTCTTCTGCTCATAACTTGATATCAACATCATTTTTTATTGCTTTAATTGATGAGTTAATTGCAGATCATGTCTTCAGGTTTGTCATCATAGCGTTATATCTGTGTATCATGGTTTTTAACATTTGGAAATTCATTGAGCTATAGTTCATTTTTCTTTTCCAAAGTTGTGAGTTCTGATCTTGTAAACTGATCTATTGTAGAGCCTTCTTGAGTGTGTTGATCAAATACGACGGGCACAGCATGCATCCTTAGAATTGAGGTGCCAGTCATGGGTATGAAACCCATTTTGTTGTGTTGTGGTTAGCATAGCTTCACTATGAGAACCCATATATATTTGCTATTATGAATGCAACTTTGATGCACAAGTTTGTTGGCATATGCTAAGATGTTGTTGACTAGCTTTAGAGGTTTTACATGCTTTGAATTTTTGTATTTTCAATCTGTTTGTATCAATCATGCAATTGCATTGCCTGTGCAACAAAAGAACCTGTCATCACAAATCCCTGCATATCCAAGTTAATTACAAGCCTTTTATGATTAAATTCTCTCTTGTTTGATGTAACATATTTTCATCCTAACTAAATTGCAATCTGTAAAGCATAATTTATCAAATATACTTTATCAGAACTAAATATGATACTTGTGTGATAGAGACTGAATGCTGAGGTGGATGTGTCATGGTAGAAATTGTGGGTGTCTTATGATAGCCAAATCGATATTAAAATGGTGGAGAATTGACTTAGATGACATGGACATGTAAAGAAAGAACTTACCTGGCCCCATTAGGTAGATGAGATTAAAAAGGAAGACAAAGCCTAACATGGATAGAAGTTGTCACTGGTGATTTGGAAAAGGTAGTGGCACTAACATATGTAGCACACTGTAGGAATTAGTAGTATAACTAGATTTCCTGGCCCTATTAGGGAGTAGTTTAAAAAGGAAGACAAAACCTAACATGGGTAGAAGTTGTGACTGGTAATTTGGAAAAGGTAGTGGCACTAACATATATAGCACTCCATAGGAATTAGTAGTAACCAGGTCCTAAAAAGTAGACAAGTCCTCAATGTTCTGACAATAATTAGTGTTTATCTTAGTGCAATTCATTAGCAAGTTTTCATAGGATTATATGTTAGGATTTGAGGGGCTGCTTTTGGATGCTCGATCACATTGTGTACACATTTCTTGATATGTGACATGGGTTTTAAGGACTTGGACAAGCTTGAATTGCAGATTGGGACTTGAGAGATTTGATAAGAAAGATTTTGAGGAAGAGGGTCCTGACTGATATTATAAACTACATACAAGACGCATATGTTGCAATGAACAATGACAGCAGGCAGCCATGAACATTAGCCAACACCAGCAGTTAGCTTGGTTTTTCTAGACATGGTTCAGATGTTGATTTCTGATAGTTGATATTTAGGGGGGCTCATTGATACTATGTACCTAAAAATGTTGTTTAGCGGTCCATGGTATGAGCAACTTGGATGACCACACCATGGTATTACAGAAGAATGTTTTGCAGGAATAAGAATTGAAAGGTCATTAAAGAAGAGGAACTATGAATTGTGAATTTAGCTTGACAATGTATGAATATCACTTTTGGCAATGTTACATGGCTCAGAGAGGGAAGAAATGGGAATGGGAAAGAAATAAGATTGAGATTCCATGGAAGGAATAATATATTTTATGTAGATCATAATTCTAAGTAAGGCTTAGCCAAATGTTGAAGAGGGTTTGAGAGGGCAGCTTCAAGTTATGCTTGGTGCATTACTTTTAGGAGTTGTCCAAGAGATGCCAGAAATGATTATGTGGATAGCCTACCTTTACAAAGGTCAAGGATACATACATATGTTGATTTCACATGTTAGTTACATTAAAGATTAAATACTGTGAAACATCTATATGGCTTGCTTTGTTGTTTGATTCAAAGTGCTGGAATTAAAAAGGGGCCCTAAGGATTAGTATGCTAAAGTGGACATCTGGAATAATTAGGAAACAAGTTTTTAAAACTTCAGACTTTTGGGTAGCTTAGCAAAAGAACTTATGAGGTCTCAACATGGTGTTGTGAAGGTTTTGGTCAATCAAATTAAGGGACAGGTTTTGGGCATGTTGTTGTTATAAGAGCCACAAAACTAGAGTAAATGTGTTCATCGTGGAAATGCTATTGAAGCCTTTGGAAGCAACTTGCAATCATGGGGTTATGGTCTAATCATGCAAAACCTTCATTTTTTTATATTTTTGGCAAATCCTTATAGCACAATTCTATTAAAATATAGATAATGCAACCAAGTGGCATTTGCACCAAGTAAATATATTAGTCAAGTTAATAAGAAATGTACTGGCTGCAACCGAGAAAGAACAAGAAACAAAAAAAACATAAGGGGCTGTTTGGAGTGAACATTCCATGCAGATTCTCAAGAAAATTATGGCATCTGAGATTTCCACATTTGAAGTGCCACAAATTATTCCTGGGAATCTCATTTGTCCTCAATTTTGGGAATATAAAATTAACAGGGAGAGGGGTGCTAATCTTTGATTCCTAAGAATCTTTGATTCCTAGGAACAGAATTACCATGGGAATCTGTGCCCTCTCACTCCAAACAGCACCTAAATGGCAATACTAAATCTTTTTTATTTCTTTAAGGATTCCTCTTTAATCATAAATAACCATCAAACTTGATATTTGCCACCATAATCTATCTTCCAAATCCTTCCTTAGATCTTTTCTGTTTCAATACCAGTTAGTTTCTGACATCAAGGATGATGCTTCATGTCTTAATACTTTTTCTGCAAGCATGTAAACAGTGTCTTGGAATGGAAAGATAAGGTAAATTTTAGATACAGATTTACACCACGAGTTTTGAGAAACATGTAGTGCAACCACAAATGAGTAACTTTTTTTTTGTTGTTGTTGTGAATGTGTCCTATCACAAGAGGTACTTATTATTTTTTCCATTTTGAATTCATCAGAATCCCAGCAAATGCTTTAATCTTATGTTGGCATGGAATGGTTCTACAGTATTTTTCTCCAATGACAGTTGGATTTTATTTCAGTGAGATGCATGACGTCACTTAACATAAACCACCAGCTCTCTATTTTTGATGTTATTCATCATCTAAATGTTGTAATCTTTGCAAGATGCAAGAATTCAAATGATTCACATACTTAAACAAATTATTCATCACTCGGGTCTGTCTTAAAAACTTGACACTACATATGCCCAACCTCACATGTTCTAGTAATTCATTTCTCTTGCATCCTGATTGGCCACACCAGAAATATTAACACTTGAATTTGTTATTTCTTCCTACATGTCTATCTAGAATCTCACCCTTTGACTTCCCTCCTACCTAGATTCATTGATTCTATGAAAATTCTTGCTTTGCCAACATAGTTTGCTGAATTCTCAAGATCTATTAGTCCTGGATCCTTTGACCTACCCAAATACCAAACCCAGTAACTAGAAATGGTTAGGGGTGTACCACTTGCGTACAGGTTTGCAAGTAGAAGCTTCAAATATTTGAAAGATCCAAACTCAGGCACATATCTGCATTAGACATTCACACATATCCAGTAACTTCGTGTAGCATAACTCAAGACAATCAAACTTCTCGTGTCAAATCTTTGAAGCATTTGGGTGATGATCCATGTCCCTCATCTTTGCACTTTCTCATTGTTATTATTAACAGATCGTGTTGTTTTGCACTTTAATAAGAAGTGAATAAAGAGAATTGACAGAATTAGAAAAATAAACTCTCATTAAATTATGTACAGCATTGCCAAAAGCATGCCTAAGGCACAAGGTGCAAGGTATTAAGGGTTAAGCACTTTTTATATTCTAAGATGTGCCTAAGACGCAAGACACGCTTAAGACGGGTTAGATGCTTCTTATAACTTAGGCAAGGTGCCTTAATTTTGGCATACATAAAGTAAAAAAATGTATGTTTTTAATTTGATTTGAGACACAAGAAAGGCATGCCTTTCTTCGTAAGCTATATTTGTATTTTTAAAAAAATATATTATATTTATTAGACTATATTGCCTTTATGATGTACCATTTCATACACAATTTTTTTTTACCTTATAAAAAAACTAAAAATTGGAAGACAAAAAGATGAAACATAAAAAATTATGCTGTTATCTAATAAAGAGGAGAAAAAACATTAAGGGACTACAAATTTCATATAAGAAAGAGGAGACTTTCTATTGAGCTAATAGGTTAAATATATTATTATTATGATTTTTTTAAGTTTTTTTTATTATATATTATAAATTTTGCTTATATAAATTATTTTATTTATTTTAAAAATATGTGTCTCATTTTATTCAGGCGTGCGCCTGTGTTTTATGCCTTGTGCTTAGACTTAAAGAGCTTTTTATGCTTAGGTGCGCCTAGTGCTTTTAACAACACTGATCATGTATGACTTTCCTTAGGGTCAAGTACTAAAAAAAATCTTTGGATACAAAATCTGACACATATCATTCACATTTGGGGCCATGGATAAATGTCAAACCTGCCCAAGAACAAGCAATCTATAGAAATATCAGCAGCACAAATTCAAAGTTGTTTTTATACCTATGATATCTAATTCTAACAAAGTAGTAAAACAAAAGGTGAGAAACTAGTGTGTTTTCCATTTTATTCTTGTTTTGGAAGATTATGTGATGCATTTTACAAACTACTTTCAAATGCTTACAGTGTATAATCATGCACCTAGAGAGTATGTTGTGACAAAACAATGTACATGTTAACCAACAAGCCTCATCCATCTCAAATACGAAGCCTTGGGGCCACAATTATTAATAAAGAAACACATATAGAACTATTGCTTATCTCCTAATAACTACTTGGCATACTTATGTGGGAAAAAAAATCCTTCTCAAATATTTACAAAATCCACAATGCTTTAATAATTTAATTGTTCACGTACTTAAGGGTTGCCAATCTAATGTTATTGGTGCATGAGTGTTGGGCTTAACTTGTGATGTAATACCTCATTGTAATATTCAGGGAAAAAAATTAATTTTAATATTGCATATATACTTGAAGCTACTAAATCATCTTTACCATTCTTACCCAAAAGAAATATATTTTTCTGTCTTCAAACCTCTCTTGACTAAACTGCTGCTGCAAAGTGAAAGTGAAAATATATTGTTTTAATTCTAAATGGTTATGAAAATACTCTGTTGGCTTGCATTGATTGGCTTATGGTAGTTTCATTCTAGGTAAGACTTCTTGATCTCTCTTTGTGCATATTTCATTGGTTGAAGTTGTCGTGAGGTTACATATTGTTAGATAGAAAAATGTATTACTACTAGCTTGCGAATTTCCTCTTAAGTGGGCCCGATCACTGATATATGAATCCAAAGAATCCAAAGAAAATGAGAAATGTATGTGGAATTAAGCAATATTAAGTCATGCAGTGTTAACTAATGTTGGTGCATAGATGTCAAACATGTATACTTATCATGTATATTCTCAAACCATGTAGTGCAAGCCGTTTTGCAAATCTATTGGTTACCTAATTGTTGTAGCTGGCAAAAGTCGCAAATGGTTTTCTCATTGCAGTTTTATCTTCGATAAAATGACAATCCATTTTGGTGCACTTAGTATATGTAAAATATAATTTCTAGCAACATTAATTCTAGCCTGATTGTTACATAGCAATTAAAGAGCATGATTCACTTTCAAGCTAATCTGTTGCATGAGTTTTCATACTCAAAACAGCCCACCACTAGCCAGGCCAATCTTTTTGATTCTTACTTTGTGTTGGATCTTGCCTTGTGATGTGATTTCCTCTGTTCGAAGTACAGAATCTGAATCTTGAATATCTCCATGACCAGATCTAACTTAACTTTCATTAAGCTAGTGACATCATGGAGAGCTGGTGTTAAAATATCTTTTCTTGGATTGGAATGACTTTACAGTGGAGAATATTTTAATGACCTCAAAAGAAACTTTCTTTGAAGTGTGTATGATCTGGCTTGCTACAGTATTATGACTTTAGAGTGGAGAATATTTTAATGACCTCAAAGGAAACTTTCTTTGAAGTGTGTATGATCTGGCTTCCTACAGTATTATGAAGATCAAGAGAATGCTTTTGTTCATTTGGAAACAGATCCTCATGGGAATGCACTAACATTTCAATTCCAAGATATTTTCAAGTATCCTGAAGTTATTTATATAGAGGATTTGATTAATAATGTGTTCAGATCTTCTGTTTGTATTTGCACCTACAACCATATAATCCAATAAACCATTACAATGGTACCTTTGTTTTCCTCTTTACAAAAGATGTCCATTGGGTTTTTTCACGACTGTTGAGTCATGTTTGACCTAAATCTGTTAGACCAAGCTTGACAGATTATTTTGGCATCTGTATGTAGCCTTGTTAAGTTGTTATGCTTACACATCTCACAATCAACTTGAAGGTTGGAGCCTAGGGGAGGACTCACATTTTTCCTACTTTGCAAAGATGCCATGCAGGAAAGAAAAATTTCTTCTAATTAGAGTAATAAGTCTGTTTACATTGTAGCAATAGAGAGATTTTGATATCTTTAAACTTGCAACGCAATAAATATCCTAAAGTTGGGTGAGCACTTTTGATGATCTGGCTTTTATATTTCTTAGTTTCCTTGTTTGTGTTTTACTTTGAAAACATCATAAAGCATCTTGGTAGTCCAACTTTCCATGGTACTCTGATTGTTTCTCATATAACCTTCTTCTTAGGGTGTATATTTCCTTCTCAATGGCTCCCCTTTGCTTAAGGTGTGCATAGCTATTTTGATCTTATAGGCACTTCATATGAGTTCAATAGCAGTGACAAAGAGGCCTATTTGAAGGTGGAAAAGAATGGTGGAGCATCACATTACTTTTGATATGGTATATAAAACTTAAGACCAATAAGCTGATTAATGGTTGCTATTTATAAAAAGGGTGGCTGGATGAATGAGGCTTTTGCCCATGTGGGTCTAGGAGGGTTAGATGTATGCAGCTTTGCCCTTGTATGTAGAGATGTTGTTTCCATGTTTCAAACCTATGACACCTCGGTCATGATGGAGCAACCTTACCATCGTATCAAGGTTTGCCTTCAATGGTTTCTACTGTGTAATTCGTGGAAATTCTTTTTTGTTGTAAGTTTATTGTGTTTGTAGAGAATTCATCTTCCATTGGTCTCTTTTCTTCTTGCTTGCAGATTATGCAGTTTCTTAGTTTTTAGGTGGACCTGATGTCACATTGTCATGTGAGATTGGAAGGTCTAGGAGTATTAGAACCAAGTGGAACTGTCATTTTAACTGGAATAGCATTTTCAAAGACAGCGTAATATGGAGGAATTGCCACAGGAACCTTGGGATTAGGGGTGGCAATTCTTATCCATTTAACCCGTTTAACTTGATTTAATATGTCGTGGATCAAATTGGTTATTATTTTAATAAAATGGTTAGGTTTGGGTTTGAATATTTGACCCATTTAATAAAAGATGGAGTTGAGGTTGACAAATTTAGACCCGATATGTATCTAATCCGGCCTATATTTGGTTTGACTCGACCCCATTACTGCCTCTACTCAAGATGATAGGACATGATATACGGTTAGACTTACTATAAGGCATGAAAAATTTTGTAATTTCGCATGATTTCATGACATTGCTCTAAATCTAAGGGCGATTTATGTATTGAAGAAGAAATCATGATTTTTTTGTTGATTGTGTAATTTTTTAGATAAAAACATGTTTTTGTTTTAAAAAAAAGTAAATAAATAATGTTCAAAAATTTGAAATTGTAGCATCTTTGGGGGTATGCATTGTATTGCTATCTTATTTTCATAGCAATTTGTTTAAGTTTGGACATAGTGATGGCTACGAAATTTAAGCTCAAATTCAAATTGTCATACCTGTGGACTAAAAACTATGTAGTACCCTTAGAAGGGTTCTACCTTTATTTGAATAAGAGGTTGCCATAGCACCTTGCAGAGTTAGAGAGGTAGGCAGAGGCGAAGCCAGAAATTTTTTCTTGGGAGGGCCGAGTTATACTATAATTTTCTCTTGAGAGAGACAAGAATTAGTCCTACCATTTTCTTTTACTTAAGCCATGTTTTTATTAATATGTTACTAAAGTATTGTATAAGTAAAAGATAATCAATCATAAAATGCCACATTGAATCAAATAATAAATTTATATATTATATAAATTTTGATTGAACATGAAACTACTTCTTTCTTATAGTACTTGAATTTTTCTTGAGAGGGCCAGCTTTAAGAAAATAAAAAAAAATTTTAGTACCTTCACTACTACTAAAGGGATTTCTAAAACTTTTTTTTTTAGGGGTTTTGGGGGAGGGTGGCCTTGGCCCCCCCACCATAACACATGGCTCCGCCCATGAAGGTAGGGCCAGTTAGGGTGAGGGTGGTGGGCCGAGCCGAACCACCCAACAAAGCCTGATAAAGAGAGCAACCAGGAAAATAAAGTGGTTTCTCCTAGCAACAAGTGTAAAGAAAGAAAGCTACATATCTGTTGAAGAGGGCTGATGAGGAGCTGTTTGCTCAGATTTCAAGACTGCTAATCCTTGAACACCTGATTGCCTAGATCATTTGGTGACATGAGCGATAACGCCAATGACAGTTCGAGTGATGATACATTTGGTGGCTAAGGTGGTAGCAGTGGAAATGGCTGGGTGCTTATGACTCAACCACCTGGTCTTAATCAATTCACTGGTAAGTTGCTTGCCATGCAAAATATGGACCATGGTGCACATTGTAGAGCTTGTGAGGATACCATCATATATAAATGTGCACCTTGAGATAGTTTAGGACGTGACATGACTGGTAGTGATGATATTATCACTGTAGGGCCCCTAGACATATTTGGATCATTACCATACACTGGATCCTATTATGCACAATCAGGATATGACTTGTAGCACATCTTCAATCTAAGACATTGTATTTGAGCAGCTACTACCCTCTATGGTCTTAGTCAGATTGTGGATCAAATTTCACTGCTGCAGATTGTGGATCAAATTTCACTGCTGTGGTCTTCTTTTAAGTGCGAGTTGATGGATAGCTGAGCATTAGACAAAGGATTAACATCAAGGTAGCTATTTAAGAGGCTCAGATTATCTGATACAAGGATGGGCATGATTTTTTGGTTGGAGTCATCTAAGGTCCCAACCATGAACAAGATGCCGATGTCCATGAGTGGTATGGATACTTCATGAGGAACTAATTGATATGTATTTTATAATTCAAATCAATTTGATATGTGTATTTTCAAGATCAAAATATGGAGTCTATATTTAATTATTGCAAATCCATATTTAATTGTTACAATAGCATCAATTAAGCAATCATACATCTTTCGACTAATATGAAATAAAGTAACATTAAAATAACCCTTAAAATCATAATTTAAATCCATAAATTTTAAAAGAAAAAGGTAAAAACCTGGAACCAGTACACATCTGCATCAGTACAATCTGGCTTAATACTGTACCACTAGTACCTGATTGGCATGGATCTCGGTACTGAGATTGTGTGCCTTGGGCTTGACCTTTATTTAATCTTGTTTTCTCAACATCATCTATGCCTTTGGCTCACCTATTTGACTGTTGATGAAAGCAGTTAAGATTGTAGATATGATAGCTGGGTTTCCGGACATTCCCATGTAGCTGATAGTCCAATGGTGTCATTCTGCCTTATTGCTTCTTTAACAACATTCAAATTCTTTTGCTTAAGCACACGTCTGTTGGTGAGAAGACTAAAGTCTTCGCATAGTGCCATTGCATTCAGATGTTTCTCATGGATGCTAAGATTATTATTTTTGCGGACTTGATACTCTTCCTTGGAAATGTTGTGAGCCAGAGGACTGCAAAAGATATGACACTTGGATATGGAAGGAGGGTGAGGATGTTGTTTTTTTGAGTGTTTTGTGGCCAACATTGGCAACTGTTTGACTAAGTTCTTTTGGAAATAGGAAGCTTCTCTGAGGGTTTGTGCCATTGGTTCTTTGTATTAGAGACTATCAGTTTTCAGTGGCATTAGATTGTTAATTTGGTTGAACGGGTGTCTGTCCATGCTTCGGAATTGGTGGGCATTTGCTAATTTTCTGCAATTAGTGCAGTGTATTATGTTGCAGTTTTTGCATCTTAATGAAGCTGGCTGGTGTCTTTTATGCTCAGTTGGGTGGTTTGATGCTGCAGGTTTATTAGATGTAATGGCAATGATGTGCAACATGATTTCTTCTATACTTTTGCAGCAAGCATAGAGGCAAGGTAATGAAGGATGTTTGATTGTACCTTGTGTGGAACATGAGATATTCAGTTGGAGGATCTCTCTCTCTCTCTCTCTCTCTCTCTCTCTCTCTCTCTCTCTCTCTCTCTCTCTCTCGTCGTGGTGGTGGTTGGCAAAGAGGGGGGGGTCTTCACCTATCAAACAGCATGTTGGGAACCTCATGCAATAGTATTTTCTGGCTTTGACCTTTGACATCTCTTCCTTGTCATTTTGTATCTTTTTTTCTCTGGATGCTGCATATCTTCCTTTTAATTTCTGTATTTCTTTTCTCACCTTTCAGGAAAAAAGCACAAGAGCTATTTTGTAATGAAGTACTAGAATGTATTAGTGTAAGTTCAGTAGATATGGGATTGCATGATTTACCCAGGAATGAATGTCTTCATGTTTCTAGATTTACTCTTCCTAGAGGTTTTTGCACTAAGATGTAGGAAAGGTTAGCTGGTATCAGACATGTTCCCACACCATGGTTTCACGCTCAATTCAAATTCTGCTTTCTGTGCCAATAAATCATATCATTTTCTTTAATTTCCTCGCTTCATCTTTCATTTCCATATCTACTACTATGATCACAAATCAAGGAGCATGGAACATCAATTCGTTCAATTTATGGTTAGAGTTGTAAATTGTGATTCATAGTTTTTCTGTATCTTTAGCTGCAATATATGATATTTCTATTTCTTACCTTGTAGAATAATGTGCTGTTGCATGTGGCTGCTGGCATAAGTACAGGTCTAGAATTTGATTGCACACCTCTTTTCTTCAGGTTTTTTTTTTTTTTCCTAAGGTTCTTCTTTGCATGTGTAGTCTTCGATGGGGAACTATTTGCCTGCTTAAGATTCTGTAGTTTCTAGAGGGTCCGTGAACGTCAAGAATTTGCTCTCTATACTAGAGAGAATATCTAAGCCAAAGGCATGTGCACCTGGAAGCTTAAATTATTATTTTTATTCTTTTTCAATTTCAAGGTTTTGTATCCAGACTTGTCCAACACTAGTATTTGCACCCTACTGCATTGGCTACTTGAATGTAATTGTTGATTGTGTCTTTTTTAGCCACCACTTGGCTTTAGGGATGCTGGTTGGTTATCTGAATAATGGGAAATGACTGCAGGAGAATGGGGACAGCAATTTGTAGATGCTTAGAGGAACAATTGGCATATTACGTTGAATCTGTTCTAGAAGCCTCCTAAAATTAATAGATTAAGTATGAGAAGGGATACTTTTGAAAGGAATTTAGACATAGGAATAGGTTGGTGGGTTTTGATAATTTGTATAGCCTTTCATGAGTCACCAGTGGTAAGTTTCTCAACTTGTATATAAAATTTCCATGTTTTGCAGTTCTACATACAGTTGTAGACAGTGATTGCTATGAGTTTCTTCCATGTCTTAGCATATCTTTAAGAATTTTGTATCACTTTTCTGATTATCTTGGGCTAGAATAGATCAGTGCAAATCACCTAGATTGTCTAGGACATTGATGGTGAAATTTCCATTCTTTTTATCTGTCCTCTACTTGTCATGGCTGATGCTATGATACATCATACAGTCTTCTGATGTAACAAGTAAAAAAAAATTGTAGTATATGTATTACAACCATGTGTTTTTTTGGATCCTCTAATTTTTTTCTTTTTTGTGCGCAAATGGTTAGTGAACTGGTGATTAGTTATTGGATGTTCTGATTTTTTTTTTTTTATAAATCTATTAGTTTGCGGACAACTCTATGTGTTCGGTTCAAGAGTGAAGTGGTAGCATGTGGAGTTGTATATGCAGCAGCTCGCCGGTTCCAGGTCCCCCTCCCTGAAAACCCACCCTGGTGGTTAGTCTTTGATGCAGATCAGGCTGGGATTGAGGAGGTCTGTAGAGTTCTTGCACACCTCTACAGCCTTCCTAAGGCACAATATATTCCAGTTTATAAAGATAATGATTCGTTCACTTCAATTAATAAGACCTCGGACACTCCAGCTCCACTTCCAAAGGTAATTAATGCCATCTAACTGCTTTCTTGCCGGTGCCACATTTTATAGCTGCACTATTTAAATTGCAGTCCATGGTTACGGATTTATTGATGCTGTTTTGCTTAGGAAAGTCCACTTAATGGCAATGCTAATGATATCAGCACCCCCAAGACAGCAGCTGCAAATCCAGATGCTAGTTCATCCAAGGATGCATTGATTAAAGTGGCCCTTGACAAATTGAAGGAGTCGAAGAAAAATGACGATGATACCAAATCTGTGCCGGCTGAAACTGATGCCAAAGAAGATCTGGTGGCAAAACCAAAGGGTGAGAGCAAGTCAGATGCCAACATTGAAAGGAATCGGGATAGAGAAAGGGAAAGGTTGAAGGCTAGAGACCACGATAGCAGGGGTAGAGATTCAGAACGTGATAGTAGGGGTAGAGACTCAGACAGAGATAGGGAGCGAGAGAGAGAGCTAGAACGGGGCAGAGAAAAAGAGCGTAGGCACCGTTCCAAGGACAAAGGCTCAGGTATCCCACTACCACATTTCTTACTGACTAGAATGTTAACATTTGTGTATTGCACTTTTTGTAATTCATTTTTAATGGCAGTCTGAATAAAATTATGATTTTTCTTCATTCATGCAATATTTATGCTACCAGAAATTTACATTTGTGCTACATTCACGTATCATTTTGTCCCTAAAAATCTCCATTTGATGCAGGACACTCCGAGAAATCAAGGCACCATTCATCTCGAGGTATGTCACATGCTTCTGCATGTGTTCTGTTAGAATTGAGAACTTGGTTCTGATTCTTGAATCATATTTCTTTTTCAGATCGCAGTGAATACCATAGCTCACACTCATCCCGTGAGAAAGATCGGCACAGGCACCACCCATATAGTTGAAAGAAAAACCTAAATTGTGCTTTGTTGTGCTGCAAACTCATCGTATCACTAAATGCGCGATAACTTGTAAGAATTGTCTCTTCATATGTAAGCAGAAGAATTACTTCTGAGTACAGTAGCAACTTCCGTTGACTGAGAAGCCTCTAGGATACTGTTGAGTATGGCAGTTAACTACTGTCTTAGATTACATCAAAAATATGTTGTCATAGGTATTCTTGTCATCAGACGGACCTAAAGAATTATTGTGGGAGCTGGTTTAGGAAATTTGATGCGTAGACCTTAAAGCCTGATGAACATTTCATTTGGTTGTGGAGATATTTATGGTTTTGGTGCATGGTCTTTTGCTTGTTAAATGCTGATGGCCATGATTGGTGGTCTGTTGGCTATTGCATGCATGATGTGTTTCAGTGCCTGCAACTGGTCTGATCAGTTAAGTTAGAGAGAATTGTGCTTAAATTGAAGTGGTTGATTTCTGGGATGTCCTATGAATTTGGCCTGTGGCCCTCATTTGCCACGTTGTAAAGCCATGCAAAGGAGATGTATGTGAATTTGGCTGTTAATGGCCACTGATCTCACTGAACTCATCTTCATATGTTAAGGTTGGGAACCTTAACCTATGAAGCTTTACCCTGATGCCATCAAGAGTCCGGTTCCCCGTTCTGGGTACAAACATGTTTGTCTTGGTGGGGTTGTTTAGCAGCCTTGAAGACAAGAAGAAAAGACTTAATTCACCTGAATCCTAATGGCATTTAGATTTATGAGAGACAGAACTGCGCTATTTGATGCAGCACAGAAAACCATGATATTTGATCATCTTTTAATGACTTTTGAAATTGTGAGTTATGATTTCAGGAGCTGTAATTGAAAAAAAAAAAAAAAAAAAAAATCATCAAATCATGAAATTATAAACTTCTTGAAGGATAACTTTTTAGTTAATAATTTATCTTATTATATAATTTTTCATTCTTGAACTCTCCTTTTCTATTAAAATCCTGGAAATCCTAAAATCTAAAACTCCTTATCCAAAGGAGAGGATATGATGGTGAAGTGGTGAGGGTAAAGTAGCTTTAGAAAGTGTATTCCAAGCCCTAGTAAACTGAATCGACTTTCTTTTTTTCCAGCAATTGACCATGGTTTTCAACAGTTGGAGGAAGGAACAGGGCTGTTTGCCATTACTACAGCATAAAAGCTAGTGTTCTAGCATTTTATTTTATTTTATTTTGCTTATTTTATCCCGATAAGTTTGATGGAGTGATCATGTGAAAAAATACTAGTCTGATATGAACTCGGGGCAGAGTTTAGAACTTGTTTGTTAGCAATAGCCAGGATTTTGATTACTACACCTCTTTGAAGAGCATGCCTTCCCAAGGATGTTGTAAATTAGTTGAGCCAATAGTTACCGCGGTTGTTTGGTGCAAGTTAATTGAGAGAAGATTATGATGTTTGCTTCAAATTGTTTAAATGAAAGTTCAGCAGTTACTTGACAAAGGCTGCTGGTTTGTAATGGTTAAAATAGTTGTTGTTGCTCTATCCCTATTCATTTTGAATCTATTTAATATTAAAAAAGTAATTGCTATAATGGCTTTATAGCAGTATTACAATGGAATGATAGTATATAATCTGAGGTACTTTTTTTTTTTTACTTTTTTTAAATATAATAATGTCTAATTATAAAAAAAAATAAGAAGGCTTATAATAAGCCATAAATTTTATGGTGGCCAAGAAATTGTTGTCATATCTACCGGTGTACATACATCGAATAAAAAATTTCTCTCTACAAATCAAGCTTCTTTATAAGAATCCTCATAATTAATACCTGTATCATTAATGTTGATGCTTATATTATACATAAAAATTTTTATCTAAATTAAATCTTTTTCTATATATACCAAATAATAATGAAAAAGTAAGAGCGTTACTATCTATGTCATCGTTTATTTTTTTTAAAAAAAAATCCATTTTTTTATTAAAAAAGCTGTTTAAGCAAAATTTTCAAAAAATTGAATTATAAAATTATTATTTTATTGATAAATTAATAAAAATAATAAAATATTTCTTTCAATATTGGTGGGCAGAATTGTACCATCAAATACTCTTTTCAAAAGAGGGAGAAGATGTGCACAAATTTAAAAAGTTAGATAATTATTTTTTAAATCATTATTAGGTGAAAATTTACTTTTAAACGATAAATTTTTTACTTAAAATTTATTTTAATCCTTAATTTTTTAAATTATTATAGTTTAATCATCATATTTTAATAATATTGCATCTTTGATGTTCCATCATGTTAAAATTAATAGAATATATTATGCTGATATAAGCACATGAATGATATCACATTAGTTATTTCATTAATTTTAATTAATTTTATATAATAAAATTTTAATATAATATTTTTAAAATAAAAGAATCAAAAATAAAATTATTTGAATTATTTTATAATATTTTATTACATAAATCAACTGTTTCAATTAATTGATATTTTTAGCACCTTTAAAATTTTAAGCCTAATCTAAGCTTCTTCCTTCTTTATTCTGAAGAATTTCTTTTTTTTTTACTGGCCATGATCAATCCACTCTTCTCTCCTTGTTGCTCATACTTTTTATCAGCAATCTTAATTTGTCCATCATATGGTTCATCAATTGAATTGATTTATAACCGAACAATGTATACTTTTCTTCTTTCTTTTTATTATATTTTCTTTGTAACAAATTTATTTTATTTTATTTTAATTAAGCACATAAGCTATATATATATATATATATGCTATCGATCGAATCCATTATCCATCCACTTAATCTGGCATTCTGAAAGTAAATCAAACATTCAGAAAAATGATTATAAAAAAAATAAGAAAAAAAAAAAAATGCCTTGAGGCCTACACGCAACGCCACAGTATCTTAGGGAGATGCCACTTATATTATTCCTTTATTTTATCGCCACGTCATCCCCAGGTTTTGTCCTCCCTTTCCCTCCTCCATGTGATCACCGCTGCTAAAAGAACCGCCCATGGAATTTGGATCAGAGAATATAACTTGGCTTCCCTTCTCCTCCGACGCCATCTCTTCATCTATCCGGATCGGGAGGCGGAAACTCACCCGAAAAACCCGTCCTTGTTTAACTCCCAGCGATCAAGATTCCACACCCTACGCTTCTCTAGCCTCCTCGAATCGATCGATCGCCCTGCTGGTAAACCCTCCACTTCATCTTAATTTACTCGTTTTCCACCGTTTCTCAAATATTTCTTGGTTAGATGAACTTTATAAACCGATAATATCTTCATTTTTTTCATTTAAATATTGATGGGAGCTCATCGGTCTGAAGCTAATTCCACTCTTTTCCTTGGTTTCTATGCGATTCCTCGATTTATAGAATGTTTTGCCCTTGCTGATGCTCTAAAAATTTAATTTTAAAAAATTAAATTTTAAAAGAGAAATTGATGTGCTCCATTGATACTCTATAATCTGAAAATTGGATACTTAGAAAACCCAATTTCATGAAGCAAAATGAAAATTTTCTTGTTGACACTCAAAAACAAAAAGAAACGAATGCATCTTCTTCGACACCGAAGAATCTAATTGCTGATGATTTGCAGGGCTTTGTGTAATCTTCGCAGGAAAATGAATAGGCTCAACGGTCCTGCCCGTCTCATGATTGTTTCGGATCTTGATCATACGATGGTGCGCTCTGGATTCAGCCTCGTCCATTGCATAAATTGGGTTGCAACGATGTCGTCTTAACGTTATGGGAATTCTTTTATCTTCACAGGTCGATCATCATGATCCTGAGAATTTCTCACTGCTAAGGTTTAATGCATTGTGGGAGTCTCTTTACCGCCATGATTCTCTGCTGGTTTTTTCGACTGGCCGATCGCCTACACTTTACAAGCAGCTAAGGAAAGAGAAGCCCATGCTGACACCAGACATCACAATCATGTCGGTTGGTACAGAGATAACATATGGTGAATCAATGGTGCCCGATGATGGCTGGGAAAATGTTTTGAATCAGAAATGGGATCGGAACATTGTTATCGAGGAATCATCAAAGTTTCCCCAACTTTCATTTCAGGTAAAATCTCGGAACTGTTAGCCTTTTGATGATGCTCTTTCGCACTATGTTGTCGATGAACCTGTTAGCACGTTTGGATTTGGAGGTTGATTTATTTGACGATGTACATGCAGTCAGAAACAGAGCAGCGGCCGCACAAGGTTAGCTTTTATGTCGACAAGGGGCATGCTCAAGAAGTGATAAAGTCTCTTTCAGAACGCTTGGAGAAGCGTGGGGTAACACTACTTGGGACTAGAAGATAGCTGTCTCAATTTATAGCATAAACCTTTTCATCAGACCAAATTCCTCTAACTTGACAACTACCTTTGTTTGTTTGCTTTTATTGTCAATCAGTTGGATGTGAAAATAATTTACAGTGGTGGCATGGATCTTGACATATTACCTCAAGGTGCTGGCAAAGGACAGGCTCTTGCTTATTTGCTTAAAAAGTTCAAGTCAGATGGCAAATTGCCTGTTAATACTCTTGTTTGTGGTGACTCTGGCAATGATGCTGAGTTGTTCAGCATTCCAGATGTTCATGGTGTCATGGTCAGTCGCGTGAAAGAAATTGGCTGGCATCTTCAATAGTGTAGAGTCTTCTGCATGAATGGATGTAGGCTAACAAATCTGTTTGGTCAACATTTGCCCTCTTAAATTTCAGGTAAAAAATGCCCAAGAGGAATTGTTACAATGGTATGCGGAAAATGCCAAAAACAACCCTAAGATAATTCATGCAACTGAAAGATGTGCCACTGGTATTATCCAAGCTATTGGCCATTTTAAGCTAGGTCCCAATACATCCCCAAGAGATGTTCCGGACTTTTCATGTTGCAAGCCAGACTATGTCAGTCCTGCTTTTGAAGTAGTCAAGTTTTATTTGTTGTATGAGAGGTGGCGTCGGGCAGAAGTTGAAGAGTCCGAGGAGCATATCCAAAACTTGAAGTCTATTGCTGTAAGTGTGCTAATTATCTACCTTTCTCTCATTTCTTCTTTGTCTCACCATACTTGTAGTTTATGTTCATAACACCTGTAAGAAAGAGTGACTTAATACATGCAGAACAAAAAAGAGATAGACCGAAAATTACATGAAAGAAAGTGATAAAGAAAGACTTAAAATCTTTGCATGTTAGAAAATATATGACTCAGAATAGACCTGAATAGAGAAAAAGGATTCATATAGTCGACTCCAACTAGTTTGAGATTAAGGTTTTGTTGTTGTTGCTGTTGATATTGTAGTACTTATAGTGTATGCTTTTCAAAGATTGTCGTTTTCTGTTTTTATAAGAAGAATCCTTCCAGATGCACCTTATGATCACCTACCGACCATCTAAGGAGTTGCTATTTTTGTACCTTATGATCACCTACCGACCATCTAAGGAGTTGCTATTTTGACTCTTTGATAGCTTTCTAAACTTGTAGGTCCATTTTTGTAGCATCATTGGTTATGGATGTGATCTCTGGCTGTCAAACAGAACATAATTATAAGTTTCTCCAGTGCTTTAAAGTTATGATCTTTTTGGGCATCCCATCTGGTTTCCCAACATCTTGTGTAAACTAATTACTGCTTATATGGGTTTGACAGCATCCAACTGGTATAGTCGTTCATCCCTCTGGAGTTGAGCATTCTCTTCAAGAATTCGTCAATGCATTTGGACCATGCTATGGTGACAAACAAGGAAAACAGTTCCGAGTGTGGGTTGATAGAGTTTTCACTTCAAAGATCAGTTCAGATGCTTGGCTGGTGAAGTTTCATAAGTGGGAGTTGTCCGGTAATTTTTAGAAGTTTCACTAGCATTAATTAAGTTTGTGTTACTTCTGATACCTTTTTCTTTTTCCATTTTCAACTTTATTTTGACAGATTACTTTTTTGCTATTTTCATTTTCCCATTTTAACTTATGAAGCTATATGTTTCTACTTTGTGTATAACTACTCTCAAGCCTTGATTAAATATCTAGCATCATGAATATGGGAAGATGGAATCTTCAAACCTATTTATGTGCTGCCAGTATAACCAGCCATATTCTTTCCCTTAAAATCAGTCTTTCACTACCGAGTTGTATATTTTGCTTTAGAAACAGCATTATTCAATTTTTAATTCCTACTGAAAGGAAATCACCTTTTTCTGTCACATATGACAGGCTTAAAACAACATAATGCATGGTGCATGTAGTAAGAGAAGAAGATACAACATTATAAAGAATAAAACAAGAAGCAATAGTCAGATTAGCTTATGGGTAGGGCTTTTTTTTTTGTATATCAGAATATTTGAAAAAAACAGCTAGAACACTTAAAATTATAAAATTCAAATTCCATGGGGCACGATATAATTGAGGGATGATTTTAAACAAAAATCCATTCGATATATGCAAGACAAAATTAAAGTAATAACAAATTTAAAATTTAACTATGATTAAGATACATGTTTGTTAGAGAAATTTATGGGAGTGGGGGGAGGGAGTGAGGGAGTATATGTGGTAGGTGGGTGGAGACCATGTTTTGCTGCTGAGGAAAGGGAATTATAGTGAGCTTGCAGAGAATTTGGTGTCTGTTGTACTTTAGTGATGGTGGAAGAGAAAAAGTCTTTGGAGTGATCCAATGACTTCTATTCATGAATTCCTTTAGGATACACATAGGATGATGTGGAATTATTAGCTTTATGAGTTGGATGCTGATAACAATCCAGTGGCTTCTTGAACAATTATTATTTGAATGATTGTGAACGGGCAGACTGTTTATTGGTGAGGAGGAGATCGCTGACAATATTGGAAAGATGCTGATCATGGAGATGACCTAACGAGTCCTATTATGAAGTCACCATCCTGATAATATGACTTCATGAGCAACAAGTATTTATGGTGTTTCTATTTTCTTTCTTCAGGGGCTCTAGCAATCCAAATGTATCTAACATATATGTGCATGTATGTATCTTATGCATGTGCATGTTCCTGTGTTCCAGCATGTGGGCATGCATGCAAATGAGTGTTGGTATGACTCGTGCATGCTTGCATGTGTATGTGCATTTGTATCCTGGTGTGTGCACAGATGCCACATATGCTTGTGTTTTGCTGTGCTGGGGGTGGGGAGAATGTTCCTTCTTGCCATTTTTTTTTTCTCTTAGGGGTGGGGGAGGGCAGGGGGCTAATTTGCACTTCCATACTTAGGGTGCTAGGCCCTTTTGGGAGTTGTGCTTTTCTTGAAGTTCAAAATGTTTTCTGGGCTTGAATAAGGTACTTCATTCAAGATTTTAATGATTCCATTGTGCCTCAGTTGATAAATACTTTGAACTTTTGAATTCACACTTCTGTTTAATTTTCCTAGCTGTTAGCATTATGCATAGCAACACTACCATCTATAGGCTGAAATTGAAAAGTGAAAGCTTTTGCCCTTCTACATTAAGTGGGAATAATTGGGCTCCGTGATACATTAATCTTCCTGATTTAGAAGGTTAACATAGATCGGTCATCAGTTGAAATCCACTGCATGAAAGATACTGCAAGCATACCAATATAATGCAAGGAACTATTAAACAAGCATATATATTGGAATTCTGCCTACAGAGTTGAATTTTGTAAGAGAGTAAAAGCTTTAGAAAGAGTGCATGAGATCAGTTAAAGGCTAAAGGGAAAAATTTTAAGAGGTATGTGGCTTGCCAAAGTGTACTGTATTGCAAATTTTTCCAATTGCAACACAAGATTGGTGGTAGCATTGCCAATCTAACGTAGCTCTTAACAATGATGCTTTTCTATGGCTCTGCTTAAAGGGTTATTGGAGAATACTGCTGTGCTATCTGGAATTTGAGAATTTCATCCTCTCTCTCTCTCTCTCTCTCTTTGTGTAGACATGCCTCATCAGTAATGTTTATTCTCTTGTCACAGATGAAGGTCCGCAATGTTGTTTGACTAGTGTTCTGATGAAGGTAAACCAATTGCAAGAATGTATTCTTACTTTGAGATATTGTGCTTTGTAATGTATCTTCTCACTCTGGCATACCGTCCTTTGTAATCTATAATCTGAGATGTCTGATTTGCATTATTTGTCAGCCTGAAACCCCAGGTGGCTTTTTCTGGTTGCATATCCATCAGACATGGCTTGAAGGATATGTGGCAAGGGATCAACATGCTTGGATCTTGTAAGGCATGCAGTTCTCCCATTAACTGGTGGAGAATTTCATCTGCTTAACATATAATAATTTTGGGCTGGAATGGTGCTCTGTTTTGGAACCATTTTTTCCAGTCGTGTTGAAGCTGTTCAGAGAACATTCTGATGCTTCTTCAATTTGTGGATGTAAAACTGCTCTCGCACTCTTATATTTTCCGAGGAATTCTGTGAGAAAGGTGTTAACAATACCATCTTGGTTGTTTTACGTCACTGTTTGAGAAGGTTTATTTTAAGAATGGTTTGAGGACACATTACTGCGTGCCATATTTAGCTGACAAGCTAGATTTTTAAAGGATCAGAAATTTGATGGGTATTCTGAATCTTAGGACTAAAACTTTTCATTGTTAACTGTGATGGTGCTATGTATCTTTTAACTGCACTATGGACCTGAACTCACAGCAGTTCAAAGTTATGAGCTCGTCTGTATCGACAGCTGCCACCCTCGTCCAACAAAGTTTATTAGATTCAGGGCTTATAGCTTCCCATCTGTAAATTCTGTATTGTTGTAACAATTGGTAAATTCGATAAAGGCTTGATGCAAGTGAAGTTTCTTAGGAAGATTTTTTTTCCCCTTTTTTTTTTGTCAGACTTTTTGTCTCCTGTTATCATTCTTTTCTTTTGCAGCTTTTGTCACATTTTGCATGTTAAATATTCCAGATAAATGTCGAGGTAACAGGGGAGAGTTTCTATCCCCCCATCCAATTTATTGAGATAATAAATCTTAAAATAATGCAAGCAGGATTAGAATTCAGGTCACAACTCTTAGCAATTCTACCATCTGAGACAATATGTCTATATTAAATTAAACTCCTTAGAGAGGTTTGAGAATATGAAAAAAATGGTACTGCCTATTATACAGTAATAGTTTACAAATTTATGATATAGATTAGTGATTATAGTAAGGTACTATTTGATAAGTATAAAATTTGCATGGTGATTATTCTTCTTAAACCTTGGTGTTAACGTGAAGATAGAGATTGACCTAACATATGTAAAATCTTCTAAAAAGTACTTCTGATAGACCATGGCTCTTTGGGTTTGATCAGCTGAGTTCATCTTAATTACTGAAGATATATAACCTTTAGCTTAATTCTTCTGGTTTTGCTTGTGAGGAACCCACCGAGAGCCTGTAGCCTGGTAAAGGTGGTACCGCTCGGTCATTTATCCATCACCATAACCATGTTATCACTGAGCAGGGCTATTTAGATTAATGGGCAATGCCCATAATTTCCATTGTTGCTAAATATTCTGCCTTCTATATTTCACAAGACTATGATGTAAATATTCTGTTGATTTATTCTCTGTACCGGAGAAAGCCAAGTCCATAGACTGTGAAGACAAAACAAATGGATAAATATGAAGATTTTTTCATACCATCACAGTCCTGCATGACATAGCCTTCAATTCACAGCAGATTTGGTTATTCGGCTTTATTTTTCATAGATGTATCACTTATTAATTTAGGAGTTAGGATCCATTCAAGGTTTGGTTGTTTGGCTTTATTTTTCATAGATGTATCACTTATTAATTTAGGAATTAGGATTTATTTGGAATAGCTATTGATCAATAACTACTCACATTAACTATTGAGAGATAATTATTTAGAGCGTATTTGGGATGATGGATTGGATAGAATTGAATTATGAATACAATCCAATTCCATATTTGAGTAGATAAAAGTTGGATTGATAAACCATAGACTTCATTATTTGATTGGCATCCTATACCAATAAGTGTAAAATTGTCGTACCAATAGTACCCTTTGGGTTTCCCAACTTTATAGAAAATATAAGTTGACTTTATTTAATATCTTTAATAGAGTATGTTTAAGCTTGAAAATGTATTGTGAGTTAGAAGCCTACTTAAGAGCATGACCCCTACCTTCGAGCTTTCGTTGAGTTCATGAAATTGATGTACAGTTCAGTGAAAGATCTTCGGATAAGAGCACAGCAACAAGATTGTATAGCTTTAGGCGACGATGACGACGTCAACAACAACGTGCCTCACGATCAGACTTTTTTTTTCTCTAAGCGATGGTTTAGATGGATAGAATTTAGGTGCATGAGTGATATAAATATATATCATTATTTTACTTAAAAAATAATGCATGGATTAGGGTAGGGTATATATTTTACTTGTTAAATGTGAATATCTAAACTAATTATATCTAAACATGCATAATTAGCATTTAGATATGATGAAAAACTAAGGAACCCTTGAACCCTTGATTTGAATAACTTCTTTGAGAGGAAATGGTACGGACACAGCCTTACTAGTAACTTTAGGGGTGAAAGATAGCAACAGGACTTCTTCTTTCATCTTTACTTGGACTTTATTTTTATAGTCAGCTTCCAAATTTAGTGATGGAACCATATTGTCCACACAAGTCGAAGACCTTATACTTCACCATAATGAGCTTGCCCTCTTAGACAGAACAATGCCAATTACTACAGGCTGCATTGCTTTAAGGTGTTTTGCTGACTCCATTAGTTGGCTAGAAGATGCACGCATCCCATCTTGTCAGTTGTGTGCTACCAATCGATATGTTAGCCACACACTTTTAAGTCATTGTGTCGGTTTTGCACCATAAGTGGTGTTGGCTTAGAGTAAGTCATCATGTATTGCTTAGCTGGAGGTTAGAAGGATTTGATCTCATTAGACATAATTACTTCTCAATTGTGATTAGAAGGATTTGATCTCATTAGACATAATTACTTCTCAATTGTGATGATTGTACCAATCAGAGATATAAGCACAAATAAGGAAGTTTGGTCCTTTCTTTGTTTCATGAAATTAATTAATTAATCAATCAATTTTTTTAATAAGTTCGATCCTAATTGTTCGACCATAATTTTACTTCTAATTTTAGGAGAGAACTTGATGTATGAGACATCATTGCATGCTGCACAATACCAAGAATTCTATAATCTAACATCTCAAATTACTTCTAATTAGGCACACGTAGAGTTGTCAAATAGGCCAGGTTCTCCCAATATAGCCCATCTAAAGGGTGTTATGGCTAGCATAGTTCTTATTACAAGCCATGTCGGTATGGCCCACTTGAGCCAGGTCGTACTATGTTAACCAACATGCCAGCCCATGGTGTGGCTCAACCCACCATGTTATTTTTTTAATATCAAGCTTCACATTACAAACAATTTTTTAATTAATTTATAAAAATTAAATAAAATAAATTAAATATATGTACATTTGTTCATGAGTTACCGTTGTGGTCATGCTGTCTTACCATTATGTTACTCAATCCTCTGCTTTGTTTTCATAATTACTCCTCTCATTTTTGTCTCTGGTCTTTTAATTGTTCAGAGGAAACTCTTTAACTTCATCCTTTATCAGGTATGGTGAAGGCTCAGCAAACTAGGCAATTTTTTTATTTTTTAACTTAATTTTATATAAATAAAATAAAATAAATTAAATATATGTATCTTTTTTCATGGCTTGTTGTGAAGCGATTGTGATCATGTCATCCTACTATTTTGTTTCTTAGTCCTCTTCTTCTTCATGGTCACTTCTTTTGTTTTTCATCTCCAATTTTCTAGTCATTTGAAAAGTCTTTATTTTCATTCTTCATCTAGCCTTTCATCCTGTCCTCTATATCGTACCAATCATTTAGATAGGTCAACATCTCTATGTTGTTGGGCTTCAGTTGACTCCTTCTATTATCAAGTACCCAACCTCCTATATTAAAAATAGATTTCGATGCTACTATAAATACCGAAGGAGTTAATAGATTATATGCTATTGTAGTAAGCACTGGATAATTATTCTAGTAGGCTTCCTAGAAGTTACAAAATAGTTGGTAATATTAAAAATTTATTGCAAAATCAATGGAGAAGTGAGATAATAAGTACTGGATATAATATTTGTAACATTATAAAAAAATTCTAAAAATTGTATAATAATATTACAAGTAGTTTAGTGACAATCTAATATAGGATCATTAGGAAAGTAATCATTATAAAAGATAGAATAATATCTTTATATTTAAAATATGATTGTAAATTATACATCTAATAAAAATTGTTTAGATTTTTTTATCGTGGACAATACACAAATGTTTAAAATTTTATTTTCCAACTCCTGAAGATGTTATATATTTAATAGTATCTTTAATCTTATGTACATATTCACCAATAACTTTTTAACCATCTTGTATAATTAAAGTCAAGATATGATGTGCACATCTTATATAAAATAATTTTCTATTTAAGATGGAATGCAAGTGATGTTTAAGTAACTTAACAATAATGTTATTATTAGAAGTATTATTTAAACTAATTAAAAAATTTTATCATGCATATGGTATTTATATACCGTATGTAGGATTAAATTAGAGATGTTGATGGTATGGTGTAGAAATTTAAATAATTTAAAATTAATAATTTATTTTTACATAATTCACTCGAAATCAATAAAATGCATGATGATGTATAAGATAAGCCAAAATTCTACTCTAAATATCCAAGGTAAGTGCTATTCTATCATTAAAATTTAAAAAATGAAAAATTAAATTTTATTTATATTTTAAAAATTTATTTAAAAGAATCAAATTTAGTAATATTTTGAAAAATATTTTTATATGTTGAATTTAAGATAGTTTTTATATATTTTTTAAACTGTGCATTTTCAGCAAAAGAAAATAAAACCATTTTAGTACCCATAATTAATTTTAATAGTTCTTTTTCATCTCTTGGAAATAAGAAAATGTTGATAACTCGCTTGAACTAAATTTAAGCTAACTCTGGGCAAAATCCTGCATTTTTAGTACTGGGTCAGATGGCCAAATTCTCCTTGAGTGTCACAACTATAGTCTACCTTGCAGATGTTACATATAGCTTCGATCTTTTTGTTGGCGATCTCTTTAGACACTGAAGTGCTTCTAAACATCAAAAGTCTTGGGTTTAGCCCTGAAACAGATGCTTCTAAACAAGAAAAAGTTGATAACTCACTTGAACAAAATTTAAGCTAGCTTTGGGCAAAATCTTGCATTTTTGGTGCTAGGCCAGATCGCCAGATTCTCCTTAAGTGTCACAACTATAGTTTTTCTTACGAATGTTACATACAGCTTGGATCTCTTCGTTGGCGATATCTTTGGACACCGAAGCGCTTCTAAACATCAAAAGTCATAAATTTAGCCTTAGATCAAATGCTTTAAACAATAGCACTAGTGTTGGGGACATTAGTTCCAAGCTGTAACTGTAATGTATCAAGATCATGATCATAGAATGCATGTTTGAACTCCTTCATGTCGAATTCGAAGATATCATGAGGTGGGTGAGAGCTATTAGTGCTGACCATCATAGAGGCTAGAGCGCTTCTAGAAAGATTAATAAAGTTTAGGAGGGCTTGTAGAGAGATTAGAAGAGCCTAGGATTTAGTATGGGGTGAGAGAGAGAGAGGGGTCGAAGGTATTTATAGGAGATTCGAAACTCTTTAAATGTCCAAAATAACCTTACAAAGTATTTATTTTTAGTTGTTTGAAAGAGCAAATAGATTTTTTTAAGCAATAGATAACAATATTCTCAAAAACTAGTCTTTTTTTTTTTTTTGTTAGAAAAGATGAAATATTTTTTTTTTTAAGAAATAGATAAAAATATCCTTTAAAAACTCATCATTTATGGAGATTACATGGGAGTAAAAATGTAAAAATGTACAATGGGCTACAAGTAAGCCCGCCTGCTGCCTGGGCTAAGAGATATATCCAAACCGTGCCAACCAATAGATTTATTCGGCACATACCACAATGCATGCATCTGCACGTGCCAAGCGTCCTCATAATCACGTGCCTTTCACGCGTTCCCCACGCGACGGGTTCTCCGCCCGCCGTCGGTGTTCAAAAAAACGACGTCCCGGATTCGAGCACCACCCCGAGGCGCGGAATGGAGTCGAGCGGGGAAGGGGTCGGGCCAGGGTTTACAGAGATCGAGACAGCTGCCGATGGCTTGAGAAGATCGGAGATCTTTCACATCGTCAAGGAGATCCTCGGATTCGTTCTCTACATGCACCAGCAGATCCCTTCGTAAGCCCTTCATAACCCTAACAACCCCCCCCCCCCGCCCCCCCTTTCTCTCTCTCAGTCCCATTTTCGTCCAATTTTGGCTCATTCTTTGTTGGAACGCCGGGTCCTGGGATCTGGACGTCTTAATCGTTTTGAGGGACGATGGAAGGGAAACAAACGGCGAAAAGGAGAGTTTTTGTTGATCCGTTGATGCTGGAAGGGTGTTTAGTGAAAAAATTTCTATGCATTACAATACAAAGAAAAGTGGATGGCTTAGTCAAAATTGTGCATCGTATTTCATTCGAAAATTTCTACTTTGGTTTCTTTCTTTAATTTTAGAACCGCTTGAATCTGTTGTTTATGTGGGAGCTTGTGTGATTTGTTCTGTAACTTCTCCACAACTTGAGCACCAAATGGGAGAAGTATGTTTTCACTATTCATATTCATAGGGATCGGATTGAGTGCTTAAGTGCCCGTATGAGTATAAGCCTATTGCCAAAGAACAGAAAGGAAAGTTCTGTAATTTAAGATCATGTGTGATTTTTGTTCATTTATTTTAACTTAGCTCATAATGCATGACTCGGTTCTCCCTGTCCTCCTTGCAAATTGGAGACTTGTTGGAGTTATGTCTGTTTTCAGGCTGCCAAAACACATGCTTGCATGACTTGGCTGATGGCTGCACTATGCTGCTCGGGCTTTTGTGCATCATGTGGATTGGCACAATTGTTTTATGCTCTTTCAGAAGGTGCACATATGTTGATGCTTTCTTTAGTTTGTGTACCTGATTGTGAACACTAAGGGGCTGTTTATTTAATCACCATGATGATTTTCCTTAATGATAGGATCACTAGTAATAGGATTACCAGTAATCTAATATCACCTCATTTGGTTTGAGATATTTCAAGAATCAAAGATCACTATGTTTGGTATACCACAGCAATGAACGATCATGATGCATGCAATACCAATAATACCTCTGAAGACTTATTTGTATAATATATGAATATAAACCGACAATTTTAATCTAAGAAGTGCAAAATTATTTAAAGAAGAAACATAAAGAAGGGCTGGGTTATAATTTTAACCTAAGAGGGGGACATGAGGTAGGGTTGGAATATGCTGTTTATTAATGAAGGGGTGGGGGGAGGGGGGATGTAATTTTTTGTTGTATTAAGGATGGTTTTGTCCTTTTTAATGGCAAATGTAAAGACAAAATTATCCATAAATTTTGGTGCACATCATCATAGTGATCTAACATTCTCAACCCCTTGAAGCAAAATTAATATCACTTTTAGACAGTGATCTTTCGGTAATCATAGATCATTGCCAAAATGGGGATATCAAACATAGTGATCTTATCACCATCCTAAGATCATCAGTGATATTTCAAATATCACCTAGTACAACACTACCAATAGCTTTATGATTTGGACTATGAATGGATGCCTGAGTTTCCTGCCTATTAAAAAGAGCATACAATTTTGTTCTTGTTTGATAAACGAAACAATTTCAAGTGCTGAAAATTTGCTTTTGGAAATGGTAGCTTGGGATAAGTCAATTCAATTGTCACCCCTATTAATGGCTCATTACATCCCTTCCAATGGTTATAAAAACTTAATGTTGAGATTGCTCAAAGAAAAGAAAAAAAAAATATTGAGAATATCTTGAGATTCTACATACAAACCCTCAAGTGCTCAAATATTTGAATCTAAAGAAGCCGAAGTCCTTTTCACTATGTATTTTTCTTTCAAAGTTTTCTACGGTTTCCAGGAAGGACTTGTTTATCTTACCGAGTTATTCGGTTGTTCATTGTGCCTGAAAAGACAATTTTAAAACAAGCAGAAAGAACTTTCGAAGGCCTTTCTGAATTTTAGAAATCTTAGGTACAATGCAAGAAGCAATCTGAGGCTATCTTAAATGCTTTCTGAGTTTTTTGAGAATTGTGTATCCATATATTTGTAACTTAATTATAAGTTGAGGCCTAATTTCAAAATCAACAAGTTTGATATAGTTTCTTGAGCAGGGACACTTGAGGGCATGTTAGAAACATGGAATCTGGAAACATAATATACATACTAAGGTTTTGATGTGAAGCATCAGAAGTAAAGATTCATGTATTAAGTTTTTTTTTTTTTAAAAGAAAAATTCTCCCTCTCACTTTTCTTTTTTTTTTTTTTAAAAAAAAATCATCCTTCCATAACTTGGGCCTGATTTCTTTATGGTTGCTTTTGGTACATAGGACAGGATTAGATAAATGAGAGGAAAGGATTGAATAAAAAATAGGATATGATAAAAATTATCCTATCTGATGGAAAACAGGATAACAAATTAGATTGGACAATTGTACCTTTAGAAAAAATAGTAATCACTACTGAGGATAAGGGTAAAAAAGAGAAAATAAAGTAGTAGTCAGACAAGATAAAAATAAAAATACTTGTTTTGATGGTATAAGTAATCTCCCTTCAATGTAATTAACCATTATGTGAGACAAAATTGTTCTGTCTGCATGAAAAATAAATATGAGAAAGGATTAAAAAAAAAAAAATCTTATATGCCTTCTAATCCAGTATATCAAATGCACCCAAAATTTCCGTGCATCATATTGAAAAACCTTTTCACCTTTGCATTTGAATATTTTTTTATTTTTAATTTTAAAAAATCTGGATTCTATCTTTTTTTTTTGATTCAAAATTTTTTAATTAAATTTGATATTTTATAGAAGAACTAGTGGTTGGTGTGCCCCTTGTTACCATATCATATCAACGCATGGTGGTTGGTGTAACATTTGTTGTGCTGACATGAAGTACCATGTTGGTACCCTGCAGGTGCAGGTACCAGTACCATACTCCTTGATATGAGGAGTTTGTCTCTCAGATTAGAAAAGTTCAAAAATGGAAAGATAGAAGATGATCAGATGGGAGAAAATTATGTAAGACTAGAATCTTCAATTCCATGATATTAGAGGTCTTTTGAATTTTCATTGCACAATCAAATATGCAACTTTGTAAAATCATAATTTGTTATTTCAAATTAAAAAAGTGCATAACATTATGATTTGTTATGATCATTAATCATGTCCAAACATGCATCTGCATGTTCTAACATATGAAGGATGCTATACAAATAAAACATGGTAATTTTCAAAAGAATGATACAAGTTTTACTAATCTGCAATCTCTGGATATTATTAGCCAATCAGCAACCAAAATATAAAAGTTCCTTTAAGGTCTCATTTAGCCTCTCCAAGATAGATAAAGAGGTTTCTAATGTTGACAAGCGTGAAATTCTGCATCTATTTAAATTTCTGTGTTTGTCATAGATATTCCTTTTGCGTTTCAGAGAAATGGAATGGTTAGATTTGAATATGGGTTGAAATATTTTATGATGTTCCTGCTGTCACCTTTACAGGATTTTGCAGCACCTGGAAAATGAATTTGATTCTCTAAAGGAAGAGCGTGAAACCTTGGTACGCTTAGAAGTTAATGTAGTTCTCAGCATTAAACACATGGGGATTTAATATTCTAATCATGATAGCTTCTGCTTTCAGGAAGAGACAATTTTAACACATACAGAATCAAAGGCATCTTTTCAGAGGAAACATAACTGGAGAAAAAGAGGGGTGAAACAGGAAATCAAGAGGCTGGAAAAATTGATGAATTCCATTTCTACTTTACTTTCTGCTCTTCAAGAGGCACTTGATGAAATGCCTCACATCAAGGGAGTTACTATGGTTCTTGGAGCAAGTCCTCTACGACCTCAACATGTTTACCAGATGTTATTTTCCCATGGGAAATTTGACTCTGGAAGTGCAAAGGACACCACTAAAAGTAAAGTTGCTCAAGCTCTTGCAAGAAAGGTTAATTTCTTTTACTGCCATATTCTCTGTTCCATGATGCGAATTGATTTCCCTTCTGTTAACTTTAAACTATGAACAGGCTATTCGAGCCCTAATATCCAGTGGTGCAGGAAGTTCTTCCTATACAGGTTTTTTTGGTGACATGTCATTTTTATTTCAATGCAAAATATTAATCAAACCTGTTTTGAAATTTTTTTAATTACATGTAGGCCCTTCTAAGTTGTTCTTGCTCGTCAAAAGTTCCACTACCTTGAACTTACCCCTGCATTTCCTGCCCAAGCGTGATTTTCGATGCAGCAAGAAGGTATTAATGTTTACTAGATAATTTCTTGTGTTCTAGCGTTTCTATGCTCATGTTCTCTCACAGTTGTGCAACCATAGAACTTGCCTCATTCTGTTGCAACATTACAGGTTGCACAATTCAACTTGAATATAAGGTGTAAGATTTCAGATCAAGTCGTCTCTGATTCACAACGTGATTCTAAGGTTGCTAGTTCCACTTGCCTCTCAGACTCCAATCTCGATGATGTTATCTGGTACTTAATCTCACTTGTGACTTCCAATTATTGTGGCATAATCTGTATGTGCTTGTGTAGTTTGAGAATTCTTTTCCTTCCAAAACCTTGGACCAAAACAAAGAAGATAGGCCTTTCTGTACTTTAGAAGCATTGTGAGTTCTTTCATTTATGCTAATAGAAATTAATTTACAACTCTTAGGCTCCCGAAGGCAAATGCAATTTGATATCTCATGTATAAATCTTCAAATGCGGGAGCATCTCCTTTGCAGTTTTAAAATCAGGTTGAGGTTTGGGCTTTCAAAACATGGGAAACAAACATGTTAGGACTTATAGTAGAAAACAACAAACCTTTTTTGGCAGACACTCCTATCTGTATCCATCTATTGCAGGTTAGGATGACTTGCATCTTATAGGCTGAAGCTTTAAGGCATTAATTTCCCAAATGATAGCCTATGACTAAAAAGATTTGATTGCTGAATATGGAATCAGGAGATGACTTCACTGTTCCTTGTTTTCTTAGATGGATTGAGTTCTAGTGTTCATGACCAGGTTTTTCTTTTGGCCTCTAGGCATAATACATGTTGCATGATAAGTTCTATCTTACAGTAGTCACGTTGTCTTGTTAAATTAGTTCATCATCAATGTGTTTCCTTAAAGATCAAACTGAATTATTTCAACTTTCAATGATTGGGTGTTGAACAAGGAGTTATTTTGTTCTATGGAGCACTGACAGAGCTTAGATCAAACTGAATTATTTCAACTTTCAATGATTGGGTGTTGAACAAGAAGTTATTTTGTTCTATGGAGCACTGACAGAGCTTACATTGCCTGCTCCATTCAAATATTGCTGAAGTATAAATCTTAACTTGCTTCAATTCTTATCCTAGGTTTCAGTGCAGACATATAATTAAGGGTTTGCCTTGCAAGACCCCAACAGAATGTTGAGAAGCTGAAATCCACAGGCCCGTATCAGATTGCTGGAAAGTTGCTTTAACTATTTTTTGGACGAGTTAAAAGAAACAACTACCAAAGCTACTTGCTCAATCCAAATAGTGTTTCATGCTTCTGTACGTGTTCTTATAGGGTAAAAAGGATTTGGTGGAGCATTTTGTAGTGATCGGGATTTTCATTCTCTGGTGTAACATTGCCTTAAATATGTAGGATTGATGCATTAAAGCATTGTCAAAAATCCTTGGACTGTAATTACTTGTTTTGAAGTTGGGACAGCCATAAGCTTCTTATCATGTTAGCTACTATATATTTTAATTCTTCTCTTATCGTCCTTAGCTAAAACTATTTATTCTACCAGCAATCTAAAGTCAGATTAACCTCTTCAAAGAAAAACAATGAAGATGGCAGCAGTGCAAGCACCATTCAAAAGAGTTAGGATCCTGTCCAAGGAGAGCATGTGGTCAGTTTAAGGAAAAATAAAACTAATCAGCTGTACCGGCTAATATCTGTAAGGTGAATATTGGGAATTATGGTCTGTGTAAATTGGGTGGAAGTCTATGCAAGGCATAGGTAAGTAAGATGCAGGTCTTGCCCCTTTCCTGTGAGTTGCTGTCAACCATTAAATTCCATTTGTAGTGTTCCCCTCTCCTTGTGGAGTTACTGTTGCTCATATTGAATGTGATGTGTTTTACCTCTCAAGCTGTCAGCCAAGGAGTGCCAGGTTCTGCATGGATTTCTTCTAACGCTGGATTCTCTACTTGTCTTATAGCGAATGTTCCAAGGTTCACATTTTTTATGTGATGCTCCATTTAGTTGAGATTACATTAATCTCTGTTGAGTTAGATTGAGATTAAAAAAACCATCCAATGTGCATCGTCTCATGTCATGAATTTGAAGTGCAGGACCAAGTTTGATCTCAAATGACGCACTGTACCATCAGCACATCAAGCATGCAGGAAAGCTCTGAAAGCTAAAAAGATGAATAATTCCAATGTAATTAAGTTGCAGCAAATAGATGATAATTTTTTCCAAAATCCTTTTTTGTTTTTTGTGAAACGACCACGTTCTACAACTTTCTGGCACTCTCTTTCTCAAGCCCAATCTACATGAGCTCAACCAGATTTGTAAGCTTCTTCCATTTATATATAATATAGATGTATGTCACTCTGATGCAGATATCTGAAGGCTTTCTTCTATTTTTACGCCAACTATTGATGAATTTTGAGTGAAAGTTTGAGGACCAAAAAGCATATTTACGCTTTCTATTTAATATTTAAAGTAAAATAAAAAAATATTTTACTGTATTTAATGTTTTAAAACCAGGTTTAACAATCGTACATTTTTATTTTATTTTAGATCAAAAAATTATTCTACTTTATTCTAAAAATACGTATCATTTAAGAAAAGTATTAACCTAATATGACTTAGGGCAAATCAGGATAATGCTATTTAATATTTAAAATATTATAAAAGAACTGAAAAACATATTTTTTATTTATTTGATGTCTTAAAATTATTTTATTTTACTTGAGTTCAAAATTTTATTTTACTACATTTTTAAAAATAAAAATCATTTAAGAAACGCTCTAACCACCTGAGATTACAAATATTCTTTAAATCAAAATTTATTTTGATTTTATGACATGAGAATCTGCGCAAGTTGATGAAGAATCTACCACATCTTATGCCTTCTCAGAGCATGGCCTTCCATTCGAAACTGGCCAACTAGCTTATTTTGAATTCATCTTATATGGTTGTGTTTGGATCCACAACCTCATTTTTTTTAAAAAAAAAAAAAAAAAAAATTAATATCGAACATATCATTCATCACATTCATGATTGCATCAAGATTTGGTTGTTTTTACAATTAGCTCAAGCTTTGAGCTCTCTTTTCTTCATCTACCGCTGAGTTCTTGGTGGCCGTAGCCATGTTATTTGGGTTCCAGTGCTGTTGCCAAATAACTACCATATTCCTTGTAGGAACGAATCTTCTTTCTCTCTCTATTTAACTGCATTCTTGCTAGCATTTTTTCTACTTCTTATCTATTTTTTTTTATGTACAATTAGGTCGCCAATTGGTTTGCAAACAACAATTTGTGACCAGGTTCTCTTGATTTTATAGCAGAATCTATATACGAAATTAGCTTAAACAAATCCTAATGATGATTTTCATAGTAAAA
This sequence comes from Metroxylon sagu, assembly GCA_017589505.3. Taxonomy (NCBI): domain Eukaryota; kingdom Viridiplantae; phylum Streptophyta; class Magnoliopsida; order Arecales; family Arecaceae; genus Metroxylon; species Metroxylon sagu. Next base: position 263,965 of record JACVBY030000490.1, on the reverse strand, counting down.
TCATCTAATATCCTTGCTGTACCACTTTCCTTTTTATTATTAAGGAGGCCTTATCTTTTTCTACTATTAAAAACAAATAAAAAAATAAATCATTGCATTTAATTTATGCCTTCTAATATGGATTGGGCTCATTCAACTGAGTATACCATATAATTGTTCGGTTTCAGATAGAAAGAGAATCTAAACAAATTCATATTTTTTGTCCATCCAATAAAATCCATATTGTATTGAATTGTACAAAATTCCTATAGCCAAGAATATATAGGATTTATTACAATTCAAATTATTTACATTCACCTGTATGTGAGGCACATGGCTTATCTAACTACAAATAAATATTTGAATTTCTTAAATAACAATTAGTATTGATGGGTTTAATAGATCACATTAATTCTTTTAACATTATTTTTTTTAGTAGGCATAAAATTTTTTTTGAAATAAGTTTTATTATCACACAATGCTTGAAGCTTTATATGTTGAGATAAATTATTACTCTATATTCGAGGAGGCACGAACCTTTACCACTCTAACTATATAAAACTTTGGTTATCAAAATTTATGAAAAATATCATAGCATATGTGCAAAATCTTTGTAGATGTTACAATATTTTTTTAAAGAGGATGTTAATTTATTATTAAAAAGAAAATAATTAAAATTTTCCCATTCCTCAAGTTTGGGAAGAATTCATGCTCATGATCACTTGATCTTTGGAAACACACATAATACTTTTCTTACAAATGTGATGCCCTAAATCATTTTATCTTTTCCACTAAAATCATTATATTTACAATTTAACGTGGCAGGAGGGGATTGGTCCAATACGTGTAGCCTGGGCTATTCCATGAACACCACCTATAGGAGTCAATATGTAATATTAAATACAATTAACAAAAGCTTCTTCTCTTACGTCCCTTCCACCCCAAAGCCGAGCGCAAACCTCTTGGTTTCGTCCGTAGCGCGCCCACCGACCCCAATACTACTCCCTCTCTCGCTTCCCCTCCCTTCCGACCCAAAAACTCGCCTCGCCGCGACGTCGCCACCGTCCGTTCCGGCGCCGGGGCCATCGACGCCGCCCATCTCGTCCCCGTCGGTTCTTCTCGCGGAGGCGAGACTCCACGGCAGCAATCCGGCTCTCGGAGTCGGCGAGCTTTTTGAAACCCCAGTTGTCGATTTAGTTTCCCGAGATGAGGCATGGCAAGGAGGAATCCTCGTCCAACAAGGATCAGGTTCGTCCGGACCCCATTCTTCATTCAATCTGATTACGAATCCTTTCTTTTTGGTAGAGATTGTTGGAATTATGAAAAGAACCGCTTATCGAAATTGTATGCTTGTTTGGCACATTCTGATGTTGGTATTCTGTATGTAATATGGTTTGAATTTCACTCCAAGTTGATACTTCGCGTGAAAATGAGTGCGAACTGAAAATCATCACTATCTTGCAAGATAATCAAATCTTGGAAATTTAGAGACAAACTAATATTGAGCTCTTCCCTGATTTGGTAAATTAAATGATCAAATGTTGGTGTTTATTAGCTTGCAGACAGCAATTGTCCTTGTAAGATGGAATTATACTATCTTTATAATGCAAGACAAGCTTCATGGCCATTTTCTCTTTTTTTTTTTTTTAGTAGAAAAAATTTACCGCCGAAATTGAGGAGGAGGATTTATGTTGTGGGAACAATATACAACACTTTCTTACTATGTGCAAACAGTCATTGTAACGCATGAATTGTACGATTCATTTGATACGATAAGCCATTTGAAAATGGATCAAGGTTGGTGGGAAAGAGAAAAAGCCTTCTCCTTTTGTCTCAGCAGATGTGATTAAAGTCCACCGCAGGTCACGACTAATAAAAAACCCGCTTTTCAGAAAATGGCTATTCAGCACAGGAGGTAGGTTGCATGAACTAGGAACGATGTACTAGCTTATGCCATGTGATCTACCAGATTAGCATCATCAGTTGTCAAACAACTTGTAATTATTAATTGTATTTTAACTAGGTTAATTAAATTAATCATGAGATTCACATAATTGACTCATTTGGGCCATTCCATTATACACCATTCTCATTCTACATAAAAGAAGCGGAACCTTATAGATGCCCTGATTTGCATTAACTTGATTTTAAGAAACTTAGTGCTTAGAATGAGACATGTAATGAAACTAACCTAATAGGAATCCCTTTCTCCCTGTATTCTAACCAATCAGATCTCTCACACTTTTCCTTAACTTTGTCCTAACCATGATGAATATCTAGGATCAACCGGTTTGGCCATTTTACCTGTCTACCTTATCTAACTTATCCTGTCTGCAATATACTGTTAAGGTTGATGACCTAGGACACTTTACCTTTCTATGCCAGGTGCTCTCATGTAATGTAAAATCATTATCTCGTTTGATTTTTTTTGAAATAAATCCATGCTAACTAGTTTGACATGTTTTCCTCATAACTTTCCCCCTTACATGTTGTTGCCAAGTGTTTTCCCCCTCATATTAAGATGGATCTGTGAATAAGAACTACCATTGGCTCTTGCTCCAACTGCATCGTAATGCCCCTTCATTTACCATTAGAGCAAACCAACTCACCATGCAACTTCGCTTGGCCCTATTTCTTCTTCAAATTGCAGATTGTGTTTGAGAAATTTTGGGAGGAACCATCACATTACAGCATCCATCCTAAATCACCTCTGTGTTCATAGGAAGCGAATTGACTGATTCCCATGTCTAAGTTCAATGGAAATAATCCACTTTTTGTGAAATCAAGACTGTTGCAATGCTTGTCATTACAGGGGGTTGTTTAGGCATCTTGGCAACCATCTAGATGATAGACATGCCTATGGATGTCTTGCTGACCTTTTCTTGGATCAGCATCTGTACATACATTGGACATCCATGCAAAAATACAAAAACACATACATATATACATATATAGGCATGTGATGTGCAGTGTGATGATATGATAGACATGTCTGTGGATGTCTTGCCAACTTTTGCTTGGATCAGCATCTATACATACCAAGGTTTGCCAAGTGACTCCGTACTGGTGTTACATTGGTACAGCATTGGTATGCTTGGTATGTAGGCTGGTTTAATGTACAGAGTCTCGACACACCTCCATTTTGTGTCTCAATTCAGTATTGATGCGGTACAATATGGCCGGTATGGGGCGCATGCATCAGTACAACATACCATGATACATACATTGGACATTCATGCAAAAATACATGCATACATATGTAGATATGTGAGTGTACAATGTGATGATATGTAAATCTATATCAATATACACCTACATATAAAGTGTTTTCTAGTAATATCTTTTTATACATAACATGTTGATGATGCTAACAAGGGAGTGAGATCATGATGAATGGAAAAGTTTGATTATATTGAAAACTATATATATATATATATATATATATATATATATATATATAAAACAACCATGTATAGTCTGTGAAATGTCTTCCATTCAAACCTATACCCAATCTCCAACCCCCTAGAAAGATGGATGCATCTCACCATCCTTTGTCACTTGAGCTAATAGAACAATACTTATTGACTTCTTCCGTGCTCAGTCATGATCTTATTATGATATTTGCAAACTTTGGTGTATCTTGAAAGGGTTCTTAAATTTTAGGATCGCCATCTGTGTCTCAAGTTATTTTCGGAAATGTATCTTATTGAAATAGTATAAAAATCTAATAATCAATGCTAGTTGGACATGTGATATGGGTGTCAAGTGCCCAAAAGAATCTGACATGGGATTCTTCTAAATATTGGACATAGGGACATGTTTTTGTGTACTGATATATGCATATAATAGAAAATGATCTACATCCATGCTCCTCAAGTTCATAAAATTTGATAAAATGGTTGTTGATTGTTATGTTAAAATTAAAGATTTTCATTTAGAAGTGCCAAAGATGGGTACATAATAATGATGGTGTCATAATTTTGATTGTATGAAGTGCCAAAAGTGTCATGGAGTTTCGTGAAGTGTCCTAGGTGTCTTAGTTATCTAGGTGTCGACACTACTGATAACATAAATGAAAAAGCTGAATCAAATAATGATGTATATTTGTACCTATTATCTGCCTTTTACATAACTGTCCAAACCTTGTCATGATTGACGATAGATACATCTAAGCCACAATAAAATGTTTGACCCATTAATTGGCATCGGTATTTAGGAATCTAAGTTGTATTTGCTTCTAGCCAATTGATGCCTATATCATGGATATATTCTAAATTGTGTTTTGAGAAGCAGCTGCTATGTATTAAAGCTCGAAGGATTGTAATGGCACTTAGGTGGAATCCTAGATGGATTATAAAGTTCATAATTATGTAAAAGTAACTTAAAAGTTTGGAATAAATTAGAAGAAATTAATGGAAGAAAGGCACATCAAGGAAGCACTAACATTTTAGAAAAAAGAGTTTTTTTTTTTGGTTAGTTAACAAGGACCTATTTTTAGTTGTCATAACATGTCAACTAGAACGATTTTAGGCTTTTTATGCAACTTATGCAATATTGTTAATTTTAAGTTCAAGAAAAAATTCTTAATGATTCAAGTAAATTTAAGGGTTTCGATAAGTCATACTTAAGCTAGACCATAGTTGTTTTGGGCCCTAAACCTCATTCTTCAAGCCCAAGCCTAATGTGGGATCATAAATAATATTGAAGCTAGGCCTTGCACTCCATATAGAAGCCCAGGTTGCTAGCTTAATGTTAGTACACGTGTTGCACTTTTTGTGCAAGCACTTCCATTGTTTCATTATTTGGCCATAACTTTTGGGTAGAGATATTATTGCACGGATTAGTTTGTGGGGTGTATATGTAAGATCAATTTACTTGTTATAATTATTTAAACAACAACAACAGCAAAGCCTTAATCCCAAACTAGTTGGGATCGGCTACATGAATCTTTTTTCTTCATTCAGCTTTATTCTGAGTCATTTTTTTATAAGATGCAAAAATTCTAAGTCTTTCTTTATCACTTCCTTCCATGTATTTTTCGATCTACTTCTATCTCTTTTTTTCTCTACATATATTAAGTTACTCTTCCGTACAGGTGTATCTCTAGGTCTGCATTGTACATGTCCAAATCATATATGTCGTCCTTTCCTTAATTTATCCTCAATGGAAGCTAATTTTATCTTTTTATGAATGGTTTCATTTCTTATTCTATCTTTTGTTATATTATCACACATCCATCTTAATATTTTCATTTCCACCACATTCATCTTATGCACGTGTATTTTTCTAACTATCCAACATTCCGTGCCATAAAGCACAGATAGTCTTATGGCTGTCCTATAAAACTTTTTCTTCAACTTGGCAAGTACTCTACAATCACATAATATTCCAATTGCACTTCTCTATTTTATCCAACTTGTTTTAATATTATGGACAATATCATCCTCAATCTCTCCTTATGAATAATCGATCCTAAATATCGAAAATGATCATTTTTAGTAACTTCATGGTCCCCAATTTGTACTCTACATTCATCTTCATTTCTAATTATACTAAAATTGCATTTCATGTATTCTGTCTTTATCCTACTTAATTTAAAACTTTTAGATTCTAATACATTTTGCCATAGTTCTAATTTACGATTAATTCCAGCCTTAGTTTCATTTATTAGTATTATATCATCTGTAAATATCATGCACCATGAAATACTATTCTGAATATGTCTAGTAAACTCATTTATAATTAAAGCAAAATGATAGGGATTAAAAGTAGATCCCTGATGTAAGCCTACTGTAATAAAAAATTCACTAATATTACCATCAATAGTTCTTACACTAGTAATTGCCCCATCATACATATCTTTTATTATGTTAATATACCTAACAGGTACTCCTTTCTTTTTTAGCACCCACCATAAGATTTTTCTAGGTGATTCTATCATATGCTTTCTTTAAATCAATAAAAATCGTATGAAAATCTTATTTTTTTCTCTATACATCTCCATTAACCTTCTAAGAAGGAAAATAGCTTCTATGGTCAATCTTTCTGGCATAAAAATAAAATTGATTCTCTGATATTTTTGCAGTATATGTCAATCTATGTTCAATTACTTTCTCCCAAAGTTTCATAATATGACTCATGAGTTTGATATCATGATAATTAGAGTAATTTTGAATATCTCATTTATTCTTATAAATTGGTATTATAATGCTCTTCCTCCATTCATTAGGCATCTTTTTAATTTCTAAAATTTTATTAAATAAATTCGTCACATTTTACTCCAGCATCACCTAAATATTTTCAAACTTTTATAGGAGTCTTATCAAATCCTACAGCTTTTTCTACTTTTTTTTTTTAATAGCCTCATTTACTTCAAATGTCCTAATTCTACAAGTATACACCATAACTTTATCATCAATGAAGCTAATAGGGCATCCTAAATTATCTATATAATTTTTATTTAATAATTTATTAAAATAGCTTCTCTATCTTTCTTTGATCTCTTTCTTCTTAACCAAAACTTTTTTATCATCATTTTTGATGCATTTAACTTGGAATATATCTCTAGTTTTTTGTCTTTAACTCTTGCAATTCTATATATATCTTTCTCTTCATCTTTAGTTTTTAGCTTGTGATACAATTCCTCATATGCTTTACATGTAGCCTTCCGTACTGTCTTTTTAACTTATTTCTTAATCATTTTATAGTTTTTATATGCTTTTTTACTCTTATATTTAAGTAGTTTTTCATAGCACTTTCTTTTAGCCTTATCTGCTAATTGAACTTTCTCATTCCACCATCAAGTTTTCTTATCATATAGTCCTTTTTCTTTTGACTCTTCTAATACTTCTATAGCTACTTTTCTAATATTATTAGCAATCTCTTCCCATATAGTATTAATCTCTTCATCTATACTCCATTTTCCTTCCTTCATCACTTTATCTTTAAAAATTATTAGTTTCTCTCATTTCAAATTTCATTATCTAATCATTGAATTTTTATACCTTTTAGTCTTTGTGTGGTTAGACCGTCATCCGGTATAACTTTGCAATCTTTACAAAACACTCGATCAATCTTTCTAGCAAGGAAGAAATCTATTTGACTAGCATTGTATCCACTTTTAACAGTTATCAAATGAGAGTCCCTCTTTTTAAAATATGTATTAGCTAATATTAAATCATATGCCATCTAAAATGACATTTTCCTTGTCATTTCTATCTCTAAATCTATAACCTCCATGTACTTTTTCAAAACTTATATTATACTTTCCTACATATCCATTCAAATCTTCTTCAATAAATATTTTTCTTTGGTAGGAATCTCTTGAATTATTCTATCCATATCCTCCCAAAAATTTTACTTTGTCATATTATCTAAACCTACTTGAGGAGCGTAAGCACCAATAATATTTATTGACTCCTCATTTATCACTAATTTAATTAAAATTATTTTATCTTCTATCCTCTTAATGTCTACAACTTTATTTTTGGACTTTTATTTACAATAATTCCTACTTCATTTTTATTTCAATTTTTGCTTGTATACCAAAGTTTCAAACAATCAACCTATTTTGCTTTTTCACTTATCCACTTGGTCTTCTGTAAGCAAGGTACATTAATTCTCCTTTTAATCATTGTATCTATTAGTTCCATTAATTTTTCTGTTAATGACCCTATATTACGAGTTGCTAAATATATTTTGTTTCTTTTATTTTATTTTTATTTTTATTTTTATTTTTTTAGACTAACTTTTTTATCTACATCTGTATATGAACGTGTGAGAATCTTTACTTATTTTTCATCATACTGAATGTCAATTTAACGCGTCGCTTTTAGGGACCGCCGTAACTATCCTTGTCATTTTCACTACATCCGGGGTCCAATACAGAGCGTCACTTCTGGGGAACGCTCTATCTTTATTGATTTGCTCTATTAGATTCATGTTCTGTAACTATAGTTTTACGCTAGCTATCAACTTACCGCAAGTCTTCTCCTTTATCTGGGCTTGGGACTAACCATATATAAAAAACTCATATATAGGCCTTACATGTTATAATAATTTAAATGTTTAATATTTTTTTATTTATAAGTTCATGGCCCAATGGGCTGATAACAAAGCCAATGCCTGGTTTGTGGATTATTATACCCCATCAAAGCCCCTTTGTAGAACAATCTGACCTTGTTAGGTTACTAGGCTAGCTTGACTTATTGACACCCCTAATTTAATATCCTTGACAACGAATGACTAATGAATACAAGTCTTTAGAGTTGGAAATAGACAATTAATCTAAAATTAATATCGCTTGCAAGTTGTAACTAATGCATTCCACTTGATGCTTAACCTTTTCTGAAGAAGTTCAGCAAATAACCTTCCTTGGCTAGATCTTATATCAGGGGTTGCTTAGGAGGTTGGGCCCTACGTAGGGCAGCTGGTGGACTGTCTAACCGTTGCTTTAGGTTGTCTCTTTAAAAAAAAATGATTCTAATCTATAAATTCACAACTAACAACAGATCCCCTTATGAGAGCACCATGAAAAATATAATAATATGCCATCCATAAGCAACTGATATAATGAAATCCATCTCCTCTCACATGTGATCCATTACCTAACAATTAATGTGTTATAGCCTAACTTACTACCAACCACATTGAGGTGACAAGAAAATATATTGTCACCATAGATTCTCCCATTATTTTGAAAAGGTTGAAGTGACTGCCATGGTAATTTTGAGCCTTTGCTGCCATGCCGTGGCCCTTGGCAGCCTGACATGGCATCCATGTCCATGGTGCTGACATGGTGGGCTTGAACTTGTCATGGCAGCTGCCATGAGCCCAAGGTAGGCTGCCTATATGTTTAAAAGGGATAGATGATTTTGTTCAACTCGAGGCTGCAGCTACTTCATAAGACTAGTTTGATCTCTTGATAATTAGTCAATTACTTAATATTTTTTTATGTTCTTTTTTTTATAATGTTTTTTGTTGCCTCATGCCTTTTCTTCTCTTTTGGTTAAAGGAGAAGAGAGGCATTGACATCTATTGGAGAAAGTTTTGGTGTTTTCTTGCCTTTTCCCTATGTTACTAGGTTTTCTTCCCTGTTCTATGCTTATATTCTCCTTTCCTCACTCCTCTATTGGCAGCTGAAGGAAGCCCATTTTTTTTACTACTATTGTGCTTTTGCTTTTTGTTTTTTTGGTAGTAGTTATAGGTTGCAATGCTCTTTGTGCTCTATTCTTATATAGTTATATAGTTTTTTCAACATCACAAGACAAAACAATTGATAAAGCAATTGATTTAGGGTCATGCACAACTATTAGATTCTAATATATACTGATTATTGACAGTTATTGAATAGGTTACTTTGATGAAAAACTACTATAATTTAAAGGTCCGCCTTGGGCTTAAGTCGCCTGCCATGGTGTGTGCCATCCGCTGCTTGCCATGAACCCGCTCAACCACCGTGTACTTGCTGAGTGGTTTCTGGAACATTGGTTGCTCATTGGTTTAATTCTGCTCTTATCTCTTGAAATCTACTTCTACTTGTAAAAACATTATGATCAACACTTAGTCCAAAGATTCAAAGCAAAGAACTAAATATTCCCCCAACTAACTCAATCCTTTTGCCTCTTATCTCTTGATGCCTAATTCTAACATTCAATAAGCACTATTTACAATCCCAACCATATAATAAGCTACATAACTTTTTTAATGTTCCTCATATCTTTGGATTGCCTTCCTACTTGTCTACATATTCCCCTCATGAAGCACTTGTATTAAGATTTTAATCGGCACCTAGGAGAAATATCTCACACCATGCTTACCTACACATACAAAATCTTATGACTAAATTTCATTTTGTTTAGATAGATATAAAATAATGCAAACTTGCCATCACAAGCACAATCCACAACTCTTCACCCTAATGTATCACATACCAACATGGTCTAGATCGAAGATGAAACACATACCACCATTCACAAGCACTATCTTCTAATTCCATCTTAGTTAATTTTAGTTGCCCCTTGACAATCATCTATGCCTTAAAAGGGATGGCTCAATGCATGAGGCTCCTACCATTGTGGGGTCTAGAGAGGGTCAGATGTACACAATCTCACCTCCACATGTGAGGAGACTACTTCCGTATTTCAAACTCATGATACCTAGGTCACAATGGAATAACCTTATTGTTGTGCCAACATCCACCCTTTATAGCCATCTATGCCTTGATAATGCATATTTCTATCAATGAACTATATAACTGCTGACACTTAGCTAGAAGTGTTTGCACACTTGGAGAGATATGTTGCGGAATGTTTGAGAGTTGAAGATTTTATCATGCACTTAATTTGTGATTTAACAATTCACTCCAAAAATTTTTATGCTAAGCTTTGACATCTTGGGCTGGTATAAACATGGCACTCTATTTTGGATGCTAAGGGTTTTCTACTGTGTTAGTCTCTCATGCAAAGTGTCCAACTATCCACACTTTGTAAACCCTGAAAAAAATATTATTTACATTGAATTTGGGGAGCTCCTCTGCCAATAATTTCCTCATTTACTCTTGTGACTTATCATTCCAATTTTACAAAAAGATTGATTCTAGGCAAGTTTTTATGGTTTTCAACTATTGCACGGTGCTATCGAGGCATACCTCCAATTTATAAATTTAGTCTTAATCCTTTTTGCATCATAGTTCCTTTTCTTTATCCTTTTGTAGAATGTCACTAAGGCAGTGAAAACAATTGGTTTGGGAAATTCCTTGTTACTCCATCTGCTTTCTAGGCATGACAAATCCACAAAAGCTGCATTGCACTTGCTTTTTTTAAAAAATTATTTCAACTAATTTTCTTGATTTTGAACAGGTAATAAGTGATTTTTGAGAAGATATGTTTATAGAACTGTGTTTGAATGATCATAATGGATCATGCAATATATAATGTTTACAGATTTCCAACTGGCTGTCAGATTCACTATTATATATAATGACTCAGTTTTTATTGTTATGAGTCCTTAAGATGGTGTGATTCTACATTTTGATGTCCACTCTTTTGATTTTCTTACTAACGGTATCATTTGCAACTAATGTGCACTGAAGGGCCAAATTTATGTAATGGTAACTAATGCAAAATATGAAAAATTTAACTTGTTGAGTATCAGCTAACTAATGGTAGGAATCATTGTCAAATGAAATCTAAAATTTATGACTCAGGCTCAAGTTTGTTTCTCATGTAGTTTGTTTTGAACGTTGTTTACGAAATGGGTTGCAAAATGACCACTCAACTACATGTTTGTCTTATAACAAAACTGGCTGTTAGGTACCCAGCTAATCACTGAAACTCGTTGACAAACCTTCAGGCTTTGTTTGATATCACTGGCACTCTTATTTTTTAAATAAATTAAAAACAAGAGTTCTGTTTCTGTTTTTTTTTTAAATTGCTAACAATAGAAACATGTTCGGTCGCATCGCATTGTTGTTTTCTATTTTTCAAAATAATAAAACTAAAATATGTTTGGCAAGCAAAAATTGTAAAAAAAAAAAAATCTAAAATGAATGATTATAGACCCTACTTCTATCCAACAAGGTGATGCCTTTAGTCAACTTTAGCCTCTTTTTAAGAGACATTGAGTTCCTCCTCTTTATATGTAATTTCCATCTGATTAGTTAGGATTTGGTGGGATGGCTTTGATTGGGAACTATTGGGGGTTTGAGACTGTGGAAAGGGTCAATGTTCATTTGGAGAGGGTCAGAATCCTTGTAGGAGGGCCCCCATGGATGATAGAAGAATGGAGGACATAGAATGGGGGGAGAGAGAGGTAAGGAGAAGTTGGTGTAAGATTGCCAACGTCGATGGTGCTATGAAGGAGGCTTGGGAAAGGTAGGGAAGAAGAGTGAAATAAATCATCATGGGGGTTGAGATGGAATTAGTTTCATAACTTAAAAAAAATATTTTTAGAAATAGTGGAAGTAAAATTTTTTCACTTTTTTCATTAATTTTGAGAGTCTCTTTTAAAATAAAAAATAAAAATAAGAGAACTAAACATCTTTCGTGTGTCAAAATTCGTGTTTTCAGTTTTAAAAATAAGAAAAAGGAAAAAAAGTGATACCAAATGGGGTCTTAGTGTTTTGGAACTCATTGCTGTGGGGATATAAGATCTTTTTATTACCTCAAAAAAGTATATATGAGTTATCTTTCTTCCCCACTTTATTCATTGTTATCAAGGTAATAATATATGAAATCTTATTCTGAAAAAGGCGGAATTTCTGGAACTGTTAAGGCAGGCAACTGAGTTTGCATTTTCTTTTTTTTGTTTAAATCATTTGGTAGTGAGTACAGTTATTAGTTATTTCATTTGAAATATAAAGGGAATATATTTATGTTTTTTGAAGAAATCCTATCAATCTGTTTCTGATAGACCTTTGTTATGGTCTCGTTAGCTGCCTGGAACATTTTTTAAGCTGACAACTCACCATTTTCTGGACAGATCATTGACTTAATCTCAGCTATTAGAGAGTTAAATGGGCTTCCTTCTAGAGAGCTCAATAAGTTGTTGAAAGAATCTGAGAATTCCACCATACAATTCAAGACAGAAAAGGTAATTATCTCCTCACTTTATTTCATGAAAATGTTATACTCAAAAGGATCTTCCTGACATTGTTTTTGGTTTCAGATTGATATGGAAAAACTTGCATCTTCTCTCCCTCTGCACCTTATCGCGGTACTTTTGTCACCTGATAGGGATATATGCATGGGACATGTGCTTCGTGGTGTCCGGCTTTTGCATACCTTGTCTGACCTGGCAATTCGCCATGCTAGACTTGAGCAGGTTTTCATCCTCACTTAATCTCATCCTTTGTTAAGAATTCTCAGGAAAACAGATCAAACATAAGAAGTTTGGTGTGTATTTAATTTCGTTTTTGTCCCTTTAGTTTGTTTTTTGAGTGCAACCATGGAAAAGGGATTTGTAAGCCATTTGAGAAGTAATTAATTGATATACTGCAGTCTGTTTATGCAGATGATTGGATATGTTTTACTGTATGTTTTTCTTAAGGATATATGCCACACCTACTAGGCTAATCTCTGATCCCTACAGAACTTGCAATATGGTATTAGATGTGCAAACTAGTCCAATTTTTCCCTAAAATGAGGGTGGCATTGTCGTTCATAATAATAAAGGATGCTGTCTTCTTTTCTTTTTCTTTCGTTTTCTGTACTAGAAAAAGGCCCATACATATAATTAATGGTTCAAAAATTTTACAATGTAGTGTGCTCTAACAAGGTTGTTAAGCTTAGAAGGAAGCTGATCAAAATGATACTATACACATTGCCATCTCTTCTCTCTTGCTGCATTTGCCAACCCATTAGCTGGTTTTGATGTGGCGAGCTTTAGTGTTTGCAAACTGTTCCAGTAGTAGTGTTATATTGAAGAGTAGAATCTCCACGTGCATTGGTGATGTCTGCACATAGTTGATTTGAAAGAGATAATCCTGCAGCAGAGGGCTTTTCGGAATACCATTTAGTAATACTCCTACAAATACAAATGGTTTTAATAGATAGTAATCACCTTTTTTCTTTTTTTTCTTTTTCTTTTGCATTTGTAGCAAGCATGGGGAACAATGCTAGAGTCAAGCATCAGATTAGAATCTATATGATAATTGTCTAGATAATTTATGATTCCATGTTCTTTAGTTGGTTTGCTAATTCTTACATATATCATTTGATAGCATTAATTAATTTACTTGGAGAGGCTAACCAGTTTAGGAAACCTAACATTTTCTATGACTAATCTGATGCTTCCTTCATCAGACATTATCCACATTCCAAAAATTTCCCCTATCAGTTGAATGGAAGGTTTATTATCAGACATTTTCGCTGGATGATTCTGCAAGGGATGGGCCATAGCAGTGCATTCTAAACTTACTATTTGATATATATCTCATCAGAACTAAAGGTTTTGTAGATATTTATGACTTACATGTTTATTGCTAAATACAGGTCAAATTTAGAAGCTTTATGTTTTACTTTAACAAGTTTAGGATATTCTGCGGTCATCTAGTGGGCTCCTCCTCGTCTAGAGTGTGGCTACTAGATGGTTTGCAATCTAACACTTATATAGGTGTTTACATTTCCTTTAATTAATTATGTCATGCTTAAATAAAATTTCTTTGAAAAAAATTGATCTTCTCTAATATTTGATCTCCCAGATTATAGTTGATGATGTAAAGCTGTCTGAACAAGTACTGGATCTTGTATTCTATACGTTAATTGTTCTTGCACATCACAAGCAGGTTCAGCCCTTACCCACAACCTTCTCACTGCTACTGCCTATTGCAGTTTTTATTGTGATTATTTTTTTTTGATTTTTTGGCTCAGGACAAACATATTGCAAGTTTCCCCCTTTTGCATTCAGTGCTTGTCGCCTGCAGTCTTCATCTTTTGACAGGTTATTTTTCATCCAGTGGCATGCACTTTTGCTTTTTCTGAATGCAAATCCCAAGGTACAAGATCTTCCCATAATTCATTCGTCTTTTTTTTCTTTGACAGGTTATTTTTCATCACAGTGGCATGAACTTGTGCTTATTCTGAATGCACATCCCAAGGTACCAAATCTTCCCATGATTCATGCTTCTTCTTTTCTTTTGTCATCTGCTATTTCCACACTTTGTGAGTTTTGTCACTGGTTATCTTATTTTCTTGTGCGGTACCTCTCATTGTTTCAAGCATATTTTGCAATCATGAGTAGGCTACTGCCTTGATGAGTCACGTTATTATCCATGGGGATCCTTTTAAAATGCATGCGTTGAAGTATTGCTTCTCTTTGCTATTATTTGTGGATCTATTTCATGAGTTAGAAGATGCATAAGGTGGTGTAATTATTTGTGCATTTACCTTTCTTTTCCCCTTCATCTTTTCATCTTCTATAAGATTCTTTTAACAATGGCCTCAGATTCATCCAACGGGTATTGTATTTGACCTCACAGAGAGCAATTCATATCAACCTGAATTTATTTCAGGCATTCTGCATGTTTCATTTCAGGGCTGAAGAAAAACTTCAGATCTAAAAATTTATTGTAATTGGATGGGGAAATTGAAAACTGTTTGATATTACCTTGTTATAATAGCATCGTGGCCAGGTTCCAGATAACTAGGTCCATGTTATGTGCTATGGCAATAAATATGGATTATGATGAAAGCCACCAACATGTATCATTCAGCATGTTGTGGAACAAGTCAAATATTGTAATTTGATGAGAAACAAAGTGCATAAACAACCTAATGGTAAGGTTCAATGATCTCATCACCTGTTTAAGGGGAAAAGGACATGACGAAATGTGAAGTTTTGTCCTTTGATTTCAAGGAGAAAAATGACTTTTTCATTTTGGAAGTTGGATGAGTAACCTATTTCTACCATTTTGGAAAACAAACTGGTTTTTCAGACTATGGAGAGAAGTTTTCTGATTTGTGAGGGAATACATTGCAACTTGATGTTGGCACATTTTGTGAAATCAGTAGCCAATTGAGTGCTGGTTTTCTTGTCCACGGGGTGTCAATATGTAAAAAGTTCATGCCCTGGACAGCATAACAATGATTTGATGATAGGGGACAGCAACCAAGAGGATCAATGCCCATGGAGAGTGAAGCAGTGGATTTTAAGGGCACTGATAGCAATATGCATCTTTCCTAAAATTTGGACAGCTAATAGGTCTTTTGGGGGAAACTTTCATTAAAATTATTGTTTGCAACTGAAAAGAGTGTTAATTTGAAGATGCCAAAGTTCAAGGATGAGATAAACTTGGAATTTCCCTTATTTGGCTTTCCATTCTCAACTATCTCTTCTCCCACTGTTAGCTATCAGAATCATGGTTTTAAATTACATGAGAAATAGGTGTCATAGTTTTTCCATAAAATGAGATGCACTGCCTGCCTCGTTCTAATGCCATCCTTGGAGAGCATCTTGATAGGTACCCCCCATCTCTCTCCCCATCCTTTATTTCCTTAAGAAATAAGTTTGAGATTACTTAATGGTAAAGAGCCTAGTAGTGAAATTATAAGAAAAAAGATTTTTAGACATGAAGAGTGAACCATGCTAAAGAGTTATTTTACTTTGTCTGTGAATAGATTGAGGCCTGTTTTAGTTTTTATGAAAGATCTATTAAATAGAGGATAACAGATAACTGTTATAAGGAACGTGACATTATTATTCGGAAAATAGGAGGATGGTACCTAGTATGGATTTAATGTCATCTTTTGGATGGATTGGTTGGCAGTATGCCATACCATTGTAAATTGATTTGAGTTGGTTTGTGAGTTGTAGTGTATCCCAAATAGTAAAGTCAATTACGATTAGTTCACTCTAACCATAAAATGTTCAAGGATGAAATGAAGACCAATTGTTCTAAATTATCGATAGACCTAGGCAAGTGGATTTTGAAGATGCAATTTTTTTAAGGGGAAGAGTGCGAGGCCCAACCCGTTAGGCTTGCCTAGTTTGAAGCCAAGCCTGGTCCATTTGAGCGGACCAGGCTAGCAACCAAAAAAAAAAAAAACTGACTTAGCTTGAGTTGACTTAGAGTCAACTTGGTGCTGAGCTTGCTAAGTCAACTTAGCTGAGTCGGTTGAGGACTCAGAGTCCTCATTTGGACTCTGACATGGACTTGGAGCCTCATAGTGATGAGGGGAGCCTCAGGCTCCTTTATTTAAATCACCTATACCCATCCTCTCAAGGGACTTAAACTGACGATCCTTGGTCAAGAATAGGAAATCGCCAATGAGATTTGAGAGAGGTAATCTCTTGCTCCTTTCCCTCTCTCTCTCTCTCTATCACCCTTGTTAGTGTTGGTAGGCCATCGATTGCCATTGGCGAATGAGGATTAGGGCTAAAACCCTTGTTATCCCCTACTTTTACTAGGTTTATTGACTCTTCGTCATCGGAGCTCACTGGCTAACTAGGTGAATTGATCATCGATGAATCTAGGGTCGATCAACCTCAAAGCCACCCCCACTGGCAGTGAGACCTTTATCTTATTGTTTTCCTATTCCAATTGTTAACTCTATTTTACTGTGAATGAGGAAGATAATTGAGCATTCCCTCAGCCTTAATTGTTCATCGAAGTTACCTTGGTCCAGATATTACATGGTTGGGACTGCCTGATTAGTCATCAGGGTCACTAATCTGTTGTTGATGTCCTTCAATTAATCTTCCCTCTTTTTCCCTGTTTCCCTTCTTTCTACTCTGTCTTGGACAATGAGTGACCATTGTAGCAGCTGATAATAGCATTCCACCATCAATGAAGACTTTCACCATCACCACCAGTCTCCTTCTCTCACTCTTGCCTAGGCAAGTAGATGCGAGTACAGAAAGGCTCCTCTATTTTGAAATAGAAAGGAGGGCATATTTCTTCCCCTCTCATTCTCATTCTTTTTCATTTATCTCTCATCTCTCGCTTTCTCTCTCATCTATATCTCTTTGTTTTTCTGTGATTTCTCTCTCTATGGGGGTTAGAACCTCAGTTCAGGTTCCTTTTTTAGGACCTTAAAGTTGTGTTCTAGAAGACCTTGAGGAAGGGTCTAAGTCTGTCAGACCTTACCTTAATTGTTCTAGGTATTGTTAAACTTCATCAATGTCGGTTTTCTTATCAATGTCAATTTGTTTTTGTCAATGTTATGTCCTTGCTTTTTATGAGAATTTCTTATATTGGTGGTCCTGATTGATTTGGGGATGTCCAAAATTTAGAAAAAAATTTGAGACCTAATTACATGCTAATTAAGCATAAATTATGCCAAAGGTTATGAAGGAAATAATTAGAATTGTTTGGGATTACTGTTACTCATGCCGATTAGGTAAGTGAAATCTCATTTCTTTCGGATTTGGTATTATTATCAAATTAATTATGATTGATTTATTCATGAATTATGGATTTTATGAATTTATGAATCGCAAATTATTATTTTATTAGTTATTATTGCTACGAACTCTGGTATTGGATTAAGTTTATCAATCTATGAATTGATATACGTTATCATGCTTATCAGTGATGATTTGATATATATGAACAGTGAATAACATATGTCATATCTTGATTTATTAGATTTTAGGGCGATTAAGGTTTCAATGCCGACTAGGTTAAATACCTGTTGCCGATGGAGGATATACATTTTCGGAACCCCATAACAGTGGAGGGTTAAACATTTTTTAATACCCATAGCCAATAGGGGATATGCATCGGTTGATACCCTACTAGTGGGGGTTAAACATTGGTTCAGACTCAGTGGTTGATAGAAAACATGTATTGGTCGAACCCTGTACTAATGGAGTTAAATATTGGTTAATACCCATGGCCAATGAAGGATATGCATTGGTTAGCACCTTTTCAATGGGGGTTGTACATTGCTGCTAGGGATATGCATTAGTTGAGTGAGCGAATTTTGCTCCATGATGTAGGATAAATTTTGAGGATTATTTGTTGTCTATTATATAGTTCAAATTATTAGAGATTTATTCCGGACAAGTTAGATATTGAACTTTATTTTCTACTGCTTAATTATTTGATAATATCATGTTAGATTCCTTGCATACTTGTAAGGTCATGTCTTGTGGGTATGCGGTGGCTCGGGATTTTAGGTTGATGGCGTGACAAATGGGTTTCAGAGTCTTGCACCTATCTCATTTCATTTTTTAACGGAATGAGATGGAATGGCTGGGATGTCCCCATCCTATTGAGAGTTAAAACCTTGATCAGAATAATAAACTATGTAGTTTGCAATTGCTAAGTTGAAGGAGACTGCATATTTGGTGGAGTTGCATCCAATATGTAGATAGTAGTGGCTGAATGTTACTACTTATGTGAAATTATATGAAGGCCTTACAAATTGGAAGGCTGTTCACATAGTTTACTAGCACTGCTTATTCATTAGATTCCATCAGCTTTATCCAAGAAAAGACAACATGCAAGGTTTACTGGGGAAAAGAAGACTTTTACGAATTATCTAGGGGTACAAAATTTCAGTGATATATTTGTTGCAAAAATGATGTTTGGATTCAAGGCTCTGTTCAGGGTGCTAAGGGAACAAACAAAGCTAGATTGAATATACTAATTCAAGAGATGGCAAGCTTTAGGCTAGAGATAATCAAGGAGTTTTTATATGTTGCTCCACATTTCGAGAAGCAAAAGAGATGTGCTGGGCCTGCTGGCATTTATAATGCATCTCTTGAAGTTGATTCACTGCATGAGCCTATGGGTCAACTAGTCATATCAATTCACTGCTAACTTCAGTCTAGGGATAGTTAAAGAATCTTTTTACGTGTCTCTACATATTGAGAAGCTAAAGGTATGTGCTAGCATTTGTAAGGCATCTATGAGGTTTCTAATTTACTGCGTACTCCTTTGGGGATGCAGCCCTGCTCTAGATGCTTTTTCAGGGCTTGAGACAGATCTAAAATTTCAGATCCGTTCTGAAATATTTATAATAGCAGATTGCAGAAACAAGCCTCCTAAAATAGGGGAAATTAAAAAATTATTATTATAGCAGGTTGCAACAAGCCTCCTAAAATAGGAGAAATTAAAGAAATAATGAGGGGAACTGTGGAGGAAGAAGGAGAATATGGAGGTTAAGAAAGGGAAGAGGAGAATATTGGTGGCTGCAATATTTTTTAAAAAAATTTCTGCACCTACTCCAAAGCAAGAAGTTGGAGACTCCCGTTATTTGTTAGAAAGCACAAGTTTTGACCAAAAAATTTTGCTGTTCCAGCTGTGAAGAATTTGGTGGCAAGTTATTATGATAAATATCTCCAAACCAACTGGAGGGAGAGTGTTACAAAATCCAATATGATGGACCAATGATGATGCAAAGACTGATTTATATTTCTTTGATCCACTTTTTACTATTATACCACCAGCCACATTATCTCATATATGCAAATACTCCTGCACGGATTAATCATTCTGAACAGATTTTCATTTTCTCCTTTCTTTCCTTTTATTTCTTCTATTCCCTGCAGTTAGAAAACTCGGTTCAAGTTTGGTTTTGTTTGGGTGGAATAAAATTTTCTTTAGTAATTATTATGGGGATCTCAGTCTATTTTCTGCTGAAAAGCAATGACAACGTCTTAACTAAATATATAACCATATCCATCAAGCTTTTTCCCAACTATTTGGTGTTTGCTTTCCATATGTCTATTTGTCAATCATTCTTTTTGAGTGCTACTTTTTTCATTATTGCAAATCTCTCAAAATCATTTCTCACAAGTTCCATCCATGTTACCTTGATTCTACCCGCCCTCATTAACTCTTCAACAAAGATTCTGAATACCTCTCCTATTAAAGCCCCCCTTACAATCAAAAAATAATTAGAGAAAAAGAACTCATTCAGAGTATATTGTACAATTTATGACCTTTGGTAGTGTAGTTTTCTTTTTTGATTTCAGGTTGAAGATATAAGAATATAAAAATCAAAAAAAGCAGAATTTTGAAATTAATGATTCATATCTTGCTAAGAATATTATATCATTATATAGTTTGCGACAATTTAACTCCTACAGTTCTAGTTTTCTATGATTTTTAAATCAACCTTTGCAAACTGAGCACAAATCTTGCAAATATAATCTCTGAGAAACTCTATTTAATACATAAATTGTTCTTTTGCTTTTTTCAAGAAACCCCTTAGAAATCCCAAAGAATCAGTCACACTCTGATAGTTAACCTCTCTCTAGAGCCTCTTGGAACTAAGGCTGCTAATGGGCTTGTTTTAGTTCAAATAAATCCATTTTTTTAAAGCCTAGATTTGTAAATAATAAATCTAGATCCATAGATTAGCCCATAATTAGCCTTACTAGGACAAAAGACCCAAATACAACCATATACCTATATGTTTCCACTTCTTATGACTTGCAAATTTCAAGTGAAATCTTATGAAAATTTCTTGGAGGTTTGATTGTCATGTAAGTAATTTCCTCCTGTTTTTCCATAGATATCACTCTTATTTAAGATGATAGTTTGTTAAGGACTCACTTGTCAACCCAGGTGATTATCTGAAGTCTTGTAGCATGTGCTTTTGGATTTTGGGCTTGATTTTTTTTTTAATTATAAATCGAGGAGCGATATAATGGTGCTCTACAATGGCCCAAAGCATTGCTTTTGAGAGATTTATGGTATTTTGGATGATTGGACATAGCATTGAATTTGGTTATGCTCCAATATGGTTTTCTGGAAAAAAAAAAAAAGGCTAGAAACTAATTTGGGCTATGTGGGGGTCACATCAACAGTTGAAGTAAGAATTCACATATTCCGTTATGAAATTCTTATCGAGAAGGCTTTAATGGAAAATGAACACTTTATTTCAAAATTTAGATGATTTATTATCTTATTGTATACACATGGCTATTTGATATGTCTTATGGAGAAGAATGTTTTCCTTGGCCTAGTAGGTAAATAATATTTTTGAACTTTCTATTAAATATAATCAAAAAAATAAAAAAAGAGAAGAAAAAATTGCTTTACACCTGGGTGGGGGGGGGGGGGGGGGGGTGTTGTGGGTTGTGTGTAACAAATGTGCTTGAGCAGTCAGTGGGTGAAGAAGTAGAAGTATGGTGACTAACATTGTACCTTTACTATAGACTTAATGATTTATCTTATAATTTAATGGATAAATTCTTGATGCAGAGCATGCTTCTAAAGAACTCATTGGCTCAATCCTTTGCTTATGTTTCAATGGCATTACTTTGAGAAGGAATTCATTTGCAACTCTCAAAATATATCTTTTTCATGTTACAAATTTGCATGCAAGTAAACAAAACTATGTTTACATAATATCTGGTTTGCCTCTTCTGGTTTTCAAAGATCTGCTTCAATGCCAATGCATCTCAATGCATTATGTATTGAAATAGTTTTGTTTCACTACTGTTGCTTTCAATTTCAGGTCGATATATTTTTGGATGTAGCTTTTGATGCCATGCATGAAGACATTAAGATATTACATAGCAGGCTATCTGAATTAAACAATGTAGTCCTCTGCAACAAATCTTGTTTCCCTGCCGCTGAAAGAACAGCCCACTATATTTGTCAACAGTGTGAGGCTTCCTTGCAGTCTCTTTTATCCTTGTGCCAGCAAAAGGTGATCCGGGATCGTGTCCTTAAACATAAGGTGAAGCATCTTAACAGAGTGCATATTTCTTATAAGAACGCAACTCCATTACTCCACCCATCAGCTGTTATGCATCACATATTTGGTTGGGCAGCATGCTGTCCATGATGAAAATGGTGGCACCATTGTTTCCCTCATTATATTGATTGTCAGAGAATGCTGGTCGCAAGGCCTCACTGCCCTTTTATTCCACAGTCACCTGCTGGCACACTGCGAATGAAGTGTGTACTAAATGTACTAGATGGTATCTTACTTGCTGGATCTAGTTCAGAGAGTAACATCTGACCCTTTTCATAATGTGCAGCCCTCTAAGTGTTGCTTGGATTCTTGTATTACCATTATCTACTGCCTAAACTCTTGTAGTATCTGTTCCTTAACAAACTAATCTAGTCTCTGTACTTAATGCAGGAACTATGCAAAAATGGGGGCATCCTTTTACTGGCTTGTACGATTCTAAAGTTAAGCATTCCAGATAGTTTTAAGGAGTCTTTCGACATAGTGGCGACTGTATCTAGGTTGAAGGCAAAAATTCTGTCTATTGTAAGCCTGGAACTAACTGGTTAACACCTTGCCATATTTTGTAGTAAGTATTCACGCAGTCACCCATATTTCTATATGCAGTTGCTGCAGCTATGTGAAGCAGAGAGTATTTCTTACCTTGATGAGGTTGCTGGTTCCCAAAAGACCATGCGTCTGGCAAAATCTGCTGCATTAGAGGTAAGTTCCCCGAAAGGGAGAGCAAGTGCCATATTTATTGTGTTTACTTTTTACTTTGAGCTGTTATTCATCCGTTTATATGTCACAAATTCAGTTCCTTGATTTGCTGAAGAATGCATTCAGACAAGGAGCCAAACAACTTGGTGATTTTCACGACAAGAGTAGCCGGATGGGCCTCGTACTTCTTAATGCATTGCGTCTAGCTGATATATTTTCTGATGATTCAAATTTCCGGTCCTTCTTTATGACTAATACAGTATGCTTTCTGAAATTCAGTATCTTAGTCGCTAATTGATGTATTATATGCTCATGTCACAGCTCCATGTTCTTTTTTACCAGATTCCAGTTCTTGCTGAAATTTTAGCGATTCCTTGTGATGATTTCCTATCAAGTTGGTGCTCAGTCAACATACCAATGACGGAGGAAGATGCTAATCTTGAGTATGACCCTTTTACTGCAGCTGGTGTAGCATTGTACAATCGAAATGATGGCTGTGAGAGTGCTCCATCAGCACCTGTTCTTCTTTGTGAAACTAATTATGCATGCCCAAGCAGTTTCAGTGGCATGCCTTCAGTTGCATATGCACAGCAAAGAACATCATACTTGGTTAAAATAATAGCAAATCTGCATGTTTTTGTTCCTAATATATGTGAAGGTGACATCTTCTATCCATTATTTTCATATATGTCAACTGGAATCTTATTAGTTTGTATTCCTGCTAATTTAGTTCTATGCTATAATCAACAGAAGAAGAAAGGGATTTATTCCTCAACAAATTTCACAAGCATATGCTTATGGAGATCATTCAATTATCTGGATACCCCTCCAGTTCTGGTATACAGAAGGCTACCACAATTTGTAAAAACTTAAGTATACTTCTTCTACTCATGCTTTGGTAAACTTTGTGAAATTTGAGATTCCTAGGTAATAGAATACTTTTTGAATGCTTGGAAGTCATTGATGCGGATATGCAGGTTCTTTATCTGAGTACGCGAGATCTTTGACTCCCAGCCTATTAAATGATGAGGATGTGCATCTTTTAAGGTGATTGAATTCACTTTGACAAGTAATAGTAGCTAAGTGCATGCATCTTTCTACAACTCAGTAATGACCTCGACCTCATGCCAAAGCAACGCACTAAAAATTTTCATTATCTGTGATTAGATTGCAAATTCAGTTTATAGTCTTCAAATGCACCTGAAAATATAAGTTGGAACTAGAGTGATCAAATGTGCTTGCTAATGTCTAGGATTATAGCATGCATGAATATGACAAGTTGCAGATTTATCTATGTTTTGTCAGATTTGTTGGAAAGGTCAGTGTAGCAACTTGTTGTATTATATATTCATTATAGCCTTTTGATTCATGATTGTACTTTTTGTAGGAATTTGTACATGGAGTGTGCATTTTGCATACTCTGTTTTTTTTTGTACTTGCAGCCCTTATTCCCAGTACCTGTTTTAGACCATTGGGATGCATGATTTGGTTTGATGAGACAACCAAAGATGACAATTCTTCATTATGAAAACATAAAAATAATCTAGATTAGTGTTGGAAAAGGTTTCTACAAGCTTAGTCTTGGGTGCATTCATTGTATATCTATGTTTTGTGTATCAAACTGTACTAATGCATGCAAGTACTTGGCATGGCTTGGCGTTATGCACTAGCTATTTACTGGCCCAAAAATTGGCATGATTGCTAGTACTTTGTTTTCATTGCCCTGATAATTTCTAACTTTCAAGTAGAAGGTACTGCATGGCTTATCTTCTTCATCCATCCAACTTTTAAATAAATATGTCATCATAGTGTGGATTCATTTCTTGTTAAAATATTGTATTTTTAGGATTCATAGGATATATGGGCCACCTAACATGTTATTGGCCTTATGTTTGTTCCAAGGTCTGCCAAATCGAACTAGCATCTCATACAGGCTGGTGATTGATTCGGTATGGTACTGTTATGCATCGTACTGAACTACGGAGAGCTAAGGAAAGAAAGAAAGAAAGGAGAAGAGAGAGAGAGAGAGAGGAGAGGAAGATAGGGTGACAACTTACCTTTGATAGACGATGGACAATTCGGGGATGACGGACGATGACTTCCGGACGACGAAAAATAGAGAGTTTTGTCTTGTTTTCCTCTCTCTCCTTCAATGGATGACACTGGGGATGACCTCTTTCGGACTAGTAGCTCGACGGTGATAAGATTTCTTTGCGATAGACAATGGGATTTAGGGTTTTTTCGTGAAGGATTAAACGAGGTAGAGAGAGCGAAGATAGGGTTTTGTTTTGTAAGAGGCATTGGGAAGCTTCGGTGAAAATCTTTTTTTATTGGATCGTTGTTTAAACGGGTTGAACCCAAACCTTCGGCGAAGATTTTTTTTTTAATATTCAGTTGTTTAAATGGCTTGAACTCAAACCCGATAAGTCATAACGAACCATTTTAAAGGGCTGAACTGACCTGATTTTGGACTGGTACGGTTTGATTCACCCCAAGCCAACCAATTTAAATTGGTTCAGCTTTCCTTGGTTTGTCCTCATACCAGACCAACTTATGTTATTTGCTTTTTGCCTCAAGGGCTTTTTTGTCATTGAATAATCGGGAAGCGAATGCTCTAGCATAAGTGAAGAAAAGATGTGCATGGGTAATGGATAGTCCATGCACCTCTGCACTGTCTATCCTCTCTGTATCATTTCTCTTCTATCTTCTTATTTTGTATCTTCTATCTTCTAGATGGGATCTGCATCATAGTGGTCGGCATTCATTATTCTGATTTGAGTTTTAGAAATCCTTTACAGTATTAAACAATGTAATTCAGATTTACATTTCTAAATACAGGTTATTAACTACTTTCATTACTAGCTTTTCATAGAAAATTCTCTTTTTTTGGTTCCATTATTTTATTCAATTAAAATTTAATTCACAAAAAATCCTCTTATTTTATAGTAAGCCAAAAAATGGAATTAATTTTGTATCCGCACCATTTTGGGAGTTGTTCTTTGGCCAATCATGTACTTATCCTTGTTATATTTCCTACTAAAATAAGGCCAACTATGGAGCACAATTCTACTCCGACAGATTTAGCACTTTAAGACAGACTGTCAATTTGATGTCAACGCTCTAAGAACCTTCATATCTTAGGTAAATTTAGGCAAGAGATTGGTCTATCATGAAACTTAAGAGGCTATTAGTTTGTAGGTAAACCTACCTTATTGGTTGCAGATAGTTCTCATGCAAACAGGGAGCAACATGTTGAAATTTCACTATATCTGGAAAGATTGTAGGCAAGGAGGGAGGATGGTAAGGTTTTGTACAGTGGAATTTTGTACATTCTTCAGTTGCAAAGTGCAAGCCAAGAATCAAATGGAAATCTAAAATCTCGTCTGTTGTACATTTGCGTGTGCATGCATGAACATGTGCATGCATGCATATATCTATAGATAATAGTAATACAGATCGGCATGTACCTTTTATTAGGAGATAGGTGTTTGGTGAAAGTATTCTGGGCCAGCTAGATTTATTACATTTTCTTCCTATTATATTTTGTTTATCAAAATGACTTGTGTGTTTTCATTGCTTAAATTTTCTTTGCAGTGTATTCTCTGATCAACTGAAAAAATTAGCTGAACCACAAATTGGAAACAATTTGGTTCAGGTAGGTCATAGCACTGACCCTCACCCCTACATACATATGCACCCACAGATACAAATTTTTAACATAATAACACTCAATTAACAAAATTATGAAATTATCTTTTTATTATTTAGATTTATGTTTTTGTTTCAGTTTGTCAATTTATTTGCCTTTTTACATTTGCCATTATTTGCATGATGGCTCAGGCACTGCTTGTCAAAAGTGAAGGTACATCTGACAACAAAGATGGATATCACATGCAGCAGGCTTCACTTAATTGGACTCAGGTTTCAAATCCCAATATCAACAAAAGCCAGCAGGTAATCTCTCAAACTTCATTTTGCGAAATAATCAGGTAAGATCGGTATTGTTCCCAAGTAATGTAAATGGAAAATCAATTGTTAACAGGATACTCAAAATAATGGGAGGACTGCACCATCTCTAGTGAGAAAACTAGATGCAAGTGCTCAAGAAGAGGCTCCAATCTTCAATAGTAATGATGTTGATGTGAAAGGGAGAGCTCCAGAAGGTTCACTGCAAGAGCTGGACCAGCTCAATGTTGCAAGCAATCCTATTGAGAACTTTGAAACAAAAGGTATATAGAATTGAACTCCAGCAAAATCGATCTTGACTTGTTATCTGATCATGGGGTTTTCTATATCATCAGAGCATGCAAAAGAAAGTGGCTTCCAGGAAGATGAGAAAGCAGAGAGCGTTCAAGGTGAAGAAAAGCAACCAAGAAAGAGAAAGCGAAATATTATGAATGAGAAACAGATCTTTTTAATTGAGAAGGCCCTCCTGGAGGAACCTGAAATGCAGAGAAATGCAGCTTTGTTGCAGTCATGGGCAGATAAGCTGAGCTGTCAGGTGTTCATCATTGTTTAGAATTTTATTTAGACCTTTTTGGCACCACCTATTTAGTGTTAGTAATTAGCTATCATGTTTTTCCAGGGCTCAGAAATTACGTCCTCTCAACTGAAGAACTGGTAAGAGAGCACCCTGCTTATGTTAGTAATTTTCTTAAAAGCACACCAGCATTATTGTGTTAATTTAACAAGTTATATCCCCTCAGCTTTGAGTTCTTAGTTGGAATCTCTCTCTCTCTCTCTCTCTCTCTCTCTCTCTCTCTCTCTCTCTATATATATATATATATATATATATATCTATACATCTGTCTACGTCTTTGTGCTTGTATGCTTGACTATTAAACTACCTTTTCCTCTTGTGACTATTTTCATTATGCTGCAATGTTTATTTGTATTTTGTTGTCTAGTGACATCAAGGAGAGCTCTCTAATATTATGTCCTACTTTTTCTTTTTTAACTAATTACTAATTAGTATTTGCATTTAACAGTTACATCAAGCAAATATAATTAATACCAACTCTGATTTCAGAAAGCTTCTAGTGGTATCATAGAAGTAGTTGAATATAGCAATCTAGAGTAAATGATCAACTCAACTCAACGAAGCCTTAATCCCAAATTAGTTGGGTTGGCTACATGAATCTTTTTCCTCCATTCCGCTTGATTTAGGACCGACTTCAAAAAAGATGTTGAGGTGTCCTTTCTTGCTACATTCATGTGATTTTCAATCTATTTTTATTCCTCTTTATTGCATCTATATGTATCAAATTTCTCATTTGTACTAATGTATCTCTCGATCTACGTTATATATGTCCAACTCATCTAAATCATTCTTCTTTCAATATATCCTTAATTGGTGCTATCTCCATTTTTTTAAGAATAATTTCATTTCTTATTCAAATCTTTTTTTATATTATCATATATTCATCTCAGTGTTCTTATTTTGGCCACACTTATCTATGCACATGTGTTCTAACTACTCAACATTTTATATCATAAAGTATAGTTAGTGGTATAATTGTCCTGTAAAATTTTTCTTTCAACTTGATAGATGCTTTATGATTATATAATATTCCAATTGTACTTCTCTATGGCATCCAATTTCTTTATAAAAGTAGAGTGAAAATTGAAAATCATGAAGCTTCTAAAACTGATCATTTTCAATATGTAAGATTAGTTATTCATAAAGGAATAACGAAAAGGACGTTATTTATAGGATTAAAGGAAATTAGATTTTCAATTTTTACTCTACTTTCATTTTTATTTTTAATTTTATTAAGGTTACATTCCTTATATTCGAACTTGGTCGTACATAACCTGAAATCTTTGGTTTCTAATGCACTCCTTCGTAATTCCAACCTAAGTTTTACTCTAACATTAGTTTCATCCATTAAGATTATGTCATATGTCAACAGCATGCATTAAAGAATATTTCCCTAAATATGCTTAATAAGCTCATATGTGTCTATTCTAAAAATTTAAGGACTTAGAACAGATTTTTTGATGTAAATCTATTGTGATATAAAACTCATCATAATTACCACTAGCAATTCTCTCGCTAATATCTTTAATCACATTAATATATTTGATGAAAACTCATTTCTATTTTAATGCTCATCATAAGACTTCTATTGGAGCTCTTTCATATGCTTTATATGAATGAATAAAGTCATATAAAGATTGTGACTCATTTCTCTATCCTTTTACGTTAATCTCTAAAGGAAAAAAGCTTTCGTAATTAATCTTTCTGATATAAAATCAAATTAGTTCTCTGATATTTTTATGTCACACTTAATTTGTGCTCAAATCACCCTCTTTTAAATTTTGTAGTATGGCTAATGAAAAATTTTGGATATTATCTCTATTCTCATAAATTAGTACTATAGTAGTCTTCATTCATTTATTAGGTATTTTTTTAGTCTCTGAAAACTTTTTGGATAAATTAGTCAACCAAGTCACTCTCACGTCACGTAAACACTTCTAAACCTTAGCAAGGATTACATCCGGTCCAATGTTTTCTATTTCATCTTTCTCATAACCTTATTTATCTTAGAAACTTTAATTTTGCATGTAAGTACTTAATATTTCTACCCTCGATCATACTTGTAAAGCATCCTAAATCATTTATATAGCTTTTATTGAATAGCTTATCAAAATAACTTTTCTATCTTTTTTTAATCTTGTCAATCTTAATTTAAATTTTTTTATCTTCATCCTTGATTCATTTAACTTCTGTCAATAATACATTTTTCCTTCTATTAGTTATTGCTATCTTACGGATAACTCTTCATATATCTTGAATCTAGTTTCTTATGCCACTTTCTTAGCTTACTTTTTAGCTACTCTATAGTTTTCATATGTTTCTTCAAATCTATATTTAGAGTCTTTTTAGCCTTAACCATCAATTAAATTGGCAATCTTGAGCAAAATGGTTTTTAGTAATCATGATGCCTTCTTTGGTTACTTACATCAAGATCTTTTTCTCCATAAAGGGGAAAGTTAGCATTTTATCCTCAGTTTCTTTTCCCCCTTCTATTTGGTTTTTCTTCTGCAATTACTCTAATGAATGTGTAACATAGACAACCTGAATTGCAGGCTGAACAATAGGAAAGCAAGGCTTGCTCGCGCTGCCAGGGAAGCCCGTGCTCCATCTGAAGGGGAAACTGTCTATCCTGATAAGTCTGGTGGGACGAGCATATCCCATTTCTATGATTCCCCAGAGAGCGCTGGCGAAGAATTCTATGTCCCACCTAGCCGAGGAAGCAGCCACCAATCCATTACCAGATCTGGTGTGATGACAAGAGCATCAAGCATGGAGGATAATGAGATGATGATCCCTCCATCCGATTTTGTTCATGGAATTCCACTAAACCGCCCTTCTACAAGATCTGTTTCATTTGAGCCAGGCCAGTTTGTTATGTTAGTAGATGTAGAAGGGAAGGAAGTTGGGAAGGGTAAGGTGTTTCAGGTAGAAGGCAGATGGCATGGAAAGAACTTAGATGATGGCAGCTTGTGCATTGTTGAGGTCACAGAGCTCAAGACTGATAAGTGGAAAGAGGTTCAACACCCTTCAGAAGCTGCAGGAAGGACATTCGAGGAGGCTGCTGCAAGGAATGGTGGTGTCATGAGGGTAGCATGGGATGTCATCAGAATAGTCTTGTTGTCTCGATAAATTATCCTTTCAAATGCATAACTGGAGGAGGCTTCTGACATCTGATGGTGGAGGAAGCCAGCTGATACGCTGCTGCTCAGGATTGAATGTTGTGTTCACTAAGAGGTTCTTGATCTGGTTTGAGAGCAGCAGAAGTTTCAGATGACATTTTGAACTTTGTGTTATATTGATATATTGATAGTAGTGGTAGTAGTTGTCACTCTCTCACAAATAGTCATTCTAAAATTATGTACTTTTAGCTTTCTTTGTTAATGGTCAAATTTCAAGTAATTTGCAGTTTAGGTTATTTAGCATTATAATGACCTGTAATCAGTTCCCCTTAGATATAAATCTCTCTATTTTTTTATTTTATTTTATTTTAGTGTTTAATGCTATTAGGATCATTGTAATTTTAATACTTAAAAAATTTGAAATAGTATGTTGTGGGTCAAACAATAGCTATTGACCATTGTAACGCTTAATAACGATTACTTTTCTTGGGGTCCATTACCATGAATAAATTTACAGAGACCGGCCGCTAACTCAGTTCCTGGAGAGTTCTAATAAATTTAGGCGACGCCAAAGTCCTCGCACGACGTTTGATATCGCTACCCTTTCTCTTCAAGAGTCTGGAAGCTGATCTTGTGTTTGATTAAATGTCTGAGAGAGAGTCGTGCCTTATCTCAAGTCGAACGTTATTTTAGAAGACCGAAAGAAATAAAAGTCTGAATTAACTCTAAATAGAATCTTAACAATATCCATTGGTTTAACCAGCATACGTATGAGAAATCTAATCGCATGTTATCAGTGACAAAATTCTTAGACATTAGCGACAGGCAAGCTTATGATTTGGAGAAGGTGCTGTTTCAATCTCTCCATTACAAAGATGTGTAAGATGAGTTGTTGGAATTAGTGATGGGCTGAGTGAGATGGTCAATCTAATTCCAACTAAAATTGCATGGGTAATTGTCGTTCCATTTCCTCATCAAACAATTGTCATGTATCGCCTGCCACCTTACCGGAGGTGTCATGCATCACCTGCCTCTTTCTCATCAAACATTTGTCATGCAACCCCACAATCCTAAAAGGTTTCTGCAGGAAGTTAATGCGTGACCATGTTCTACTCTACGTTCTAGACCTTTCCAAAGAGAGAAGCACTGATGTTCTGCATCCAGAATCCACAAATACTTGTCCTTCTCAGTTCATTCATTTAATTGTACAACAAACAATTTCCCATGATCTTTCCCTTCAATTAGACCGTTGATGCTGGTCCTCTTGATTTTTCTTCACAAAAAATTTCCATTTAATGATGTTTATAGGTATAAAGCATTGCCATTAGTCTATAATTAAGATTAGAAGTAAGCAACAAGAGTTTTGACTCAAATAACTATGTTTTTTATTTATTAGTGGCATGAGCATTTGAGGATCATTAGCAAAGAGTTGCAATTGCAAAGACAGCAAGATACTAGCAGACATTAGGGGAATCAAGTTCTTAACTAGTAAATGCTCAAGACAGAGACAAGGCGAGGAGGGGAATGAAACTTTTCACTGCCCATCATGTGCTCCAACCCCATCTTTGAAAACTCTTTATTCTGGATGGTTCAAATCAAAGAGGAAATAGAAGGGACAAAATCTGAATAAAAGATTCATCTCTTGATGGTTTTGATGGTATGCGCGCGTGCGCGCATATATATATATATATACATATGTATGTATGTGTGCGTGTATATACACACATATATATAAACATATATATATATATATATATATATATATATACATATACATAGCTAAGTTCTAAATTCAATCGCTTTTTTCATATTTCAAAGTCATCCCATCTTTTTCATCTTTGAATTTGTAGTTCATGTGAATTCAAAGATAGAAAGAACGATCGAATCTGCACTTGGTTACATGTAGCGCGCTTTCTCTATATATAAAGTTAGAGTTGGCTACATTCGAATGTAACTAAGTTTAGGATTCAATCATCTCCCTCACCTTTGAATCCACATGAATCTCAGAGTCATCCTATCTTTTTTAACTTTTTTCATCTTTGGGATTTATGAACTGTGTGGATTTAAGGATGGAAAAAATGATCGAATCTAAACTTAACCATATTCAAATATTACAAGTCTACTTATTTTTTCATGTTTAATATATATCTTGTGCGGCTTATTGTTACATTTCTCAATTCTTGCATCAAGGTAAGACAAACCTTTTTTCTGTAGTTGGCTTTTGTAAACAAACCATCGAGCAGTCCAAACAGCACATCCTAGGTCTTCCCGTTCCGTCCTTTGGCTTATGTTCTTTATGTAGCATTCAGACTGAATGACTCTATGAAATTACGTCGATACTTTCATATATTACGGATGGATAACGTAGGAAACATCTCTCTTTTTTCTCTGGGAATCTTAATTAGCACTGCTTAGCTTTCAATCCACCTTGACCATCAAATGAAATGTGAATAACCCTTAAAACCAAGCCAACCTCACAGCTAGTACGAGGAGCTTGTTTAATTTATTTGATGTCCTGTTTCTTTATAAGGGACAGCTGGACATATAGACTTACGTGCATAAAGACTACATAAACGTAACGTGAATCACATTCATATAACAACCCCCTCTTTTTACTATTTTATTTATTTTTCACATAATATATAAAGAACCCGCACTTTAACTACCCCTTGAAACAAAGCAGCACCCACTTCAAATGGTCAAAAGAAACCAACCTACCCTCAAACTTAGGCTCTTTATTGTTCATTGTTCACAACCCATATAGCCAAGCTTTCTCCCATCTTGGTTTCATTTTATATATATATAAAGAGAGTTAAAAATATGGTTTTGAACCTCAAACTTTCAGTGTTATTGTTTAGTCTTTCATGTTTTAAGAATACTATATTTTTTACATCTTATTATATAGAATTAGTTAAAATAATCAATATATCATTCTGTTAATCAGTCCATATGTTTGTATCAAGTAACAGATTTGTACCATTAATTTTAATTAACTTAATATAATGAAACATTAGGAATGCAACATTCTTAAAATATAAGATACCAAATTATAGCAATTAAAAGTTTGATATTCAAAATAAATTTTGAATGAAAGTTTGAGGACCAAAAGTTTATTTTAGTGCCATAAAAAAAGAAAAAAAGTATTGGCAATGAAAGAGTTATGTTTTATGAGTAGTAAATTGAGACTCACCTAGCAGTCCATTTGTTGCACGGATTGGCTGTAATAAGTCCTAAGTAGCTGGTGTGTGGTTTGATTTATACTACTGATTGTTTTAAACCACAATTTCAATGGCATCTGATAGCCAATCAATTCATACCAGTTCATAGGAGTTGCAGTTGCTTTGTTGCTGTTGTTGTGGTGATGGTGATGCATGTGTTTGACCGGATGTAAAACAATGCCTAAATGCGGCATCAATCTATAGCTCAAAATATAATTTTATACTCCATGCCTTTCTTGAACTTAGAGTTGATCATGGTCTAATGACTTGCCTAATCCAATGCAAAATTTTACAGATTTGGATATTATAGGTCCCAAAGAGAAAGAAGGGCAGAGGAGAGGAAGGAATTGACCAAGGGGAGAAACAAATCCTGTCATAGAATCCAAGAAATTCCTTGTGGAAGACACCATCTCGTGACGTTCTAAATCAAATGAGGTGGACAAACAAGCAGACTGACCACAACAAGGACCTCTTTCTTGGAAAGACCACTGCATAATTCCTTTTTTTTTTTTTTAAACAATCTCTCAGAAATCTCTCCTTTCATGATGGTTACACCCACACATTATGAAAAAATGTTTGGATAAGGACATGGTGCAAATTTGGACACATGGCTGTCAACCCACACATTATATAATTTCAAGCAAAATATAAAATTTGTTCCAGATTTGATTAAATATGTCATGCAATATATATAGGGGCTAATAGTTGAACAGCCAGAGTGGAAAGGAGCCTTTCACTGGACACAACTAGTTTGAACATAAGATTATTGTGGGAGGCATGGCAAATACTTCATGATCCATCCTCTCCTCTCTGTTAGATATATATTCATCATCATACCTAGTAGTGTTCACTGCCAGTTTAGAAGGTCTATCGTTCATCTGTGAGGAAGAAAAGTCAAGACAACAGAATGGTCTGGCTATCCCTTGTAGGAGTGTTGGGATTAATGGAGCTCTTTGTGAGCTCGGTGATGCATCTTCTATATGGCTTCTATATATTTAGCACCGCGGTGGCAGGGGATCTCTTGCAGGCCCTCTCCAAAAGCTTTTGGCCTAAAACTGTTAACATGGCAGTGGAGGCAGACCAAAATAAGGAGGTGGTGGTGCCCCCACCCATAGTGCTGGTTCATGGAATGTTTGGATTTGGCAAAGGGGTATGTTTATGTTGTGCATTTGAACGTTGCATTCTTGCTAACAAAACAATATATTGATTGTCGAAAAATTAAGTTTTTTTATCATGCCCCAACCCCCAGTATCAAAGCAACTGGTATGAGGTATTAGCAGATGAAGACAAGTTAGAACATCTGACACCAGCCTTGTAAATTGCATGATTTATAAGCCTTGTAAGTTAACAATTGATTCCTAAAAAATAGAAGAAGAGCAAAATTGTAAACTTAATACCGAACTTATCATATAACCATTTCGTTCCAAGATATTTATTTTTCATATTTTATTTTTTGCTCGATCACTTATCTGCTTTTTCTATCTCCTCCTATTCCTTTTATTGTACATGTCTTTGTTCTTTGATTCGGGTATTTTTTTTGATCAACTCTTCTATCCAGGCCAGACAATTTTTCAGATATTTTTCAGAAAATTAAGTTAATAATTGATTAAATATTTTTAAAAAATCAAGTCTGACATAATTTTTAGGGTAAAACTTAGTAACATGGCAGATTTTTTTTTTTTTTTTTTTTTTTTTGGTTGGTTGATGTTGTATGGGTGACAGAGGCTTGGAAGTTTGTCATACTTCGCCGGAGCCGAGAAAAAAGATGACCACGTATTGGTGCCCGACCTAGGCTCCTTGACCAGCGTGCATGATCGGTAGGCCACTAGGATGTGTTGTTTTTTTTAGCTGTTCTTGTTGCGTGATTTATGTTACGAAGTGGTTGATTAAAATTTGGAAGGACCATTGGGGTTGATGGTTTCAGTGCGCGCGAGTTGTTCTACTATTTGAAGGGAGGGCAGGTGGATTATGGCAAGGAGCACAGCAGAACTTATGGGCATTCACAGTTCGGAAAGCTTTATGAGCAAGGTAGTATGGTAACATCTGCACCAAAGTCTTAACTAAAGTCTTAAATCCTATGGGGTGAGACTGCTTTGATTTTTTTATGAAACGAGTTGCTCTAATGTCTTGTTTCTGTACCAAAGTCTTAACTGAAGTCTTAAATTCTATGGGGCCAGACTGCTTTGATTTCTTTATGGAACGAGTTGCACTAATGTCTTGACTTGTTTCATTCCATCTCAACATTTGGGATAAAAGATGTTTTAAGACGAATTAATTAAGATGCTGGGATAATGGTAGTACGATTTCATATCGATATAACCTAGCATCCCATCGAATGCCGGTCAAGACCTAAAATCCTGATTTGAACTATGATTCATTATTGGATAAGAAGAACTATTAGTGTTAGCTCTTAAAGTTTTTAGAGATCAATTGCTGGTTTGGACTGATTGCAGGGCACTATCCATTGTGGGATGAACACCATCCAATTCACTTTGTTGGTCATTCGGCAGGGGCGCAGGTCATCCGAGTACTGCAGCAGATGCTAGCTGACAAGGTTTGCCTCTTTTCCACATTCTCCTTTTAAAAGCTAAAATGCCGGGTGGTGGTGGTGGTAGTAGTAGTAGAATGCTCATTAACAGTTGTTCCTTGGATTCAGGCCTTCAAAGGCTACGAGAACACTTCTGAGGACTGGGTACTGAGTGTAACTTCTTTATCAGGTGCACTCAATGGAACCACAAGAACTTACCTTGATGGAATGCAGTTAAGTCTGATAAAAAAGAATCATCTAGCCTGGTGTTTGACAACACTTTCCTTCATACTTTAGTCTTTTGCTGACATGAATCTAAGGTTTAATCTCAGGCCAGAAGATGGAATGTCTATGAAATCTATTTGCCTGCTTCATGTCTGCCGCATAGGAGCCATAATATATGACTGGTTGGATATCTCATGGCTCAAGAATTACTATAACTTTGGGTTTGATCACTTTGAGATGGGATGGAGGAAGGCAGGCATTTCAGGTCTGGTTGATCTGCTATCAGGGAATTCAGGGCCATTTGCTTCTGGTGATTGGATCCTACCTGACCTTACCCTCCAAAGCTCCCTCAAACTAAATACCAGTCTGCAGACCTTCCCTAAGACTTTCTACTTCAGCTATGCAACCAAGAGAACAAGAAAGATTAAGGGTATTACAGTGCCATCAAGTGTTCTTGGAATCCATCCTTTGCTCTTTGCTCGAGTCTTGCAGATGTGCCAATGGCGTTTCCCTTCAGATGTGCCTCCACCCTACAAAGGTTACAGGTTTGTTGTGCTACTACCGAACTAGGATATAACATTTCTCTGGTCAATATCATTAGGAGACTTAAGTTAATCGAACGCAACAGGGATGAAGATTGGGAGGACAATGATGGGGCACTGAACACAACATCCATGACACATCCTCGAATACCAGTAGAACACCCAAGCCATTTTGTTGTGGATGAGGCAGAATGCCATCCCATGCAACCAGGCATCTGGTTTGTACCCCTGTCATCACCACATAGTTGTAAAATTGAAAAAAAAAAAAAAAAGGCATAGGAACAAGGATAGAGATGGTTAAACTAAGTTTCTAATTATATGAACTGGATTAATGTTCATTATTTCATTTCTACTGCTAGTCCAATCAGGAGCAATCCATTTGGAAATTTTTCAGATGTCATTAATATCACCAATTATCCATCATACAACATTTGTTTGCATACACATAGATAGATTTTTCTGTATCAAAGATGTTTACTTGCAACTGTCTAGTTCTTAGCATCTAAAGCTAGAGATTACTCCTTTGGTTTAAGCTGTTCATTATTTAAGATCTGTAACAAAACATTTTAAACTGTGAAACTTGAAATTTCTATGAATTCTTTGTCTAATCTAAGATCATTTAGTACAGGGTGGAACAGGATGCTGTCTTCAGATTTAAAACAAACAAACTCTGACGAATCCTACTATGTTTATGTTTCTAATCACATAATTGTGGGTACACACTCCATTTTCCAATATAACTCTTGTTTGCTTTGACCTTTGAGAGTGACCTTGAATATTCTATAATTCTAAATACACTCTAATGCATTCTTTCTAATCTTTTTAACAGTATTCTAATCATAAACTTTCCTTATTTCACTTCATATTTTATAATCTCATGTTTGCTAACAACCAGTGATATGAAATGTAAATTTTCAAACATTTCATGTCATGCACAAACCACCTACACCACTAGAAGTTTGAATTTGGTCTCTCAATGTTGCTGATAGTTTCAAGAAGTTATATTAATCTTGTAGAGTATTTGCATTCACCACAGTATTTAATGTGGTAGCTTTCATGACTCAACAAGAGTCATTAGTGACTCAGCTGCTATCATGAGGGTAAGTCTAGCTACCAAATATGGGTATCTGTTCCTCACCAGCTACCACTTTCACCTGCATTGTCATAAAGGAGAAACCCTTCTTGGATCTAGCTTACACAATACTTCTTTAATTGACATGGAAGAAAAGGAGTACAAGTTATGATAACCTCATATAAGGTCTATGATGAATGGAAGACAAAGAAATCATCTTTTTGATGTATCTGAATACGCCATCAATTATATAGATAGTCTTATCAGACATTTGTTTGGTAGGAGATTGAAGAATAAACCTTCGAAAAACTCTCTTGGCTGTAACAGTGCTCGGGGATGCACCCATGGGCATTGGATTTTTCCTTTGCTTCTCAGAGAATGCTCATGGTTGCTCACATCCATATGGCTTGTGTTTCAGAGACAATCTCTCTTTAGAGTGTTAACTAGATTGCTTGTTCCAATAAGTTTCCCTTCTAGAAGGAAAATTTTTCATTCACTGATCTGATGATCATTGCCATTGGCAATGCATTAACTTCAAAGTGAGAGTATACTGATACAAATGCTAGATGTGATGGATTCTTGCAGGTACTACAAGATTGTGGAAGCTGATCACATGCTCTTTATTGTGAATAGGGAAAGAGCAGGAGTGCAGTTTGATATTATGTATGATAGCATCTTCCAACGCTGCAGAAAGCATGCCTTCGGGACCACTCCTCCACCAACACTGCCCAATGAAAGCAGCTCATAGACC
Organism: Metroxylon sagu; assembly: GCA_017589505.3. Classification (NCBI taxonomy): domain Eukaryota; kingdom Viridiplantae; phylum Streptophyta; class Magnoliopsida; order Arecales; family Arecaceae; genus Metroxylon; species Metroxylon sagu. The sequence continues at coordinate 225,142 of JACVBY030000490.1, read as the reverse complement.
TATTTTTAATCCATTGACACATAACACAACAGAAAGGTATCAAGAGATAGAGAAGCTGCGTCATGGTTACTCATATCCAACAGGAAGGTATCAATAAGGAGAAGCTGGATGAAGCTATTCACTGAATTTCTTTTCCATTCAGGCCTTGATGTAATATTGAATGGATACCATCCGAATCTCAATGGTTGTATATAGTTTTTCATTTCATGAGAGGAATCCAAAAGGTCAGTCACAACAACTTCTGGCAATACTACAATTCTATATCAAAAGAGAGTGCATTTTGGCATAGTTGTAAGGTTGCTCTATTATAATCTCAAAAAGGTTTGAAACATGGAAACAATTTCTTCACATAAATAAAACTATATACATCTAACCCTGAGAGATATTGCAATAGCGAGAGTCTCATGCATTGGACACCCTTTTAGTGCAATATCATATCAAAATTCTTTATAGCCAACAAGACAAATGAAATGCCTCATTTTCCCTTTTGTCTCTTTGATTATTTTTAGAAGGTAGAACTTAGCACGATGTAAGTTTGCGTACATCTAACACTAGGCTGTACTTTTTATAGATTATTTTTAGTCAATTTAAATGAATCAAGCTTGAATATGAAAGCTAAAGCTTATATAACTTAGTTCTTCTTCTAGAAGAAGAATTATTCACATTTTACTAGTCTAGAAAACCATCACATTTTGTTTCTCTGTTCTTCTATCCTCCAAAACATCAAAAAAAAAAAAAAAAAAAAGAACCTACTCATCCTGTAACAATGCTTGTTTAGGAACGTCTATTTGTGTGGTAGAAAGATATTTAATGGTATAGGCCAACTAATGAATGTGTTCCAAAATAATTTAGCTCTACTGCAATGGAAATATTATCAATATTTTTTTAAAAAGAACTTTAAGTTATCAAAAATTTCTGAATTAGAGGTACGAGTGTTTGGTGGAATGTTCCAAAGCTACTATACTCTGTAGTTTACCAACTAATGATGCTGCTTGTTTTAGGTGTTGCTCCCAGGGGTCGGTGTTGTCTCAAGACATGTTTTTATTGGAATAGAGCATAGAAAAAATAGAGAAAAATCAGAAAATCTTAAAGAAAGGATTCAAGATCCTCCTCCAATTTATCTCTCACATGCAAAGAGAATATGAACAACATCCACTGAAATAACTTTTATTTACGATTCATATAAGATTTTATTTTTATTTTATTTTGAAAATATAACATTTTGTTAATCTGAATGAGCTGTTTTAAGTCAAATTTATCCACCATGCCTGAAGTTGTGATTATGGCATCATCCACAATTTGTGATGCTTGCGACACAATAATGAAACTCAGTAATTAATCATGGCATTTGAACAGGTGTTGATGCACTAATAGATTTTAATGGTTGAATGTCTCTTGTTAATTTGGATCTTTGGAAAGTATGTGGAAGTGAACCAGATTGGGATGAAAATTTTCATTCCATGCTAGTTGTGTATTCCCAACCTGTTCATGCTCCAATTCTTGATGTCAAATGGTGAGATTCCTTAATAAAAATGAGAACATTCCATGACTTTTTTCCCTCTATTTGAGGACCAGAAGGCTAGAATCTTTCCACAACTGATGGCTACAAGGTACATGGGCAACAGAAGTCTATTGCTGGCAACACCTCTAAAGACCAGGATTTTTGCTCCAGGACAATCTCGAGAGATAACGCCACCCAACATTTAAACACCCAACCTCTCACTTTAGAGGCAAGAGGGTGTGACGCTGAGCTATATGCACAGGTACACATTCTATTGGTTTGACTGGTCTGTGTCTTAGTGTTAAAAATAAAAGGTGCAATAGATGGTAATTTTATAGGCCCTAGCAGCATCTGTGGCACTGAACAAAATTTCTTATTGGCTTCTGATTCGAGGTGCTTAGATTTAAGATGGCCATCTAAATAGATAACTAGGCATTCCCATGGCTGGTAGTGTGTCGCTTTGGAAAACTATGTGTAGCTTGGATCATATGGTTCCATTAGGAGCTAGGATGAGTTTTACAAGAGTTTTTGATGTGTAAACAGCAGTAGGCCCAGTAGGGACCTTTCACAACCTTTAGGTTTACATGCTTTGCTTCAAAATTTGCTTCAAAATGTTCCTGAGTTCAAATGATTTCCGATCAAAATCATGTAAAGTTCCTAGATGGAGGGACATGCTATTCCAAGGTGTCATTTCTGACGGCAAGGTACTTAATTTGGCAAAGTAATAGTGGTTCATGAGGTTTTAACACACTTTCAGTGGCAACAATTCAATCATTTTGAATAGCAAACCATATCGTGAGGGTGGAACATGCTGAATGAACCAAACCACCACACAACCACAGTGACCACAGAGGATCTGAACTTGCATGGAAAAATAAGACCGATGAACAGAAGAGTCATCAATGAGGGTTTTTTGCCTTTTGTTTATTGCAGGGCATTCATGAGGTTTATGGTGCAAATAGTTGATGCTTACAGAAACTGCCTCAAGGCCATCAAACAACAGGGTATAGAGATTGACATTAAGACCATATAGAACTGGAGAAGAACAGAATTGACACATGTGCGTGCACACACACATACAGAGACTAATGCCTGCAAATTACATTTTAACTATTCCAACATTAGCCATGCACAACAAAAGGATTAACTTGTACCTCGCTGTAAATCAAAAATTTTACAAAAATGAAAGAGTTTCATCAAAAATTTTACAAAGATGAGAAAGTTCCATTGCCATCTTAGGATTTCTGTGCAGTATCAAAAGCCCAAGAATCAGAAATTATAGACTCCAAAATGAATGGAATAGCCACCTTGATGCGAATATGAAGACTAGTTGATAGGATGGCACTTCAATTATTCTATTAATTTTAACTGACTCGATGTCACAGGACGTCGGAGATACAATATTCTTAAAATATAAGGGATTAAACTTTAACAACTAAAAGTTTGAGGACCAAAAGTATATTATTGCTAAAAAAATATAATTATATATTTATTTAAATTTTTTTTGATCTCATTTAGTCTCATTTAAAACTTAAAAAATAAAAAATGATAACATCAAGATATTTCTGACATAAGACTATTTTCATATAGTAGCATTTTAATTTGTTGGATTGTACTTTTAAGCTAAAATATATAACTTAGAAAAAACTACTGAAAATCATGTAATTAATGTATCAAATGATCAATGTATCAATGTTTTCTATATGAACCAAATGATTAATGTACAAATCAATGTGTTTATCTTACAAGTGATAGCTTTACATGATATGTGATCCCAAGTGGTTGACTAGATGTCTATAATATGTGATCCCACAAATATCTATATACTTAGTGAGATTGCATTACTTATATAGCACATGTTCTAATTAATCATAATTTTTTCAGTATAAACTAAAAATCGGCAACATTGTAGAAAAGATATGCAAATATACATGCATAGACAATGTTATCTTTTTGACATAATACCATGTCCTAAGCATGCAGAAGGATTTTTTTTTGAAGTACAAATGCATGCAGAGGAATCTATTCGGATATTTCATATTTGCCATATTTGGCCTCCTCTATTAATTATCTCATGAACACCATCTCTCCATGCATAGCATCAGAAAAGTTAATGCCTGAGTGTGACAGCGCTTTACGAGTTGATGATAAAATGTGTTTTTGCTTTTAGAAAATTAGAAGACAAAAGGGAGAGCAGATCTAACAAGCACCAACAGAGATTTGTATGCATATTGTCCTTTTTTTGGGTTGCATGCATTCAGGTTGAAAGATCCACAATCTCATCCAATCTAAAAGTCCATAACAGGGACTTCAATCCGAGACAGTTAAAAAGCTATCCAAATTTTTAAAATAGCACTCCCAAGCCATTCTAACCTAGAACTCACTTGAAACTTTAGATTTCTAATAAAATTATTAGGAACTAATTGATCCATTATAAAATGCAAATTCCACATAAAATAGAAAAGATGTTAAATCCTTAGAGGGAGCAATATGATGCAATATGCAAGACAAAATGCCTTAAATGTAGAAGATCGAAGTTTAGTAAAAAGAGTATGCCTTAAATGCATGACAACATGCCTTAATTTAGGTGCTGTTTTCTTCATCATCATCATATTTATATCTTCTGATGGTCATTATATATATATTGGTTGATAGAAAGGTTAGAGGATTGTGGTGTTTTTTTTTTTAAAAAAAAAAAAAAAAAAACACCACAATCCTCTAAATTTTGTATGGCCTCTTATGGTGCAAAAGGTTAAAAGGTATAAGATATACGAGGTTTAAAGCTAATCAAATGAAGGGCTTGACTGAGCTACACATTGTTAGCTAGGTTTCATACTCATGATCACGCCAGGCCCAGCTGTTGGGCCTATATTTTTTTACCAAACTGATTCAATCTCAAAGAGCCAGACCCAAGTTCATCCATCAAGCCCAAGTTACATTTTTTTTTTCCCCTTCTCATTTAGGATCTAATTAGGATTTTTCGATGCCAAATCCTCTGAAATTTTGGGCTGCATTGGACAAGCCACCTGACTCAGCTTAACTCTAACATGTATACATATATATATTCTCAGACCGGGTTGATTTTTAATTTTCTAGGCCTAGCTTGATTTTTAAATCAATCCTAGTTTTTTCTGACTAGGCCTGCCACAGGAGCTTATTTTTAAGTACTCAAGCCTACAAATTTCAAGCTGAGCAGGTTGACCCATGACCAGCTCTAATGAGGCTACCTCAAATACTCAAATCCCCTTAGTCAAGATTCCTATTCATGCACAATCAGAATTCCTTTCCTTGATAATTGACTTTTGCTTATCTTCGCTTATCAAAAAAGGCAAAAGGAAAGAAAAGAAATTAAGCTTAGGATGCACATGCACCATAGCCTTCTTTGATTTGAACATTGGATGGGTTTCTACAAGATGTAGGTCACCATTGTTAAGAGTTGACATTGTCTCCTTATTTTATTGCTTCTGTTGATGTGAGCTTCTTTGCATATCGATTGTATGCTAGAAGATCTTAGACACTTCTATGAGGCAAAAAAATCTAATGATACTTCCAGTTAGCCTTTTTACATAAGATCCTAAATTGTTGCAAATAGTATCAAAGTGGACCTAGCCCATGACCTATATGAGCTAGGAGACACTTTTGACAGTTGGTCAATTATGATGTTTATGATTCAATTTAGATCCTTAACCTAGTAACTGTTCCATAAATCAAATGATTGACTTAATACTTATATATTTAGCCTCACATCAATTATGCACTCGATAGATACTTAATACTTATATAGAATCAAAAAAAATTCAAACAATATGATTTAATTTATCTTTTGAAATGAAGTCAAGTCATTATAGTTGACTTGCCAATTCCATCAACCTGAAATCTTGAGAAGTTTTTCTTTCAAATTGGATCAAGTTCCATACCAACCCTATTATTCTCCATTTTTTCCTCAGTGTGAAGGATATACATACCTCTTCTTGTAACATGATTGTTGGTGGTGGTGACCAAGGAGTATTGATGGAAAATAAAGTGTATGACTTTTTTCTAAACCCTTTCCTTTCATATGGTCACTTAACTCAACAGTGGCTAATTTTACCATATCTTCTTTGCTGGTTGTTTCTAGTTTAATCTTGAGGGTAACAGATCTAAAAGCATCACTCAAACATGATCACATAACTAGAAACAACCTTGTAAAGTGGGGGATACGCTTGTTCCAGCGAATTTGGATTTTGGAGACATTTCAACTTAACATGACTGGACACAGTTTGTGGGTTGGTCAAGCCCAATGGCAGCCCACAATACTAGCTGCTTGGTTGACTTATCACTTCTTATATTGGCTAAAAGTAATGTTTTTTTTGAGAATATAATGGCTAAAAGTTAAGTTCAAGTGCTCTTTGTGTGACTAGAAATTTTAAATTTGAATTGGTATGGCATGAGAAACCGATATTTAGACTCATCAGCTTAGCATGTTTGCAAGTGGGAGTTTAAATTATCATGTCTCAACTATTTCTAAGATTGTCAATGAAGGCAGAGTGGATGTGGTGGCTTTCATCTCCTCATGGGTATTACCCTTAAATTACCAATCCGCAGGGTTCTTACGGATTTCAATTACAGTGCCCAAAAAACAACAAAAGAAAAAGGAAACACCAGAAAAAAAGAAAAATTCAGGAGATGAATTTATGTACCAATAGTTTAATTCAACATAAACAAAAGAAAAATATGAAGAGATTATTGCCTCCATGGCATGTCATAAAAACATATAAAAGAAATTGCATCCTAAGAATAGAGATAACAGTCTTAAACAAGACCTGTTTTAATCCATAATATAACATATAACTTAATCCCATGTTTCTTTTGAGTCCTCCACATTGATTCAAAATATGTCTGTTGGGATGGAATTTAGTCATCACACTGCTGAGACTAGTTTAAGCCCTTCGATTCTCATCTATCAAACAATGATCAAAGGCATCTAATTTTAAAGGCAAAAATTAATTTCACCCCAAAATAAGAAAGTGAAAAGTAATTACAGAGCACAAAAAGATTTATGATATTCATCATCCCTTAAATCATTAAAAAGTTAAAAATAAATACAGTTCATTTCAATCCCCATTTACCAGACCTATGATGCTATACATGAATATAAGGAACAAGAATGGTGTATAAAACTAGTATAGGCTTTCTCACAATCAAAATCTGCAGTGCTAAAGAAGCATTATCGAACTCTTAGTGATGGAAAGGAAAAGGGGAAAAAGAAGCTGCAATCTGATTAAGGGCAGGGATTAGGATATCTTGTGTGAACCTTGTTGATCTCTGCAATTATTTCTGTTGTGAGATCGATCTTAGAAGCTTGAAGAACTTCCCTCAGCTGCCATGGTTTAGTCGCCCCAAAAATAGCACTTGCAACAAGAGGGTGCTTCAAGACAAATGCTGCCAAAGAGGACACAGGAAAGGAAAACCTGACAGTAAGAACCAAATTTAAACAGTTGCTGATTATGTGTGAACATTGTTCATATAGCATTTGACTGCTAATGGACACAACTAGGGCACAAGTTGAATTATGTGCTATGACATGACCTTTCTTACAGACTGAAATTAAAATTCTATAACCACTTTCCATTTTTCTTGCGGGTTCTACCACCAAATCGTACGTTGGATTCCTGATGAAATTCCAATTTGAGGCAATCTATTCACACCAACTAAGCTGGATTGTTCATATGATATGAAAACTAGTAATAGTACAAAAAAGGGAAGGGAGAGAGGAGATCCTTACATCTGGATACAAGGGTCATGATGAGATGGTAGCCTAGTTAAGTTACATATTTAATTGTCTGAAGCATGATTTTCTTTTCTTGCAAGGAATCAAATATAAATTTAGAAGCTCAATTTCACAATTCAACAATTAAAACTTTCATGCAAGTAGGATATTATTTCTCGTAATGCATCTGTCTTTTCCAATTGATTCTGATCACTATGCTGGGTTCTCTTAGATTTTTGCAATAACAGTGTCAAAAGGTGTCTTGTAAATAAGGGATAAGATTGTTTCAGAACTATGACAAAAGGAAAGCCATGTTACAAGACAACAAGAAAGAACTTGAAGTATAGAGTTATTGCATTTAACCATTCACTATCATCCAACAAGGAATAGTCAATGATCATACCAATTGCCAGAGATGCAGGAGAAAGCCCATATTTTATAGCAATATCCACATATTCCTGCAAATTTACATGGGCCAAATTATGAAGCCAAAAATTGCAAAAGCATTGGGTTGAAGACATTTGTAAGTAGACAGTTTAAATGGACTTGAAAGTAGGCAGGTTTATCAATATGTCGCTTTTGACCTGATCAAGCATACAAAAGAACCAAAGAGGTTAACTTTTTTGAGAGAAAGGGGATGAAACTCACCCGAACCATAAAAACTCAAGTCTAAACACCTGGAATGTACTGTCCAAGACTCAAATCCAGAACCACTGATTGCTAAACAGAGGGGTGTGACCATTGGGACAAGGCCCAATTCACCCAAGAGGTTAACATATTAGGTTAAAGCCCAGCTATCTTGTTAAGACCAACAGAAACCTTTCTTGCAAACAGCACTTGACACATACCTAATATTCAAATTGACCAGCATGTACAGTGATACAGATATTATTTTCAGATAAACCCTGCCAGGGTTGAATCAGAAGCCAGTCTGCTTGAAAGGCAGTCTACCGGACATAGTGGGGTTGTGAATCCAGGCTGTAGGAATGTGCATAAATGGAAGCTTTATGATTCAACACACTTACGACCCATCTTTTCAATCAGAAACAAAGAATGAAGTGGAAAGATTCTGAATATTTTTAACTAACAAATCTCAGAACTCGATTATGATATCAAGCTTATAAGCATGAAACTAAAGAATTATATAATGCATTAGAAAGAACTTTTATTAGCAATTCCACTTCCAGTACCTTTAGATTGCTTATGTGAATAGCCAAGACTGTAACTTGAATAATCAGCTCGGTGTGTTATTAGTATAGTTCAAGTCTTCCGGACCATGAGTTTGCAAGGTTTTTTTAACAAGCTATCTTCTAGTGATCTTGAAAAATTCAGAACTCAATTGATGAATAAAACATGCTTACCTGAACAGCTGATTTTAATATGGGATTGGAAAGATTGTATCTAGATTCACCTTCAGAATATCTTCCTACAAGCAAAAACGAAGAAAAATCAACAAGAGAGAAAATTAATGAACAAAATTTTCTAATGTCAGCTATTAAAAATTTACAGATCATATCTTCAACCTCGGAACAGATTCAGTCGTGCATCCGATGGACCTCCACTAGGAGTGAAATACTTCCCAGAAAGTATGCCCATTGCCATTGGGCTGTAAGCCAACAAGCAAATTCTGAAAAGTTTCCATTTGAATGAGATGTGGTCAAGTTTACATGCATAATTAGATGATATTCAATACCACTAGACAACAGGGAATGCCAATACAAGTAATATATTCATCAACTTTGAAGTTCAATTAGAAAACATCTAAGAAGAAGAGGAAGAAGATGAAGAAGACAAAAATAAGTAAATGATATGAAAGAAAGTGACAGTGGTGTGATTTATTCATCAAGTCCCAGGTTCAATTAGAAGAAGAAGAAGAGGAGAATTGCATTTTATTTTTGATTCTAAGGAAATGAGCTTTGCCACCTTGGCTTTTTGTATTTCAGATTATTGAGTACAGCTAAACAGTAATATTTTAATACCATGTTGCACATCATCTGCTTGACTCTATTAATGTTGCTTCTCATATGTTGTGATATTTAGCATAGTGCTGTATGTATCCCACATTTTTACATTATTCAGAATTTTAATATGTCAGAAATATATTTTTCATATTTCTCTTCATTAATTTTTTTCATATCACATCGATCTTCATGTATATTATACTAAACGGTCACACATTCGTTTATTCATTTAATAAGAAATAAAAATTTGATCCATCTAATAGAAGTCCAAAAGATTTCTATCATGTGAATATTTTTACTCTTTTACACCCACAGTGCCTTACAAGGAATCTTCTTCGAATCCTAATCAGGAAGTAGATATCAGCTAATCACAACCACTATAATTAGAATCCAATCTCTTACAATGCAAACTACTTATGTGTCTTTCCCTCAGCTCTCCTGTTTGGCACCTGTCAATGCAATCTCAACAGACACCAAAAGTTGCAATATCCTCAAATTTTCTCCCACCCCAACTGGATTTACTGATTGATAAGGATATGAGGAACATTTGGATGGAGATGTTGGAGGACAATCTCTCAAACTCATGATTCCATGGTATGGAAGGATAATGGCGATTTGCTTCATTGGTCTATGTGTTGATATTGTGGTTTAGTGGATGATGCAAGGCCTGTGTTTGAAGACTTCTCATAAAGCACATAAACCTGGTTACATCTTACATAGTATAGAAGAAACGTTCAATATGATTTGGAAGGTTCTAGATATTTCATGAGTTATGCCACTCTTAGGCCCCAATATGCACATGAAGTTGAGAATGAATCTGACTGCACCTCTCTCCAAGCATTTATAAAAGCTACAAAATGTGGAATGGGATAAATAAAAATTCAAGCAACATGATAGTAAGATTATTTACATGAATGACAAACCCAAGATCAACCACCAAAATTTTAGCCTTTCTGCTGCAAATTAAGTGTTGCATCTAGACAATAAATATGGATTCAATACAAATATTGCACTTAAGGTGATATAAACTACAGAGTTAAGTCCAATAAGGTTCAGATCAGGTGCATGTCAGGCCACCTAGATTCCAACCAACTTTGCTCCTTATTTGTGTGTCTAGACAATAAATATGGATTCAATACAAATATTGGACTTAAGGTGATATAAACTACAGAGTTAAGTCCAATAAGGTTCAGATCAGGTGCATGTCAGGCCACCTAGATTCCAACCAACTTTGCTCCTTATTTGTGTGGGGAGTTGATTGGATGCCCCATTTAATGGATAGAAATATCACACCATGAACTTTTTTCTTCCATCTCCTCTATGTGCTCAAATAATGGCCTCTAAAGTCACAATGATGACAAAAATTGTGCCATATGTCTGTTGTAAGCTCTCCCATTATGAATAATCAGAAGCGTAACTCCACTTTTGAGCAGCCTCAACTTTTATCATATTTTCTAAATTCCACTTCCTTCCCAAAGGCTGGCCACATGTACTGCACATGCAAATGCTAGTGCTAACTAATGATTTCAAAAGTAAGTGATTACAATGGGATGTCTAATTATGAAACCTGGTTTCCTCCTCACTATAGGTGTAATGTTTTATTTATATTTTTAGATGAAAAGCATTTTAACTTTGCAAGGGTAATGGAACCCAGAAAAGACTTTTATAAAAGCCTTGGACAGTTAGATTAGCTAAACATATAATGTCTTAGTGTAATGCGCCTCATTCTCCACAGTCCAAGTCCATTGTATGCCCAAAAGGCTTAAAATTAACCTCAAATTATCTTACGATCATCAAGAGAAAATAAGATAAAATTATTGCCCAAATCAACTGGCAAGATATCCATCTTTTTCACTATGTTAAAATGAAAAGACAAGATTACACAGTTTATTTCAAAGAAAACATAATCTGAATTTCCAGGCTCAATAGCGATATTGTAAATAGGTGAATCTAACAACAGATTACCTCTCATGGTGGCAGCATTCAGCTAATGCAGTATCAAAATTTCGGCAAAGTAAGTTGTAAGCATTCTGCCAAAAAAGTTGGCAATTGGTATCATAAAATAACAGGAAGTAATCCATTGCTACAACAAGAACGTTCTCATACCTGCAGAGATACTAACTTATTTTTGAGCCAAATGTTCCCAGCAAGTAGAAGGAATTTCATCACCCCATATGGTGTTTCATTACTGAGACCAATATATCTGATCTACAAGAAGGATTTCTTGCCAAATAAAACCACATGTACTCTTAAAATAATCTGGCAAACAATGTCCAACAACGATTGCATACCTTACCAGCATCAACAGCTTTTCCAAGAGAACCAAGCTGTTCCTCTATAGCCACAGATGCATACTGTCGACTTGGATCATATTCAGTTTCTCCAAACATTGGAACATAACTGCAAAAGCAGTAGAAACCTCAAAAAGAAGATAACAGAAACAAGTTAAGTTATTATTTGGATCAATTTTATTCATCTTAGTCAGCAACTCAACAGATTTTCCTAGAGGAAAAAGAAGATATGCATACAGACCGGTCAGGCCAATGTATCTGATAAAGGTCGATGTAATCTGCGCTCAGTCTCAACAAACTGCATCAAGTCAAAGGAGAAGGAGAACAAAAACTTAGGGGTTAGACTTGAGTACTTTACAGAAATTAATCTCTCAGGTTCCGACAACAGATCTTTCTCCAGACACACTTTTATGTCAATACATAAACAATTTCTATACACAACAGTTATATTGGGAACAGTATAAATATACTACTAAAACTGTGCCATGAAATATTCAACGACATCCAAACAATCAGACAACAAGCCAGATATTAATTCATTTCATTCTGATCTAACAACTATTTATATAATTTCAATAGCATAGACTTGGACTCAATCTATTCAGTAGCATCCAGTTGCAGTAGGCCTGCACTATATTTTTTTCTTCCATATTTCATGTTTCTTAGAAGTGAACTACCTATCATTTAGTTTTTTTCTTTTCTTGGGTCAATTGGTTAAAGAGAAAGCTTGTTATTTTGGTGCTTTGTGCTTCAATTTTGCACTATGTTTCATAACTTTGCTTTAGAGATGACTGTTCCCAAAAAGCAAATCGAGCTATTCCCTTTCCCTCCTTGCCTAGACTCATAACAGAAAGAGGGAACCTTGGAAGGGTTGCATTTTTGGTCAACTAAGGTAAGGCAGTGCAATCAATGAGAGATCTCCCTGCCACCTACCAGCTTTCCAGGTTTCATGCTAAGCCCCTCTTTCGCCCATAGTTGCCTTAATCAATGATCTAGCATTAATCCAGAGGATACATGTCAACTGGAGATCCAGTCACAAAAAAAGTATTAAATTTTATATTTCTTTTAAAATTCAGAAAATTTGATGCAGCTTTGTATTGATTTATAGTGGCCAATAATAAGTATTTGGGTCAAGGCTTGTTAAATGGCTGGTATTAGTAAACTAGTTGTATAGCCATATTATATCATCATTATATTATGATATATTACACTACATAATATATTATAATTATAATAATATTTTCATACAATTATAACAGTTATATTTTATTTATAATAATATTTGAATATAATATATTATATTACATTATATTATATTGTTATAGTCATATTATATCATTATTATATTATGATATTAAATATTGGTGTTCTTTTAGTTCGAATCTGTGACCTTCAAGTCTAATGAAAAAAGCTTTCTAACATTTAGCAAGTAGAAATTTTAGGAAAAGTTTCAAATTGGAGCTCTTTCAAGTAAGGCTTTTAATAGCTTTTGATAGAACTAAAAAGCATTTTAAAAAATTTCATCAAATACCAAAAGTGTTTTTAGGCCTCTAAAGGAACTTTTGGATCATCCAAAAGCTCAGCCAAATAGGACCTTAATGCTGACTAAAGTAGAAATTGAAATGACCATGTGAATCTATAAAGGAAATAAGGAAAAATGTAAAACCAAAACATTGTATTCTTATAAAAAATTTAGTCTTGATGATTCAGAGATGTTTGATTTCAATTTCAGTATATAGGCTTCACCATACAAAGAGAAAGGCAGACGGGAAAGGAACTACTAACAACATTGTGAACAATTTTTGACAATGATGTTTTTGCTTGTTGCTAGGGAATCTCAATTTCATAGGATATATCAACAAATAACGCTGACATACAAATGAAATAAGATTTCAACTACATCATCATATCATGCAAAAAATCACGAGCAAAAATTGTACTATTAACATGTAATAAACAAAATTTTCTTATTAGATATATGCCTGGAATATAATAACCATAATACAGGACCTTGGTCCAGGCCTTGTCAATATTAGCTACTCATGTCGGAAATATGACTGGAGACACATAAGGGATAAGACTACAGCATCAGTCATTTATAAATGCAAAAATCTTGACTTATTGATGCTTAAGGAAGGATCCTAGAAAGACATTACATTAATTAGGATTGTTGAAATATTATCACCAAAAATGGACATAAAACATGGCCACAAAAAAATAGATACCAACAGTGTCTATGCAGATTTTTACAGATATGTCATCGTGGTGATTATTAAAGCATACTTATTTAGTATTTACCATAATATTGCCCAAAAACAGTTTAACTGGGACCAGGATGCCACTCAAAGTTGGCACTTTATGAAATGGCCCTAAGATTTGCAGGTGGAGCTAAACTCTCTCGTTCCAAATAATAAGCATGGGGTTTAATTTACATGTTGCACAGATGACCTAACTGACACCCAGCACTCTATAGCCATGAGATCAACTAGATCAATAAACAGAAAGCATAATTTTGACATCCAACACAGCAGAAAATGCAAGGTTAAATTATTAGACCATTAATGTCAATTTCAAAAGCCACCATACATAAATAATCATGTCTGACCGATGGTATAGGAGGGTGAAACTAGTGTCACTAACAGCCTAGGACAAACTAGCACTTCTATAATTGTTAATGGTGATGTCAACAATCAACATGGCAGAGCAAAAGAGTAGAAGTGCTTTCACATATTATTAATAGTTAATGCCATCACCAAGAGGAAATTCTCCAGTAAAGAGCATCTACTCTTATCTCCTTGTATCATCTTTAAGAGACCCTCAGGCTTATCATGATAGAGATATCGGGCTCCAATGGCAACATGAATACAGATGCCAAAAAGAGGAAGATCCTGGAATCTTAGACAAAATGATGCTAAGATGTGTATCTGTGTTTTTGGATCGTGTCTTAATAAGGCTCTCAGTTTACCATATGTGCTGCATTGATAAACTTCAATTCTTATCCAAGAGAATCTTCTCTCTTTGTCTAGAATCTTTCTTTATCCAATACAATCCTCAATAGTAGCTCTATGATTACATGAGCTTAAACTACATTTGCATTGTCTGGTATTTCAAATTTGATAGGTGCTTCTTGCATCATTTTGTTACTTCAACAAGAACCTTGCCACCACTTCAAAAAGGGCCAACTTCAGGTAGAGAAATGGCCTTAAACTGTTCTCCATATTAATTTGACTGCACCTTATTCGACTTCTTAAACCCATATAGAGGGGATAAGGCTTGGAAGTTAAGGCATCTACAATATGTATATGAGTTTAGCTTGAAGGATAACATAGTAATTAGCAAACTGTTTTATAGTTTAAACCAACTTGTCATATTCTATTATACGACCAAGAGGTAGATGAAAACTTTGCTATAAAATCATAAAGTGCTAATTAAGAAGTCCAATCACTGTCAAACACAGCTAAATCAATATTATTGTTATAGTCAATATTGACATCAATTACAACTTACAAAATCGATTCTAATTCTACTTGGATATACATAGATGCCCAGTTGAATGGCAATCCGTTTAACTATTACCTCTCCAAGACAATCATCATATGTCACCACATAAATGTATGTTTTAAAATGAAGGTCACTAACAAATCAAATATTGTGGTCAGATGCCTATGGTAGGCTCTGTAATATGGTTGGAAATATCCATTGAATCACAGTACTGAGGCCCTCATTCAGGTAAAGTCTGGCTAGGTCCAATCTGTCAGGCTCAAGATTAATCTGGACTATGGAGGTCAATATGTGCCACCCTCGCTTGTCTAGGGCCATAACCAATCTATAAACCTAACTAATGTACATAAGTATAAGCTTTACATAGCGCACACATGCATGCATCCATACACAAACTCGCAAAAACATGAGTTGGTTTATTATGGGCTTGGGCATTTAGAATAACTCCCGGTTTGGCTTGTGCTGGTTTCAAGTACCATGGCCAATGAGAATCAAACCTGGCCTTGGGTAGCTTGACCAGGCTTGCCCACTAGAAGCCCTTATAAGAATGCAATCTCCCAAGCTGATAGTTATTTCAATTCCTCTAATTGTAAAAAGGGTTAGTGGAAGGATCACTTTGTGGAAGAGGGTTTTTTAGGCCTTCTCAATTTAAAACAAAAAAAAAAGACCTAATAAATATCCAAGTATTGTTAGTAGCAAGTTAAAATACACCTTTCCAATGGTCTAGTAACCAAACATTACATATAGACACGTGCATACATGCATGCACTGATCCAACTAATCATATCACTATAATAGTGTAACCTACTCTTCCACTCCTAGCCATATGATTGGCATTTGTAGATAAATAGAAAGCAATATGCTTCCAATCACAGATGAGCGTGATTTATAAGATGACTAAGACTACTTATGTTTTATGGTACAAAATGTTGAGCGGATAGAAAATAGCATGTATACAAGATGACTATCGCCTAAATGAGAATATTGCGATGGTTATAGGGCAATACTAAAAAAGATAAAATAAGATATAAAGTCATTTGCAAAATGATGAAGGAGCTTTAACTGAGGATAATTGAGAGAAGGACAACTTAGATGATTTGGACATGTACAATATAAGTTTAGGGATGCATTGATACAGTGAAGTGATTTAATACACGTAAAAGAAAAGAGAGCAAAAGTAGATTAAAAATCATATAGGAGGAAGTAACAAAGAAGAACTTGATATCTTTGCATCTTACAAAAATTATGGTCCTAACTTAGTAGAATGGAGAAAAAGGATTCATGAAATCGATTCCAACTAGTTTGGGATTAAGGCTTTTCTATTGTTGTTATTGCATAACTTCAACCCCTAATATACCTTTTGTGACTGTAGAAGGTGCTTAAATATAAAAATAGCAAAACTAATTTAGTGATTACAATATACACTTTAATAAACAAAGTTGCATCTATGATAAATTTCGAACCTGTTATCAATAGCCTCTAAAATGTTATTAGCATCCAAAGATTTAGGCCCCTCTCTAATCCAAGTCATCTGGCCAGATGGTCCAGTAACCTGTGGGTAGAGTAGCATAGCTACTTTAATAAATTTTGCATCTAGTAAAAAAATATGCAAGAAAACTGCAAGGGATATTTAAAAGGTAATAGCATATGTTGTATACATATTGCATTTTAAATGTACAATTTTCTTAAGTAGCATCCTAAATAATGGACTAAAATGAAAAAAAAAACCCATAATTAAACCAGAGCACAAGATCTTTTAGGGGGCATCTATAAAAGTAATCAAGAAATATGTTCCTTGCATCCATAGTTGCGCAATATGTTCTTTTTATCTATAGTAGCACATTATCAAAGCAAATCCTACTTATCTTTCATTTTGCCTAATGCTTTTCATATTCTTGCAATCCTGTATGATATTCCTTTATTCTTTATTAAGATGGATGGGTCCATGTTCATGATGACACAGTACAACAATTGTTGGGGAAAGGAGATGGCCATGTCATGTCAACAGCCAATGCCTTTGAATAAGTTATACATGACAATCTCCAAGTGACAAACTCATATTGAACTTATAAAAAATACATAACCCTAGATACTCATGATTTTTAAATAAATCAAGTCAATAAAAAACACAAACACATACAAACTAATCCCAGATGGGAACAATATTTCAGGAACTATTATTACTACTAAGGTGATCTTAAAAGAAATATGAATCAGTACATAAAAAAGTTTCTAGTGATTGAAGGCATGATAAAACGTTAACGCTTAAATATTATACTATGCAAGAAGTTCAGGAAGGAAATTAATCCATAAAACATAAACACAAAAAAACAAACCTCATCTATTTGGGGCCAGCTTTTCTCTACTGAGGTCATCTCTGTCCTATGCTACTAGCAGCCAAGCTACTTCACATGGTGACCATCAGTTTATCCATGTTAGATTACTCTAAGGTTCCTCTTACATGCTTATTTTCAAATCTGGAATTACTAGCATTAAAACATATCTGCCTCAACATATTCCTTTCTGCAGAACCTATTAACTATCTCAAACATACGTACAAAGAAAAAAGATGAAGTCTCAAAAGTAGAAAATATATAATACTCCAAACACATGTTATGATGCAGATTGTAGCAAAGAAGCAAAACAACATAAATACAAGAACCAAAAGGCTAAAAAAAGCAGGCAGTGCTTCTTTTTTATGAACAAACATCCAATGAGAAGGCATACGTAAAATGCATTCAGTGTCAAAAAAAATAGGATTTGTATCGCAAAATTGGAGAATTATTATTTCTCTGTATTGTTATATAATATTTCTTATGGTATATTTCTATCTAAATTTTTTTGTTTAGAAATATCCTGTGCATATCAAGATAATTTTTATCTATTATATCCTGAAACCAACTATGGCCAATTATAGTCATCTGCCACCGATCAACAATACGGGCATCTACATATACATGGGTCTGCACAAATTCTTGTGCCCTCTGACACCTCATATGTAGTTGCATAGCTTGCAGACCAGTATTGAAACTGGCACAACTTTTTGAGTTAGATAACTGGAACCCTCTCTCTCTCTCTGGGTGACAAACTGGAACCTTATCTAAAAGTGCAAAAGTCATGTTGTAAGAGTTATTGCCAACTCGGAGAGCATTGGTTATTGGTGTCAAGACTGACAATTCCTGTGGGAAAGAGAAGGTTGAAAGTAAGTCCTGTAGCCTGCTCAAAATGTTGATGGCACACATGGTTAAGGTTGAAAGTAAGTACGCAGAATGATGGCTGTCAATAAATGTGGATAAGCTAAGAACCTATCTGCCAAATTACAAACAACTGACATCTAGTATAGCATGGCTAACACATGAATGTTGATGGATAGCCACCAATCTGTACCTTCTCTATTTCTTTACAAATAATTTAAAGAAATATGCAATACCAAGCACCAGAGTTAGGTCCTCTCAAATTCATTATAGCAGTAAGCGTGTTAGTAAGCTTAATTACATTGACCATTTTAAGTATACCTCCATAAAGAGCAGAAACTTGAACCTTTTCCTCTTAAACCTTCTGAAAACCAATCCTTGTATAGAAAATTTGCAACCAGTGGCCTTGGAATAAGGGGAATCACAAGGTCATATTTGTCCATCTAATCAAAAATTCTCTTTTCCCCTCCTCATTCTCACCTAACAGCCAACAGTGTACTGTCAAGTAATAATTACAAGGTATGCCAGTTCAGCTGCAAAACTCTCTCTCTCTCTCTCTCTCTCTCTCTCTCTCTCTCTCTAGTATCCAAATTGGGCTTGAACAGATGAATGATGGCTTGGATGTCCATGACAGCATGCGTTTTTCTCTTGTTCATCAATTCCAAATTTGCATTTTGCTTCCTTTCTTAATAATTCCAAGCAAATCAATTGGAAAAACCAGTAGCAACTAATATAAACATTCACATGAATCACCTCCATTCAATCCACCTGCCAAAACAACAGGAAAAAAAAAAAAAACAGTAACATAAAGGCAAACAAGAAAGGACCTTGGTAGCCACAACGACACGGTCGCGCGGTATCTTCCGCTCTCTAATCCAACGACCAAGGTACTTCTCACTCCTCCCCTGCGTATCTCTTCGCTGAGGCACCGGATACCTTTCCATTGATATAAAAAAAAGATTTTTTTTCCATTTTTTCTCACATAGAAACGATTGAAAGCATACAAGGTGATTGGAATTAAAACAACAAACCAAGAGCAGGAAACATGTTTGTGTGTGTGTGAGAGAGAGAGAGAAAGAGAGAGAAAGAAGGGGGGGGGTGAGGTTCTACATCTCAGCGCTGTCAAAGAAGTTGACGCCGGCTTCGAAGGCCTCATCGAGAAGGCGAAAGGACTGCGGTAGCGAGTTCTGCTCCCCAAACGTCATGGTTCCTAAAGAACGAAGATTACTCGTTAGAAGCTAAAATCAAAGAGGATGGGGCCAGTGCTAGAGAAAGAGACCAAAGCATAGCTTGGAGACGATGAGATCAGGAGCGAGGTGGAAGAGAGGGACAGACATTCTCCCTCCTCTTCTTGCCGCCGTGCAGCAAAAATCGAACATAGATTTGGTCGGGCCTCGCAGCGAGCTCGCGATGAGGAGGCAGCGGGAGTGGGGAATTATCGTGAGTCACCGCAGGAGCCCCTCCAGAAAATCTCTATGCGGGTGCTTTCTGCGTCCGCCGCTCGATGCTCTCTTTGAAGTCCATCATGATTCGTGCAAGATCAGTGCGTCGTTGATCCCCCGGGCCTTCTTAAGGTGCGTTTAGTGCGAGGTATTTAAGGGGATGAAAAGTTATAATAAAGTTTTTTTTTTTCACCTTTTTGAGTGTTTGGTAGAGAGTTTTTTTTTTTTTCCTTTTACCTTTCAAATGGTTAATATAGGTTAATAAGATTAAAGATAAAAATTATCTAAGAAATCGTACTGCCACTTAATATATCAATACTCTTGGAAGAAAAGCAATCATCATTACTAAACCTCTCCATCTTTTCACTATAATTTTTCTAAAATAATCAACAGTTGTATAATTGTGTCTTTGGTAATTATAATGGAAAACTGTGAATAACAATAGCATTTTTTAATACAAAAACTGCTCTATAGTATAATTTTTAGCATTAGTCCAACCTAATACTAAAAAAAAAAAATCAATATGACAAAAAATAATTTATTCTATAAATCAGTGAAAAGGTCATGGTCGTACAATTAACAGATGGCCATGATCTTGGGACTAGATCTCCTCAGTTCTACCTCAGTCTGGAGAGATCAACCCCTTGTCTAATGTTATGTATCATCCGAATAAACTCTATAGATTAATTACTGTATATTATTTGGGTTACTTTTCAAAATTAAATATATAACTACTATTGCTTATAGATTCCAACTTCTTTTAGAGTTACCCACATGATGTGAAACCATGCTTCCCATTACTAAAAGCTTGATGGAGACGTAGACTTTGCATGCATGAAGCTTGGCAAGGACAATATCAGCATCTGATGAATTTTAATCAATGGGCAATCTTCAGGCTGTAACAGCACATAAATTAGACAAGAAAATATACTGCCATAATCAAGGCTTGGATGTAAATGCTTATAGATTTCTATAAAATGGAATCAAAAGCTATGACGTCTGAACTGGAAATGTATGATGTTTCAACTAAATAGCATCCAGGATACCATATGTTATAACTGGTATGTGAAGCTTGAAAATTTAAGCAGATCATGAAACACGTCATGATTAAGAGATAGAGTGCAAGAAACTTTCAAGCCAATCACTTTCATGCCAAATAATTAACGATAACTAAAAGCAGGAGCTTAAGTTACGAAATGAAAAGTTAGAACGCATTCCAAAGGGTCTGAATGATATTTTGTCGGTTTTGTTTGTCTCCTGACGTAATGCAAGTTAGTAGGTGTAATGCAAGTTAGCAGGCACCCAGGTATGCTGCACCGCATATCAGAATCAAAATGGTGGCATACTGATCCTTTGGATCAGTACTTCATTTTTTTTTTTTTTATTTCTTGACAGCGTTCCAATTTTACTCTTTTTTTTACTTATTCACATCATTTTCTTTGGTAGTTTTAATTTATTAACTAAAAATTTATCTTTTTGGTATTAGAGTCTATCACCAAACTTCATTTCATATATATGTAATGTAAAATAAAATAGTCTCATGATCAAATTTATAAAAATGAGTCTGATACGTTAATGATAAATTTGTCTTATTTATACCAATAGTCATATAATTCAGCAAAAGACTTTCATGCTTCATTGATAAAAATTTTTAAAATTTACGGTGTATGGTCATAAAAAGATAATGAAAAAAGTAAAAAAAATCTTGATATGAATAATGATTTATTCTCTAAAGTATCCGTAGAAAACCTAACACTACCAAACTTAGATGTTCTCTAAAATAAGCTCAAGAGGAAAGCCAAGATTGCAAAACAAGATAGTAGAAAAAATTTTGAAAAATTCTATCTTGAAATGTTCTTGAGTAAGTTACTCCATTTCCTAATTATAGTTTATTCGCATCCTTTGATTAAGGGATGATCTCTATTTTAAAAATAATAATAATAATAAGATTCATACATCCCGTTCATGCCATATACATCAAATACGTATATCAAGATTTTGATTGATACGAGTAAATCACTTTTAAATTTATAGCATATCGTGAAATCATATCAAAAACCTAAATTTTGTTATAATTTCTCCATCTTTTATTATTTTCAGCCCATTTAAGTTAAAAAAATAAAAATAAAAATAAAAGAAGAGGAGGAGAATGAAATGAACCATACTTAATTTTGATATGAAATCCTCTCTACTTTATGATGCAACGCAAGCTATAACTAACCAATACTAGATTTAATGCACGAATTAGGGTTAAAGTCTTGACCTATATATTTTTATAATTAATTATAAAAATTAATTTTTAAGATATTAATAAAAAATTATTTTAGTAAGAACTTCTAGATGAAGAATTCTTCAATCTAAATTATTTCAGCCGTACATGTTTCAACTTTGAGTTCAACTTTTTATTTATTGACTCATTTTCACTATTTTAGCTCAAATCTTCTAAAAAGTGAAAAAGATACCAAGTTTCTGGAGAAAGAAAGAAAGAGAGAGTGTGTGTGTGTGCTCATTTGGAGGCTCTTAGCCTTCCTCTACTCCACCGAATTAGTCCAAATTGAGTGGGTCAGCACGGCTCGATCGCATACCAAACCAGAGGAATTTTTTTTTTATCAATTCCCAATTGATTCGGTTTGGTTCAGGCTAAACTGGCTAATTCCATTCAATTTTTCCTTCCTTTGTTAGTACAAAATCACCTACACAATAGCAGCCCATCAGTTCCCATCATGGTGCATGATGCATTAATAATCTTTCTTTATATAGATGAAACTGGATGCAGTGTCTTTCTCAAGTCCAAGGGGAAAAATTTGCTACTCAAGCAATAGACCAATCAATGCAAATTCACTTCTAAGCAGCTGCCTTATTCAACACCTGGCAAGCAACCAAATTCCAACTCATTTTAGAAACCTTGCCGTCCCTTCACGTCTGATGTTGAATTGTAGAAGCCATGGCTCGAGCGCTTTCTCTTGTGAGTCCTCCAGGTAACATTGTTTTCTTGCCAGCTGCTCATATCACCTTCACCTTCACCTTCACCTTCATGGTTACCATCATCATCATCATCATCATCATCATCATCTTTGTTAGGCAGCACCAATCCAGTCTTGATTTTTTTGGGTGTTCTAGTCCGCATATCATCGCTGCCATCTTCGCTTACCGGAGACCTGCTCATGTTCCTTTGCTCAGACATACTCTGCCCCGCGGCATCATCAGAGGGAGATTCATATCCATCGGAGGGATGTTCCCTCCTCTTTCCTCTTGCAGCTATCCTTGACAAGTCTTCTCCATCCTCCACAGCCTTCATCCACTGGACATCACTAAGTAAATCAGCGTAAAACACCTCTCTACGGCGTCTCTTCCCAGTGACCTGATTGCTCTCGTTATCCAGGCCTTGGTTCCCTTTAGGTTTGTGTTCTCTACTTTCAGGATACACCCAATCAGGCACCTCATTTTCCTCCATCAACCTTGACCTGTATCTTTCTCTTTGCCGCCTATCTTCATCCATCTTCTCAAACAGCCAGAACTCCTCTTCAGTTCGGGCCGCAAGGCGGTTTATTTCCCTTTCACTTGGCACATCTGTTCCAAGAGAATTTGTGCCTCTCCGCATGATCTCTTGCAACATTTCTCGCCTGTCTTGTGCTGCATGGAGAAACAGCAAAGTAAATGCAAAATAAAATGTCACAGCTTCATGAATTGGTTATAATACCATCAATTAAACAAACAAGAAAGAATTAGATGTCCCAGTATCATATAAGAATACTAACCAGTGGAGGTAGTGTTGAATAGTCCTGCCTGGATGACCTTCGCATCAATGCCCATCTTCTGCTTTGCACGTTCCAAGATTTCCTCTTCAATCGATCCAACACTAACCAACACAAAGACACGGACTTCCTTCTTTTGCCCAATACGATGGGCACGATCCTCTGCCTGTTGGTCCATTTGAGGGTTCCAATCACTGTCAAAGATTATCACAGTATCTGCAGTCTGCAAGTTTAATCCAAGACCACCAGCTCGAGTGCTCAAGAGAAACATGAAGTAGGGAGAGTCAGGTGCATTGAACAGTTTAAGCAATGTCCCTCGTTCTTCAGTCTTGGTTGACCCATCAAGCCTAAGGTACTTGAAACCATATAGTTGCAAGTAGATCTCTAGAATATCAATTAGACGTGTCATCTGGGAGAACAGCAGAACTCTATGACCAGCTCTCCGCAGTTTTGGAAGCAAGCGATCAAGTAGTTCAAACTTCCCTGATGCTCTAACAATTTGTTCCTTTTGCCACATCTTATATTCTGGTACAAACAGGTATGGATGATTGCAACACTTCCTAAGCTGCATTGACAAATTCTGGAGGCTCCTTGATTTTATGCCTGCATGTTATAAGTGCTTCCTCTTCAGCACCAGACAACATTTCTTGTACAACAAAAAAATAAAAAACTAATTTTTTTTGTACAAACAAAAGTAATTATTTATAAAATGCAAAAATGAGTGCAATAAACTGAAAAACATGGGTTTCATACCATGAAAAATAATGAAAGAATATGTCTAATTTTATATTTACATATTTTGTTCCAGATGAACATCTGTATTCACTACCAAAGAGGGAGCACAAATAGAACCTTATTTTCGATGACACTCAGTGAACTTATGAAACAAACACAATTCTATATCACCTTTTTCTTATCACACTCCAGTAATATAATTTGAAGAAGAGATAAAAAAAGCACATCAAAGGTCTAACTTGAATTAGTCTACGCATCCATATCCAAATTTATCTTGGGAAATTTAATACTCATGCTACTCTATATTGAAGTCAGTTTCAAAGAAACATCCTATAAAAATCAACTACATTTAGCTGATGATCATGAAAATAAAATATGCTGAGGGCCTGAAATCTTGACAAAGATGCTGTTAAAGTACCAGAGCCTACTTTCTCACCAAACTATTGGTCAATCCATGTTAATCTGTAATCCTCAATGGTGAGCAATCGAATGACTATAGATGATTTCCCTACAATCACATTGCTTTGTCGCTTTCATGGGATAAGAAGATCATTCATCTGAAAGAAAGATAGATAAAGAGCAGAAAGAATAAAATCAAAAAAGATACAACATCAAGGCAATTGCTATCCATTCCCTGGGGAAAGCAACCATGACATCATAAGCCCATCAAAACATGAGAAGGAATATAAGCCGTATTGTGCCAAAGAGTGAACCAAATTCTCACTAATTCCTAAGCAGCGTACAAGCAAAAGACATCCCTAGACAAAGATGATACCTGCAATGTCCCAATGGAATCCATAGCAGGTGAAATGAAGAATACTTTAACTGCATCTCTTTGGTACTGAAGAGGCCAGATTCCCAAACAAGCTATCTTTAAAGCGGACATGCATCCACAATGGAGAACCCATTAAGATAAGAAGGGGTTCATCTAATTTCAGCCTATGATAAAAAGATTCAATATAAGCACCACACAACTCCAGAATAAAAGTATGCTTCCTTGTGCCTAAAGAGGACCAAATGATAATATTCTTCCCCAACCCAGAACAATTAAACAAAGAGATCACCTTTGGTTGCCAACCATATTATAACTTCTCCCTTGCAAGGAACTGCCAAAGATGTATTTTGACAAAGGGATCACCACTAAATTATAATCAACTAATCCAAGAAATCTATGCTGTAAAAGTCATTCTGGAGCCTAAAGGAAGATTGTGGAGGTTTAATGTTAGGTTGACAACCAGTTGCAAAGACATGCCAAACTATGAGTTGTAAAATGAAGATCTGAGAAGCTCCAATAAAAGGGGCACTTTAATTTTACCAAGAAAAAAGGTATTTTAATCCTTGCTGAAGGGTGTAGGAGGTAGGGTTACAAATGAGTAAGGTTGACTCACAATCAGACCAAACACCAACCTGATTTTAGACCCAATCCGATCTAATTTTGAAGACCCACTGCCGTAAAAGGAACTGATTTGAAAGCCAGTCTGGTCTGAGTTTTGTAATTTTTGACCCAACCCGAGATACCCATATGTCACTCAAGTCTAATTTCAATTAACAAAAATATTCCCAACCCAACCAAGACTTGATCTGTCTTAACCATAAAACCTGAATTGTATAAAAACCTCCATCTCCTCCCAAAGCATCATTCCTAATTGTTAAATGAACCATTACCTGAAGTACTCCCTCACTCTATCTTAGCAACCCCACTTCTTCTTACCTGCTCGCGTTATATTCAAGCATTCATTGTTTGTTTGATGCATTCATATAAGTTATTTATTCTCCAAAACCATAGTTTTCAAACTTGCATATCAAAAATGTTCATTTTCTTTGATCAAATCATGAAAATTTTTGAATGGAAATTCATGTTTAAATTATTCCATTATTCTTTTGAAAACTGTTAATGATTTTATATTTGATAATCAATTAATATATTTTTAGCTATAAAAGGATTCCTAAAACTTGACTCGAACTATAGACATAATCCAACATGATCCCCACCCAAACCCAAACATTGTGGGTTGGGTCTGCGTCATGTTCAACCTCAACCCAACTAGAATGGCACACTGAGTCTAAACCATTTTTTATGGACCACTAATTAGCCAATGGGTTAAGCCTGGATCCAAAAACAAGATTCAAAAATGTAATCAGGTCGAGTCAAAGTTAAGCATGTCCTAGTCCAACCCAACCCATATTTGCACTTTGCACCCCTGGTAGGAAGAGGAGAAAATCAAAGATGACATAGCAGAAGTGGTAAGAAAAGATACAAAAAAAGTTGTAATAACGTCAAAAGTGGCCCAAGTATCAATGCACAGTGGATGAAGATTCACCAAGCCAACCAAAATAATTTAACAAGACTGGAGGGTATCATTGAGTCCAAGAATACTACACAATGTTAGGTGATGAGAGTGTCTACACTTCCATGAAACACATTACATACTCTTATATGCTTAATTTGTTCAATGTCTCACAAGCAACTATTTGAATAAAAATTATTGTTTTGCAGACTCTTCATTATTCATGCATTATGCAACTATGCGGTCTTGCATTCTCATCAAGTTATTGGTGCAAATCTTGCACGTTGCCATTCCCACAACATATTGCTATCCAAGAAGATTTCCACCGTCCTTGGGATCAAACTACTTAACACAAAAATTGTGAAAAGATTTTCTTCTGGTTATATGCATACAAAACTTCTAAGAATTGCGAGGAAAGACACAAAATCCTTAATCTTGTTATATCTCAAAGCTTCACATAAATCTAAATCCCAAATTTTGCTGCTAACTCATCTCCACAGTGCACTGTTTACAAGAGAAGTTTCCCATGAGTTTCTGTTTGCCCCATGTTACCAAGTATGAGGAGGCAAAAGGTGAATGGTGAACCCTTGAACCACATATCCTTCAGAACCAGCTCAAGAGACAGTAGTACTAAAAGCAGAATAGTCCATTAGGAAGCACTGATTCATAAAGATCTAGCGGCTCCCTTATGAAGCCAACTATCATGTACACATTTCTTGATAGTTTTCACCTGAAGCCATCAAATATTAATTCTTGACAGCTGAAACCATTCTAGAAGTTGCTTAAAGTCCTGTGCCACCTTGCTTGTCGCACACATATCTTACCAACTCCTTGAATAGTAGAATGTTGCTCATTCCAAAGAATTTTCCATTTTCAAATCCTGAGTTGCATAAGCTTAAAGAGTAACCAATTAGGTAGGTCTCCCTAAACATAAGTTGGCCTTCTAGATTTCATGGCAAGCCTCTCTCTCGCTTAAAATTGCCTTCATTGGAAATTCAACATCAATTCTTTGAAGGTTGACATAGGTTGACCGCAAGTCACAAAATCAGCTAAAATCCTTCCAAGGAGACTTCTCAACTTAGTCTTCTTCTCCAGAGCCAACCTCATTTTGATGCACAAGGCCTTGGATGTGGATATATTTCTAATTCAGTCCTATTAGGGGAATGACTCTAGAGAACATCTGCAGTAAGGACGGAAACATATTTATTTAAGGGTTATGGGAGAAAAAGAACTAGGTCTGATTGCTTGGCATTTTAAATGATCATTATGCTTAAAGTGGATGCTCAAAGACAAATTGCTGCAACAAAATTTCTTCTTAAGAGAATAATCAGCCGTCTTATGAATGTTTAAAGTGAAGAACATATGTAGCTACCTTTTTAGGTCTACCTCTAGTGTCACTTGATGCTTTTCCTAATCCTTTAAGCATGTGGTCTTCCCCACCTCTTCCTAGCCTTGACCACAGATTTGAGCACCTCTCCTTACCCAGGCTTACTAAAGTCACGCTGCTTATGGCCAAAGCATATCAATTAGCTCTCTACCACTTCTAGTCTTCAGATGCTATGAATACAACAATCCCTTATAACAATCATTCCTCATTCTGTCTTTCCTAGTTTTTACCAAACCGTCTAAACATTTTCATTTATGTTATGTTCATCTGTGGCTTAGATGATTGATTATTTCCCAACATTGTAGGCCTTAACCAAAATTTCCCCTAAGTCAACAAGATATTCATCAAACACGTTATGCTCTAGAAGCACCTCTCCACTTCATCCACCTAGCTCTAATTCTAATAGATATATTTTCATTCATCACTACATTTTTTGGATAAAGGTGAGAAATTGACCCACTTACACCATCAGATCTCCCATCCAACAATACTGATTCAGGAGTCACCATTTCCATTGAAAGTTAGAAACAACATTCCACACTCTTACTTTATCCTCCTAATTCTTGATATCCCCTTTAAGGCTTTCCTCCATGAATTCCAATTTGACCATCACTCAATGTTGTGCTGGCTGGAATTGCAAAATGGTAAACAATTCATTTTCTCAGAAGTGCAAAGAGATGGACAAAGTGATGTCAAGAAAATAAAAGCAAAGACAACAATCACCAGTTTAACATACCAGATTCCAAACCAACCCGTCCTATGTCAGTGACCTGCTGATAATAAGCTTTCTGCCAAGCAGACAAATCACATTTTAGTATAACTTGTGTTTTCACTGGAAGATATTTCTCCACCTCACGCTTCTTTCTTCTCAACAAGAATGGTCTTATAACCTGAAAAATCAGTGTGTCATCACTACAAGTGACATCATTAAATTTAAAAAAAAAAAAGACAAATATTAATAATCACTTGATGCAAACGGCGAATAATTAATAGCTCTTCCTCATCCGTAATAGATACTTCACATCGATCTGCGAAGGGTGCATTGAACCATTCTTCGAAGTTCTGTACTGAATTAAAAATGCTGGGTAAAAGAAAATTAAGCAATGCCCACAATTCCTGCAGACTATTCTGTATCGGGGTACCAGTCAATAGTAGCCTACGTCGAATACGATAACTGCAACCATAATTAGAAATTTCCATCAGAAAAACGGAATATTCATAAAATTTAACAGAATGATCTGATCGTATATTAAAACTGGAGGGAACAAACTGAAAAGGCTACAAATAGATCCATACAACAGGATAGTACCAATGCCCCTCTCAAAGTAGTAAAGTTGTAGGCTTAAGTGCAGATTATAGGGAGAGGAACCATTCATAAGGATGGTCCGCTGAATTAGTCCACATCAGGTACATCCTAATGAAATATCCCAGAAATATAAAAATGCTTTGGTGTGCTTTGTTATACATGTATGGTCTAACATTTCTGTTCTTGAACAATGACTGGCAGGAATAATGGAAATATGAAATTCTAATGTTTAAGGAAGAATGATCATGTAATGATAGCTGATAGGCTCAAACAGAGCCAACAACATGGGAACATCATAGGTTAACTTGAAAAATATCAAGAACCTTTTTATTTTTTTAATATTCACTCGCATCATAAGTTCTTAAGGGAACATAGTTTGGAATTTATATCAGTTGCATTTTCCAGCAAGAACATAATATGCCAGTGATTGTTCATATAAAGTGAAAATAATTGGAAAATCTAAAGAAATAACGTATGGTCAAGAAAAACTTTCAGTCAATAAACTATAAAAATTTAAAGAAATGATTTGCAGTAGGAGGATAACACCTAATTGAAGTCATAATGTGATTTGTACTTAATATGGAGTACTAAGAGTAATTTGTATTGTATATGCACAATAATTTACTTTCATAACAATAAGAGGACATAAGATTATACACTATAAATCATGATACTAATACCTTCATTTTCATTGTTTGAGTGCAAAATTCTTATTTGTCATTTGTAAAGTTTTTTCTAATATTTTTTTTACTTATTTTTGTCATTGGTTTTGTGTTGGCCTGTTGGGGTCAAGCTTTTAATAACAGCAATATAAACAAAGAAAGGAACCCCTACTAAAAAGTTAAAAAACTTTATAATTGAAATGATGCATATTTGGGAATACTATAATTGCTCTCATAATGGCTGCTATTTGCCATTATAACAGGAAATAATGGACTGTAACAGGAAATTCGGTGCTATATGCTCAAAAATTGGTCATCAAATAAAAAATATTTTTCAGCTAGCACAGAGAAACAAAACATTTTTTGTTCATACAAACAGCAACAATGCCAAATAATGGCAGTTATTCTTATTATACAATGGCTGCTGTACCTAGGAATGCAAATCAGCAGGTCCATGGCCCAACTTTTTAACTGTTCAAACCAGGTTTTTGGGCTGGCCCTATTGAAAATTTTGAATACCCTCAGCTCAGGCCTGACCCATGTGCATCCATAATTGCAACTTGTAACAGAATGACTGCAAGATAATGATGATTTTTTAAATTCTCATTATTTAATACAACATGTAAAAGAGGATATTCTGAACTGTTGAATTGACATTTTAACATTATAAACTCCTAGATTGTCATTATAAGTTACCACATTGTAATGCCTATTTTTAGTTATATTTTCATTATAGCATAATAAACTGTTATTTTGTTTGGCTTCAGCCTAGATGTTTCAATAGTATGCTAGCAAAAATAAGGGCCCAAACTAAAAATATCCATACACAACTTGTGATAAAACTCAAAATGGACTTTATGACAAGTAAACCCAACAGGCAGTCACTTCTCCACAAAGCCAATTAGCCTGAACAATACAGGTATAGATATTAAGGCAATATTTGATCTCTATCCCTTCATTAAGAGCATATAAATTGCACATTTAATATGTCACAGTATACAAATCCAACCAGCATATTCCAGGACACTCACATACTGTTTATTGAACAAGTTCTAGTAGTATTTTATATTATTGAATCAAAAGCTTCCCTCATGTTTTATCTATATATAACTAATAGGTGGAAAACATCTGTATTTCTATTTGGTTAATTCCTAGTTAAGCATTTTTCTTTTGTTTGAGTAGTTATGAATTTTAAAATATAGGTTACAAGATTGAAAATTTTATATTTACATCACAAAAAGACAATAAATCAGATTAAATAAAAATCATATTTACAAAATTGAATCAAGTATCCAAATCATAAAATAAATACATGGAATTGAAATGTAGTATACCCTGAAACTAGTGTCCTAGCAAGAGCACAGTCATGGTTTTTCAAACGATGTCCTTCATCAACAATCATGTAATACCAGTGAATTTTCTTCAAAAAAGCTTTGTCTCTCATTATCAGATCATAGTGTGTGATCATCACGTTAAATTTTCCTTCACCTGAATACTCGTCCCTCATTGCCTTCCTTTCATCTCGGCGCCCATCATATAGAACTGCTGTGATACTAAACCACAAAGGAGATGCAGAACATTAAAACAAAGAAAAGGTACAATTGGTAAAACAAGATATGGATGCATCAAAATTTTAGTCATTCCATCTTTGAATATAAAACATCTACCTTGGCGCCCATGTTGAAAATTCACTAATCCAATTTGGCAATACTGCCTTTGGAGCAACAATCAAGTGAGGCCCAGTTACACCCTTGTTTTCCATTAAATATGCAATTAATGCTATGGTCTGAATTGTCTTTCCTAGACCCATTTCATCAGCTAGAATACCATTTAGATTGTTGTTAAACAAAGAAAGCATCCATTGGAGCCCTTCTAACTGATAGGGTCTTAGTTCCCCACCCTGAAGCATTGATGGCTGCTCTGTGACCTGCAAAATTTAGAAAGTCATTACTGAGACCCTCTGTTCAATATATGACAGTACATAGGATGGTGTATGATTACTAAAGGAAAAGAAGTTTTAAGAAAGGAAGCGGGAAAATAATAACAGAATAACTTTCCAAATGTTTAAGCTGTGTTAAGTCAACTCTAAACTAGAATAAACATTTAGACAAGTGCTACTCAAACTTATCAAACAAGCAGTACAAAAAAGCTTAAGGCATGAAATGATGGTAGTGTGGTTTCAAATTCTAGTGGGACAACCCATCAGATGTCGGGATGGGTTACTATCTCACATATTGGGCTAGGACTATCCCACCATTGTCTCCACCAAGATTTTAGATTCCATGGGATGGAGCCACCTCAGTTTTTTCATAGAACAGGATGCACCAGCATCTCAATTCCTGCCAACACTTGGGATAGGAGATGTCCCACGATACGTCAATCGGGACACTAAAATGATGGCAGAATATTGATTAGGAATGACAACCTATTCTAGTGTCCCACAGGACATTCTGTTGAGATTTGAAATCACAATCTCAACATCTCAACCAGTGCATCTAAGGACACTCTCCCATCCTATATGTCAAGACAGGTCAGGAGAGCAACACGTCCTGGTCCAAGGAAAAACTAGGATAACCCCAACCCATGAGATTTAAAACCTTAAATGGCAATTATGCTGAAAATAAGAATTGAACCTCAGCATGAAAGCATCTTGTTAATACTTCATACTAATATGAAAAGTAACACCACAAAGCTAAAATAGTTGCACATGCCCAAAAGTGAATGAATAACAAATGTATATTGGCAACATTATCATTAATTACAAAAAGATAAAACATTATAAATTGTCAAAACAAGGCTCTACAACTTAGCCAAGAAATTCTAATGGAGATCAACATTTCCTTTCTTTCATTCTCCTTCTTTTATACATAAAATAAAATATCTTTTAGAAGATAAAAGATTTTCAAAATACTCAAAATAATTATCTAAAAGAACAGACAAGATTTAGTAATTTATACCGGGTAACCATCTCTGATAAGGATTGATAGAACTCGATTTCCTTTGACCTAAAAGAGGTTATTTAGGATATTGCCCAGAATTCTTCTAGCATCATAAGCTATTGTATGACAATCCAGATTATTAGCATCATAAGCTATTGTATGACAATCCAGATTATTTCCTAATGTAAATATAAAAGGTTCCTTTTACTTCCTTCTATTAATACACACAAGGGGATGAACCAGGAAAAGTAAGATGCTACCTTGAAATAAACATAATATAGGATCACCCTTATAGATCATGTTATATTTCACTCCGTAATACTTACTACAGTTCCCAAACATTCTGTGACTTTCATGCCAACTAGAGAAAAACACAAACTCTAGAACAGTACCTAAATGAATTCTTCTCATACACTAAATAGGAACAAAAATAACTTTTAAGAAGCCCCTCTTCTACAAATGATCCATTTTGAAGATTCCAACCATTCAGTTTTTCATGTGATACCCCAAAAAGCATAGTATGTACATATTGAAATGCCAAATTTCATTATGATACAAGGAACATGTAAATGCTGAGGTTATGATCAACCACGGCCTACTTGTTGACAACCTAGCGAGTCAACAAATGTCATGCACAACATGTGGGGACAAACCAACCCCAAGCAGAGCCTTGCACACAGCTCAGGAGTTTGTTTTTACTAATATAGTTCATATATAATTGTATATGACAACCAAATCCATACCCAAATTCCTAAATTTTCCAAAAAGATAGTTTGGATCCCTGAATTCCTTCATACGTCAGTATTTGGGCTATCCACAACATAGATCGACAAATGTAAACATTCAAAAAAAGGACTATTTCAGAATTCAAACAATCCAACCATTATAAATGATTCATAAATCATATAAAATGTAGAGGTGTAATACCAGCAAAATTTTACAGATTTTCATATTAAAAAAAAAAAACATTAACATTAATCTACAAGTAACCATTTGCCTTTATCTTATTTTTATAAAACACATTTTGTTAATTTAATCCCCACACTTTCCTTTCTGTACCATCCTCATTCTGGTCTGGTCCTGGAGGATGTTCTGCCACAATTAACCTCTTTCTCTAATGAGCAATCTTAGGCATTTATAATAATACCTTGACACAAACAAGCCATCTGATCAAATATCAGGAAGAGAAGGGGAAAAAAGATGCCACAGTTTTTGTATAATGAGGATAAAGAAAGGTCAAAATCAGAAGCACTAGTGAAAGTTAACAAGTCGCAGTTCTAAAGGATAAAGTGAATATGCATCCTTAAGGTTGTCCAAACATCTCTCAGGGCTGAGAAGCAGCCTGCTAAGGTTTAGAGCTCAGACTTGTGTACAGGATTATAAAAGACAAGAAAACCTATAAATCTAAATAACTATAAGAAAGATAACAAAGAAGCCAATCTTGAGGGTTAAATCCTTGATAAGAATAAATTGAGATCTCAAAATGTTGACCTCAAATATAGTGCAGAAAAATTTGTTTATTATCATCGTGGTATATAGTTAATGTCTTACCAATACAAAACAATGGTTAAAATTCCAGACTGGAAATTTAGATAAATGTCAATTTGCAATTAAAAATATTGGGAGAGAAATAGCACCAAAATGATTTTTTTCCAAGAATGTGTAAATTTCACTGTCATCGTACTTTGGACACAGAACAACCAAAACAAAAGTAATCCATCAACTGTTGGATATACTAACAAATCTTGGATATACTTTTAACTCCCACTTGTAACTTGAAATGTGAGTTATATTTATTGGAAAAAAAGGAGCACCAATCACTATATAGAGAGCTTAATTTTTTGCCAATTGAAGTGGGTCTAAATTTAAATTAGACCTCACAGCAACCAATTAAAAGTACTCATACTGCTAGAAGTCCCCCCCCCCCCCCCCAACAAAAAAAAAAAAAGAAAACTTTTCTTTTCTTTTCTTTTCTTTTTCTTTTGCAGAGAGAGGGCTTACCTTTTCCTGAATTGAATGGACAGCAGAATTATACTGCCGTTGTCCTTCAAGCAAATCATTAGCCTTCACATTTTGACGAGAATCTCCATTGATATCATCAGTATCACCACCTAAATGCAACTCGCCTGGAGCTTCACTCTTAGATATTTGCAAAGGATCATCAGACTCGGAGCTTTTAAGAGCTTCAAGCCCATCCAAATGCTCTGCATCCTTTTGCCGCTGAACAGCAGCTCCAAGACCCACAAGAAGCTCATTTGTTTTCCCAAGGAGCATTGTTAAGCGTTCATTCTTGCTCTCTTCCACCATGCGCATGTATGCTTCTTGATCATCTGCTTTTAGTGCCTGGAACCTCAATTTTTCTGCACGTGTGGCACGTTGCCTTTGTCTAGCATGCCACGCCTACAATGAAAAAACCCAATTAATCTCTCCACAATTTGACTTGCAAAAGAAAATCTTAACAGTGAAAAGTGTTTGAGAGACAATATTTTCTTAAGGAGCTTAGAATTTCTTTAAAAGTAAAAGCAAATCTGTAAGGTCTTTGAGGATATAAAACAGATCAAGCTAATATGACCCCTTTTAAACTAATACATGTCATTATCATATTGACATACGCTCTCAAAAATTGATTCATGGCTCTGCAATATCAGACTTGCGAACAGGACAGTAGATGAGCTTTTTAAGTTACAAAAACCAGTCTTATAGAAAAGAAAAAATAAAATGCATAAAAAATAAATGTACTCCCACCTGAACTCCATCATTCCTCTGTTTGCATCGTTTCAGAGTAGCTTGTGCTTGCAACTGAAATTCACGAGCAGCATTAAGAATTTCTGCAAAGAATTTCCTCTTTTTGGTCTCTGCTCGGTTCTTTTCCTCCTCTTTTAATCTTGACAACCTCTGCCATGAGGAATATTGCAACAAAAAAGTTGTAGTATTTCTTTCAAATAAAACAACTGTGATAGAAGAATTCTACGATAGTACAAGAGAAAATGATAATAGAAAACCTCTGCATCTCTTTTCTTCCTCTGACGATCATCAGCTTCCATTGCAAAAGCATCTCCAATACCATACATATTACAGGGATATCGCAGTCGCATCATCCCCCAGTCAAACAATTGTTTGTCAGGACATGCACATTTCTCATGTAACCAGTACTCTGCACTCACATCAGAACGCACCTTCCTCTGTAATTCTGATAACTGGAGGGTAAAGAAAAGAATGCCATAAGGAAACACTCTAGTCATTCTCTAAGTGCAAAAGAAGAAAAAAGACTTGAGTTACATCAGAGGTAATCAAATTCCTCATCACATATTTCACCAAGAAGGTTTTTAGTAACAAGCTACACCAGCTAATTGATATTAAAATAAGATATTAGTACAGTACCAAGTTTTGATTTAGTACAAACCGAACTGATCTGAACTGAGCTAAAAAGCCCTTGATCATCCAACACCAAGTGGTATTATAGTTAAAAATAAGAAAAGAATTGGATACCCAATCTCAGTAC
Source organism: Metroxylon sagu (assembly GCA_017589505.3). NCBI lineage: Eukaryota > Viridiplantae > Streptophyta > Magnoliopsida > Arecales > Arecaceae > Metroxylon > Metroxylon sagu. Next base: position 188,929 of record JACVBY030000490.1, on the reverse strand, counting down.
AATGTGTGGCCATACCATACAGAATTGCTAATCTACTAGTACAAGTCTTAGCACCAGTCCTGCGAACTCTGCTTAAGAAGCTCTTTGATGTCTCAAACAATTACAACTTGGGGTATCAAACCACAGTTGAGCAAAGGTTTCAAGTGCCAGCCCTTCCAATACCAGCGCTAACACAAGGCCAGTGCAGCACTCATTAGATCCTTTTTCTAAATTTTAAGCTGAAAAAATTTTAAGCCTTTCTTTTGAAACCTCTTGTTCTGATTAGCAATGGCAAATGTTGTGCCAGCCATCAATCAGCATGCCCATTCCAGCAGCACAATATTAACTTGGGCTTCGTATAAATCAACTAACATATTGTACCATGCAATATATACTGTCATGGCTTCACCAAAATAGCACGGACCCACATATCTTTAAGGTTACATGCTCTCAGTGCACACCAACCCAGTATGACACTTCATACTATCATGTATAAGCCAACAATATGCTACAATAAAAAGAAACATGCATTGGTCAAGCAATATTAATCCACTCAAACATTTTTTTCATAACTAATGTTTCTCTGATATTTGCTTTTCCTAATAATTGTTGATTTTAATGGCAATGCGTTGTATATAGTTATAAGCATGTGCTGTTCAATGATGTTCGAGAAAAAAGGCAATGCATATATAACAGAACTAATTGTACATGTTAATTTTAGAATATTTGAACATGGATTAAGATTTTAAATATGTTTGTTTATCACTTCTAAGTTTGGGACAAGTTTTACTTGAAGCATATCTACATTTCAGCATCCATTGACTGGTCTACAAAATTTTGCATGATTTTCCATGCGAAGTGTTTCGAGCATGGCCCAAGTATATGGTACACTGTGGACATAATTTGAATATTTGATCCTAGTGCATATAATTTGCCAGCTATTGACCCAAACACGAATGGTAGAAGATAATGAAAACCTGGCATGCCAAAGATCATTGGCATAACACATACTATCCACTTTGGGAAGTATTTATCAACTTAATCAGTTTTTACTTCATTATATAAATTTAAATATTAGAATATATAATATTACTTAATGATACAAAATATAAAACTTAGCATCTGATAGACCAAAACGTATTAAAAACATAACATTTGAAAAATCTCTTCCCTTAGTCATCTTAATTTGTAATCGTTTGTGTTTTGATATGACTAATAAAGTTATTTCTTTTCTCAGTGATCTTAGTAGATATAGCAACACATACCAGAGAATTATATAGCACATGATAATTATACTAAAACCATCCAGCTCTATTCCAACTATCTGGGTTCTGCTTCATGAATAAATTTTCAGCAATCATTCCGATTATGGGTTGCATGCAGTGTTCCAAACTTTCAAAATCAACTATAAATTATATAGCTTAATGTGTTTAGAAATAACAAACATATGTTTTTATCTTTAAAGTTTCTGATGTTTATTCATATTTACTAAATTATATTAAATAGACAGCATGTTTATCTAAGGCCTCATCAAAGAATTATCCAGACTGCATGACGTATCAACATTAGACCTGCATTCAAAAATTCAAAAAACATGTATATTCATCTTATGTAAAGATAACCTAGAAATCTAGAGTGTGAGAGATCATTTTAAGAAAAAAGAATGTTCCCTTGGCACATATGGCATATCTTGAATTTATCCATTCATAGGATCTGCAGCCCAATTGTAATATGTCTGAAATACCAAAACAAGAGGATATAGTACGAATACCACACAACACAAGCTAAGATGATATTTGAAATGTAGGTTCATGGTGATCAACATCATATGGTACCACTGCAGGTAGATTAATAAGAAACACAAATGCGTAGGTCAGTCAAAGTCGTCAACTAATAGAACTTCTAAAGCTTACCAAATTTATACAAGCTCGCTTATTTTGTTTAAATGAGTTTCAAGATGACCTTGAGATACAAAATTTATCCCAAACCCAATAGGAAAGGTTGACAAATTGATTTAAGTGGAAAAAACTTTGATTCAAGGGTCAAGCAACAAATCAAATAGGCAAGGATTGCTTTGGCTTGCATGCTTCTTTAATGGAAAGCAATGATATTTCTTGAATTTGAATTGTTCAAACTAGTCAAATATTATAAATCCTTGGGCCTTAGAAAAGAATCTGGAAAATACAGAAAGAATATATAGGTTAAAGAACAAGGTGTCACAAAAAAGTTAATAAGATCAAAACAAACCAATCCAAAATTGTTGAAATTTTGACATGTTATCCGACTGCATTAATATACCAATCCCATGGGCTAGCCTATCATATAATATTTATCATCATTATCTTTTATAATATATGAGTGAACAACAGGAAATAATAGTTTCTTTTAAGTGTTTATATATCAAAAATCCAATTATAGCTTTCAATAAACAAGTGTATTGATTCACATAAAAATTTTCAGTTCCCTGATAATTTCATCACTAGATAAACAAATAGCATGTTCTATTCAGTTCAAAAGATGCTAGAGTTGCTTTCAAACATGATTTATAGACATCCAAAGCATGTCGTTTATCACCATAAAGCACCATTTAAAGGGGTGAAAAAAGAATTCCCGAGCATATCATGTTATCCTGTGAAAAGCTCTGATCAATACAAACATAACGAGCATTGCAGTAAACATTGGGATCAGTTAATAGCATTAACCTGCATGCACAAGCAAATAACATTATTAAAATACTTTTTAACATAATAACAGCAAAATATATATCAAAAATATATATCAAAAATGTAAGTGGCTTGTTCCTCGATTTTCAGTCCATAAGTGCTTCTGAAAAGCCAAAATTTTGTCGCATAATAAAGATAAGCTTTAATATCAGGGTTTTAAATCCCATAGGATGGAGCCATCATGATTTTTTCATGAAACAAGATGCACTACCATCTCGCCCAATCCTAATATTTGAGACAAGAGATGTCTCAGGATACGTTAATTGGGACAATGGGATGATGGCGGGATGGTCATGTTCAAACACTTGAGACAGTAACGCATCTCGACATCCCACAAAACACTCGGCAGATATTTGAAACTATGCTTAAGATATACACACAAGCAATTACTTATTTGATGTTTTGATTGTGCAATTACCTTTAGACCATAGAGTTCGAGCAAGCACTTCATTTGCAAGTCTTCACCTTGAGTAGACGGCAACACTGATTGACCAAGCATCCAAAAGTCATATGAAGAAATGAACTAGTTGCACAGCAACAGTCGCAAGCATGAAATACATAAAAGTAAAAGTAAAAGCACAGATATTTCATAGAAAGAAGAAGATTTAAGGAACCCCTTGCTTCACTTGTTACATTTTACATTATTTCAATAAACTTCTTTACCATACTCACTTGGCACAATTCTGTTAGTAAGTAGTTGGAACTGTAAACATTTTGTGTACTTGAAAGCCATAGAAATAGGTAACGCAAGAACAATTGTAGCATGATTAGGAAATATGCCTACTCATAAGAGGATATTATGTGGGGATTGAATGGTAACTGACAAAAATTTTCAATCAATCCTATATACTCTGTGCAATAGAAACCTTTGCTATGATCCTTCTAGAAAAGCTTTTTGACATTTTTTAGTGTTTGTTCTGCATCTCCTAAAAAGTGGTCCATTACTGATAAGCCCACAAGGTGGATTCACATTGCACAATTCACAATTGACTGCTTGGATCCCCTTTGCAACATCTACCCCTGCACCCACACACTGGTTTCAGATTTTATCCACAATCAAATTCTTTTAGAACCCTCCCTATGTCCCCTTGAAAACAAGCTTTACCTAGCAGTTATTTAATTGTTTGTTTCCTAAATTAGGGGAACCAAATCTTCAACATGCTAGTAGAAGTTTCTTAGTCAATCTTTCAAGTTTTTGGGTGCAATGTCAACTACATTGATTATAATCTGTTCTGCATAAAAAATAGGAGACACAGGGATCAGGTGGCTTGCCAATTGATGCGTAGAGAATAGAGCTAGTAATGAAGAATGGTGCATTGAGTATTGAGTTTGCGTCTTAAATTAATGAAGGTTTTAAATCTCGTGAGATGGAACCATCCCAGTTTTTTCATAAAACAAAACATGCCACCATCGCATCCCATCCCATCCTAACATTTGGGACAAAGGGTGTTCCAAGATGCACTGATTGGAATGATGATGGAATAGTCCCGTCCCGACGCTTAACATAGTAACCCATCCCAGCATCCCATGGATGCCCCATCGAGACTTAAAATTCTGAAATTAATTACCATCTATGGTAGATAATACTCAATATATTCTTTCCATCATAGTATTCAAAGACTTTCTCTTCAGATTCAGTTCCTATAAACCAACAGCAGTCATTACCAAAGAAACACTTAAAACAATCGAGACTTAAAATCCTGAAATTAATTACCATCTATGGTAGATAATACTCAATATATTCTTCCCATCATAGTATTCAGAGACTCTCTTGAGATTCAGTTCCTATAGACCAACAGCAGTCATTACCAAAGAAACACTTAAAACAATCATAATTTTCTGCATAATAATCAAAAATTTGAAGATGTCCCAATTATCCAATCATGGTTTTAGTCCACAGCCACTATGAAATACTTTAACAACATAAGGTTTTATCCCAACATCAAGGTTTCAAAGGGGGAAAAACACTCTTTCTGATCAGTTCAAGCAACTCCAACCCACGCTTCCTCAATTCATGACAAACAGTTTTTTTTTCCAAATGATTAACCATCACCCCCTTGTCCACACAAACATCAAGATAAACAAATGGCAAATAACCAATCAAAAAGAAAGGTGAACTTCAAACTTTTCAGTCAAGGATCTCATAATGTGGTAACATCTCTTCCACATAATTCTCGTCATAGAACCTTTACAACTCCTCTTTCAGTTTTAAAACCCCCCTGGTCACCTGATGATTTGTGTGGACAAGACAACCCCTTCAATTATGAATCCAGACTTTGATATGGAGTAAGAACTTTAGGTTACAGATTTCTACAGAAGAATGGACACTAAACCTTACCCTTTTCAATAAGGACATGATGTACATTTACCAAGAAAGTGACCACCACTCTATCGAGCATCATCTACTAATTTGAAATTTAATTTACCCCGGACATTTTCAAATATGCCCATCATAAGCAATGAATGGCATGTGCTTTCTCTTTTCTATAGATCATATATCAATACGAACTTGATGGGTAGATCCACCTAACCAATTGACTGGGAAGATCGGCTCAGAAGACGGATGCAAAAGGTCATCTTGTCCCAAAGTATTTTGGCTCTCAAACCACTTGTTCCTGCTAGAATTCAATGCCACAAGACTGTGCTATTGATTTTGAAAAATCATCTGTTACCTTATTAAGAATCCATACTTGTTATTGGAAATAAAGTTGTTCACTGTGAACTGCATCATCAACTTCAAGAACAACCCAAATTATTCATATTAAATCACAAACTCAAGTCAATATACAGTTACACATTGAAGACCAGAAATCCCAAGGACGTCCAAGAACTTGAGGGCGGCAAGCTCAGGCAGCCAAAGCATTTGATGAAGGGGCAAGAGATCAGCCCAGCTTAGAGTAGCCCATGAATCTAGCTTAAATTCAAGAAGTCTAAATCAAGCAACAATGATTAAGTAATTATTAATAGGAAGTATAGAGAATGGGTAAGAGGTGGAATCTAAGATAGCTACACTGGCTCAAACCAAGCACAGACAATGGGTGAAAGGTACGATCATTTATGCATTTGAACTGGAAATAGCTCATCAACGAAGCAACTAAGTCAAACTAGACAAATATCGCTAGATATTCTACCAACAGGTTCCAAAGAACTAGCCAAAAGCTTAATGACAAAGATTTATCTTTAGGATGACAGGAAGGATCATGAGATGTATATGAACATGTATCAATTTTCTTTGAAGAGTTGCAACTAGATAACCATTGAGGAAACAATTTCCAAAAGCTATTCAGTTCCAAGATAAAGGGTGCTAAAAGATTCTCAAACTGCAACATCTGCACCAAGAAAGTAAGTAGCAGAGCTCACTCTAAAGAAGCAGACAGCTTCAACCCAGCAAAAAAGTCTAATGCTTGTAATGTTTCCTGCATCAGTGCTATTAAATTAATTGGTCCAAAGGGATGAACTGCAATTCAATTCAAGAATAGTGGTTGACAAAATAAGGATGAATTTGGATGCACTAAAAATTTGAATTATGATTTTAAATCATGATTGACATAAATAGCTCCAAATGAGTGCTTGCTTGCAATGCAAAATTTGATAAGGTTACTAAAATCACGAATTTGTAACTACTTTGAATGTGATTCCCCTTCCTATTATCTTGCACACTTTTCATGTTTAACTTTCATACTCTTAACCACCAAACACCTACTAAAAGTATCTCAAAACTACAAAGTAAAAAAATTATGAATTAAGGAAAACTCAACAATCATGATTCTGAATTACGAAAATCTCAAGTATAACCTAAAAAAGGTAATCTCCATGGATAAGTGTGCCAATTTAGTGGACTAAGCATAAGAAGTTAATCCACGTACTACAATCATGAAGACTAAAAGGTATAGGAGTAAGATAATATCCCATTTTGGGTAGATTATGCATTTTATACACAGACTACAAATGCCACACATGATAACTACATATTAACTCATCACACTATTCTATATATATACAAGCCATGAAACTCTAATACAATCAGTGTTTCTAACATAGCATAACAAAAATTTTATCCATCATGGAGTATAGAATACATCAGAAGGAGTCAGTCAAGTACAGTTATCCAAAGAAGTAACAGGTTAATTACTAAAGACATGTGAAAGGAACCAATTTATAGTGCGAGTCAGAAGCAAATAAAAGGAATATATATTTAACAGAATAAAAGTACAGGAAGATAACTATGCAATAACAATGTCAAGCAAATAGACCAATAAAGTTCCAAAGCATGCAGATAGACATAGGGATTGGAGGAAAGCCTTACAGGGCAACTCACAGCAAGCAACAATGGGAAAATGTTTTAATTTGCTTTTCTGGTCATTTCTTGTCCCATATCACCACATGCCGCTCCCCCCACCCCCCCCCCAACAAAAAAAAAAAAAAAAAAGGGAATGCTGGTTGGTGAGACAAGAACAATGTCTAAAGGATTAGGCAAAATGGGTAAGTAGGAATGCATGTGGGTCTCCTAAAATCAATTTGCAGCAAGTGAAATGTCAAATCAAAAAGGGTACTCAGAAGGAGAGGTCAGATTAAGTGCATGGAACTACTAATGTGTGTGCATAAGAACTGGTACTTCTCAATAATCACCAAGTCATTGCTTCATTCATCTTACTGATGAACGATGGTTAAGGCAAAAGTTCCTTGTCTCAAGCCTCCTTATGTGATTGGAAAGGGTGCAAACTATCTCTAATAATCCACTCATTGTGTTGAACAAAATGATAATAACTCACAAGTAGAACTCAAAAGGCTACAACTTTTATTGCACAAACATCCCAGGAGATAACCTCATGCCCAGTAGGTTATGTGAAACCAAGAAATTCAATGACAAAACATGAAAGTGATGAGCTTATGTATAATTCTATCCACTAAACAACCCAATATTACGTGTAATTATACCAGTCAAAATAAAAGCCCTAAATGTAGCTGGTGAGATAGGCGTAGTGTCAAACCCATTAAGATGGTGCATCTTGTGAGCTTCAAGACAAGTGTATGGTGTGAAGAAAGAAACAACATGATCACATAATTAGCACTTTTGGTCCAATGATGATCATGAATAACATAGATTAAGAGAATGTAAAGAGTAAAGGCCAAAGCTGGAAAGGCTAAGGATTGACAAGATACATAATGTGGCAAAAATGAAGATTAAGCATCAAATTACCAAAAGAAGGGAAAAAGAATATAAAAGGCTAAAGGTTGATCCAAGAAAGCTCCACAATGATCAACCAATTGTTAGGAGGATGCAGAAGTTAACAAAGTGACCATGAGCCAGAAAGCCATGCCAAGGGGGGGGGGTGTGGATGCATATAATTCTATAAGATAATGAAGTTTTACCACATTACCATCTGACAAATATTGTATTTCTATCACAGCATGATAATAGGTGCTAAACTGTTATCCTAAACCAACAAGAATGATAGTAAACATGGCACTGTAGCATTATTGCAAAGAAACCAGAACATGCTAAATGATGAAAAATTAAAATAAACCAAACGTTATCTAACAAGACTCAGTAAAAATACTTAGTGTGACCTACTCATCTAAGTGGAGAAAAAGGAAACACACAGACTTATATTCTTAAAGAAAAATATATATAACCTTCAAGCTCCATAAGACGATGCTGAATAAGACCATTATAACGACTTTCTTTTGCTCTTTCCAACACTGAACAAGACATGTGACTCAATTGCTGCTTTAATAATGCATCATCAAGTTCCATTGCCAAAGTACCACTGGTTGAAACCCCATAACTCTGCATGAGAATGATGTATAATTAAAATGAATAAAAGACAAATCCGTCCTAATGAAATCTTATGGTGTCTCTGTGTGTGTCACACAGGGATCCATAAATACTTGGATAAGATTTGCAGTAATACTTATATATCTAATCACTGGCATTTAATGTTGACAAAGAAGGATAGTAAAACCAGCAAGTGTGTTAGGCTTTGTCTAAGAGTTATGGTTAGAGTTCAACATACAAGACCTAGGGCTATATACAGATGACACAAAAGATGTTTCTGCAAACATGAAACCACTGGTCTAAGATAGAAAGCGATTGAATGAAAATCTCAGATAATTCATAATAGATAAGAAAATTATTGAGTCCTCATAGGCACAATGCATAACTGTCTTTCTGACTATATATGTCAAAGTTGCAGTTAATTGTGGCACCAATATCCTTGTGCATTGTCAAGTGGACCACAATAAACAACCACATAAATCTAAATAAATTGTTGCAACAAATACCTAGTTTAGAATTCTAAAGGCAAGAAAAAAAAATAGCAAACTACTAAACAAAGGTAATGACCTACATGATTTTGCACTATGGTTTATGTAGAAGTGGCAAACATTGACCAGGCTGGTAAACCCAACCTGACTGAACCTTATGTGGACCAAGTTTTGGTTAAGGGTCTTTCTAGTTAGGGTCAGGTATGAAATTTTCTGACCAAATATCAATTGGGTTAGGTATGGATCAGAGCTTTGACCCAACTAGGGTCATGAGAGTAGGATTCTATCAGGGCTGAAACAATTTAGGTCAGGTTAAGTCACGATCTTGGATAAGAACTGTTTGAGTAGTTGGTCCTTTTCTTTAATACTACTTATTTAAATCATTTTGAAATAAGCCAATAAGAATTGCAGGGTTCAGTCCATTAGGACTGAGTTTTATAAAATAGATTGGTCTAGGGTCAAATAGGTGACCCAAAATGGCCTGTGGGTGGATACGGGTTAAGGTTCTTGATCCAGTGTCGGGTTGGATCAGATATGGGTCAAGGTCTTGTATGTCCTTTACCATACTTGACCCAACCCAAACCCAACTAAACCTGACCCATTACCAGTCCATGTCTAGAATCAGAGGTAATAGAGGAAGATTCAAACCAATACAGGGTTTATAAAACCCTAGAATTATTGCCACTCAAAACCATAGGGCAAGGAGATGATGCCCTCAAAACCCGAAAGGATCATATCCATCTAAATATATGCATGTACATATGTGCATGCATCAACGCCTAAAGAAATTGCATTTAACATAGACGAGATCACATATATGATGGTATTTATACTTCCACATTATTTAGTGAGGTTATAAGAATTTGACCAGATCCTAATCTAATTTTGAGCTGTGCCATCACATGGAATTCACTCATAAATCAAATGTCATAACCTCAACTTAAATCACTCAATTCCTAGATTTCTTGAGATTAATGTGACATTCATCATCCCAAATACAACCATGGTCTTGCCTTGATTTTCAATGGTCACGTTCAGATTTTACCAAATTCATGTTTTAATCCTAAAATAAGCACAATTGCAACACTGAATCAATACCTACTGAAAACCACTCTAGTCCTAATAGCAACCTAGAGCCTACCACTGCAGTATTGGATCACGATATTTTGACCTTAAATGTGGTTTGATTATTCAGAATATCTAATGGTGCATGCGCTTAAAGTACCCCTAAAAGAAGTTCACATGTTAATTTGATACCCTAGAGAGCCTTAACCAACATAAACATGCCATGTGACACTTGCAAACAAAAGAGGAACAATGATGTAGATTAACAAGTGAAGACTCCATCTTGCAAGTATGACACTAAAAGTAAAGCATACGTACTACCAGCAAGATTAAGCAGGTAGAACACTATTGCAATAACTGTTACTGCAATAGTGCTAGTAGGGCACATAGACACCACTAACAAGGATCAGAATGGACCAAACTGAAAAATTTCCATCATTATAATCATATGATACCCAGCCATCATTGTCTTAATATTCTTTCAGTTGAAGTGTCTTGATTTTTGGCCTTACTAGATAAAACAATGAAAGGCATGTTTGCATGCTCAAAAAACTATACCAATGGATAAGGAAAGGAAAAAAATCTAGCCAAATTTAGAAAATCCATGCAGGTATTATTTTAGTTTTCCAACCATTCAAACAGTCAGCAAAATCTTTTTTTGCCAAATCTTTAATTTTTCCAATGCCTTTTCCAAGCAACCAAACACTGACCTGTTTCAAACTTCTTTCCGCCTATGTCAGACAGAATGGACTTACTTCATCAGAAACATATGATTTCAGGTGCTATTGCTGCACTATAGCTACAGGGTTTTCTTTCCAAATATATACTCTAGGATCTATCAAATATCACCAATGATTAATAAATATTCATGCATCTGACATATTTATCGTCATTAGTTGACAAAAAAATTATTTAATTTATATTAATCAGTAACATGGAGAAAATAAGTGCAACTTTATAGCTAAAAAGACTTCAAGTTTCATAAAACATTCTCCATATTTATCATGTTGTTTAACAAGCCTAGTTATATTTATTTTTTACCTTAAAATATCGTTTTCAATGCACAGCCCATCTTGGTTCGAAGTGTTTATAATCAAGTATAATGCTAAGACATTTCAACTTGAGGTTGGGTTGGCACATACTCAGAAATTAATATCTTAGACCTTATTGACCATAATAGCATGAAATGCACATTTCCTATACATATGGCAAAATGTGCATAATGCATATACACGCAAAGAAGCACGTATATACCAGTGCAACTAGGGCTTAGCTAGAGTTCAATGCAATATGCAGGGCCACCTCGAGCTTGGCTCATGATTGCAACAAGGTTTAAAGCCCCTGTTCAAGGTCTGATCTTTCAGGGACTCAAAAACTTAAGCTAAGGCTTTTTTTATACTTAAAATTTGAAAAAAGCTAAGCCATATCATGAGTCTAAGTTTATAGCTCAACTTGTTCATACTTAATTGACAGAAACGGCCCCAAAAGGACGGTGATATAAATAAAGTGAAAGAAAACAAAGAAAAAAAGAAGGATTTCATGTTCAATCCTCAACAAAGATGATGCCAAGGATGCAATTCAATATTAGATTGCCAATGGAGCATATGCTTAGAGGTCCGCAAGGTCCAAAATGAATTGGCTTTTCCAATAAAAAGCCTTGTTCTTTGGAAGAAAGTTGCCCAACTATTATGGGGATTTACAAGGGAGATGCACAGAGGAAGAGAACGAACTGCATATATCCCAATCGAAAGCGCCTCTGCTCTTCCCAAGTCAGCTTTAATCTATTGTATACGGCTTATCAAAAACAATGGTCCTAGCCAGCTGATTATAGGAGTTTAGGCCTAGAGATGGGAAGGGGAGATGAGGGCTAGGGCAGTGAGAGCTGATATTGGAAGAGGAGATCCAGAAGGGAGGTGGGCATTAAAAAAAGCAGCGATAGTTAGGTAAGCATGAAAATAGTGATCCATTCAGGGCAACAGTTGCTGATTAGCTATACAAAAAAATCCCAGCAAATGCAATCAACATGCAGCTCATTAGGAAAAAATATTAAACTCCTTCAGATTTATCCAGCATCCTGAGAACGATACAGCCTAGACAGTAACAACTTGTATTGTTGCATGCTTCTGATTAATGATTTTAGCAAAAGAAGAAATTTTGCTCACTGATAAAATTTTACTAGCAACTAAAAGCAAGTGTTAATCATGAAACCCTGATTGCTTCTTTTAATATCTCTCCATTGAGATGAATGTCCTGGCTTGGGTTGGTCATCAACAAAACCATATAATCTAAGTGACAATTTCATTGGACCACCATCAAAGCACCTTGATCCATTTATCCACCACAGGAGTGGTTTTTGATGCAATAATGGATCTTCACATATGAAAAATACTATAGAGAGCCTATAGAGAGCTCTCATCAAAGTACAGTTTCAAATCATTCAAGGTTTTTGTGCATCTCGTTGGTTGCTTCATTTGAACATGTACACATAGAGGCGAGTCATGCAAAGCCCAACTCCAAACTAGTCAAGCCTCCATGAAATTCTGGAACTACACTCCATATAAAAAGGCTTTTGGAGAGGCGAAGATCAAAAGGGCATCAATTCCAGTTCCCACATATGTTCCACTTCTCACGTGCATCACACATGCCAAAAAACCAAGTTTTGAAAGTTCATCTGCAATTGTTCTGACTCTAAATCTATCCTTTCAATATAATAAAATCAATCTTTTTTGAGCATCCTCCCCAAGACTCTCTGACAGATAACCGTTCATGTCTCTAATAGAATTTAACGAAAACTGTACAATGTCAATCGCTGGGAAAGAAAATAAATAGAATAACACATTTTAGGTGCCACAGAGAAAAGTGAGGTAGTTTGCCAAGCCCACTTCTTCAGATTTCTTGCACTCTGAAGCCCAAACTCCTCACACCCATGGATACACAGCAGTCTCCAATTCCAGTCCTTTCTCAGCTTCAAACCTTGCTGGACAAAGTTAAAACCCATATTCATCCAGCTAACTCTTTACCCAAATCGGTATTACATGAAACCCTAACGTCTTCCTACAGCAAACCTAATTTAAAAGTAACCGATCCATTTCAAAAGCTTTCTCTATGCACAATCCCAACCACACTACCAAAACCAAAATAAGAAATTTCCACCAAAATTATCAGGTACAACGAAACTCTTCAAAACCCTAGTCGGTCCTTACCACAACAACCACGACTTCCATACTTCTAAGAAGAAAACAAATTCGCAGAAAGTTTGAAAAGGGGGGGGAGCCTAAATTACCGCATCCTCTGCGGACGGAGGGGCTCCGGCGCCTCCTTCCTCCTCCTCTGCCTCCGCCGCCGCCGCTGCATCCTCCTGTGCGGCATGGCGGCCGCCGTCGTGGTAGATGCAGGAGACGGCGTCGAAAACATCGGGGGGGAGGGGGAGGTTGCGGGAGAGGAGATTGAGAGCACCGATGAGGGTCTTCGTCTTCTCGATGCGATTCGAGGAGAAGGGGATCTCGACGGAGCCCGCCATCGCAGACGGAGCTCGAGCTCCAACTCAAAAAATATAAAAGAGAAGGTAACGGTCCCTTTGCGTTAAGGGCTGTGTCGCTCGCTTCGTTCGTTCCTGCCCAATGCCTCCTTTCTTCGTTGGGGACCGAATACCCTCAAAGCCGATGCGTTCGTTCTGGTACCTTTTTTGGCACGTGAGGTGCACGCAATGGGGAATGGATGGCTGTGATTACATGTATGAGTAAAGATCGATCTTAACCCATCTAATTTAAAAAAGAAAATGTATTTATTAGTCTTAGGAATACTTAAAACATGTGAGGGGCTAATGAATGGCCATCAGCTTCAAAAATTAGTTGATTGGACTTTATTATAACACGTGTGAAACAATATATTTGCTTAGCATGGTAAACTTGTGTTTGCATAATAAATAATTAATTTTGATTCGTTTTAATTTTTTTAATAATAAGATCCTCCTTTCATTTTTAAAAGACCTATAAAATTGTTGATATCCATAGATAGTTTTTATGTATATATAGTGGTAGATCATTTTCTTGATTGATCTACTTCCTTCCTGTACTCAGAAAGAAAGAAGAGTATTAAGGGACTTGAGATGCCTAAGGCTCAAATAAAAAGAAGTATTTATTTTACTTAGTGAGGTCTTATACTATTTTTATAGATATCTGAAAGAGAGATTATTTTTACAATAAGTCAGTCCAATTTTATAGGATTGATCTTACCAATATTAGGAGAGTCCCAATTGATTTGAGGTTGGGCAATCATCATGAGAAGGGATCCTTCCGCATGATGGTTTCCTTCACATATTTATATACCGTCACCATATATTATCATGAAATCGAACTATACTATTTACTCTTCATTTTTTTTTTAAAAGTTAAGCTCTAGTTAGCGCTCAAGTCATAAAAATAATTATGCCTATTTGAGTTGACTAATCTACCTTAGATTCACAAACCTAAACCGTCAAATTGTTTGCCTTCAAGCCTGTACTTAATGTTATCGATATCAACTAGTCTTACTAGCATCGATGAGATGAAACCATGGGTTGGTTCCTAGAATGTTTAAATATTTTGATAATCTTTTAATGGCAATATTACATCAAGGCATTTAATTCGATATATCAAAAAAAAAAAAAAGTTAAATGAGCATTTAAGATTATGTTTGGTTATGTTCAGCAAATGAAAATCTGTTTTCTTTTTTTCAAAATTACGCCTCAAAATAACATATCTGCTGGCGATCCGTGGCTACCTCATTCTACCAATCGCAGCGTAACGCACTGACCCCCACCCGTACCTATATAAACCCTTCTCGCCATCTCTACCGTACTTCGCCTCTCCGCGGGAAAGAGAGGCCGTGCGATCCATCGTTTCGATTCCCCGCTTCCTACTTGTCATCGATTCAAGAAGAGGCTGATCTCCACGGCTTCTAGCAAGGGCGGCAGGGGCAAGCCCAAGTCCTCCAAGTCCGCCTCTCGGTCCCAGAAGGCCGGCCTCCAGTTCCCCGTTGGTCGGATCGCCCGCTTCCTCAAGGCCGGGAAGTACGCCGAGCGCGTTGGCGCCGGCGCCCCCGTTTACCTCTGCGCCGTTCTCGAGTACCTCGCCGCTGAGGTCAGTGGCCGGATACCAAAGACTAGGGCTCCGGTTTTGTTCCGCTTTTGCTCCATTTTCTGATTCAAAGTTCGGTCTATTAGGCTTTTTGTTATTTTTATTCTTTTTCTAATTCAAAGTTCGTACTTTTTTCAATATTTGATATTTTCGTGATTTTTCAGATTCCAAAGTTTGATTATTTTTTTTTTTTTCAAAATTTGGTCTTTTTTTCAGGTTCTGGAGTTGGCTGGGAATGCTACGAGGGACAACAAGAAGAACAGGATCGTTCCAAGGCACATACAGCTTGCAGTGAGGAATGATGAGGAGTTAAGCAGGCTTTTGGGAACTGTTACGATTGCCAGTGGTGGTGTTTTGCCTAATATCCACCAGACTTTGTTGCCTAAGAAGGCAAGGAAGGGAGAGCTGGGGTCTGCATCACAGGAGTTCTAGATTCCTAATAATCTCAAAGCTATTCAGAAACGGATGGGAGAACCCTTTGTGCGTTTCATATCAGTGGGAGTGATTATTTTTTGTATGAATCAGGTTGGCCTGTGTAATTGATATTGAATCGAACAACAACACCCTTTGCTTTATACAATAAAATTAAGTCTAAAAGATGATATTTTTGGGTGCATGTCTTGGTCTTTGTCTGGTGCAAATTGGCATTTTGATTTTGTTCATATATTTCTTTTCTGCCTTTTTGATTCCAGACCCACTCAATCTAGTTGTTGTTAGTTTCAAATCTTATCTTTTGACTGGTCAAGGGTCGGATTTTGATGGGTATTAATCTAATGGAATGATGTTGATATCCGTCAACATGGGTCTTGTTAAAGTTTGTCTTGGGCCTGCTATGACATTGTTTTATGGCGCTTGCCGCTAGCTTTGTCTTCTGGAGTTGTTTTTATATCTCTAGCTCTACTTATATTTTGTCTGCACTTAGTCAAGATTCGATTTTGAACTTTAGCATTCCCCTTCCCGTGTCAACGTGTGTGGTTCAGATGGGAGGAAAAAGTGATGTTGCTGATGTCACTTTGAGGGCTGATATCCGGCCAAGTCATTCGCTTATTTGCTGAGTGGTTGTGTGGTTGAGGTTTACTCTTCTTCCTGCAAAAGAGGAGATGAACAATTTACTTTGGCTGTCTTCCAAGATGTCTGATTGGTGAAAAGGAGATGGGTTTGGTGATATGTTACAATGGTGTCTCACTGCATGTCAGGCTGAGGGTGCTCACAGTCCGAGCTGTGAATTCCTCTGAGTCATCTGTGGATTCTCTCAGGTCTGGTGGTTTGCGGTTGCAGGTCCTGCAACAGGTTGATGAGGTGCTGAGGAAGGGGGATGAGAGGGGAGCTCTCTCCCTTGTCAAGGAGTTGCAGGGAAAGCCTGGGGGTCTTCGGTGCTTTGGAGCAGCAAGGCAGGTTGTTCTTATATTATTTTAATTTTGCATTGCGGTCTCTGGTCAGTTCGACATGGACAATTGTCTAATTTTATGTTATGGGAGGGTTGGAACTATAGCACATCCAACACATTCAAGGCTATTTGTTATAAATTCACAAAACTAGCTGTCTATTTAGTTTGATTTCGGTGGGGCAAATCTTGGGGAAACTGAATATAGAATATGCTTCTGCTATGGATATAAATAAGAAGCTAATGCTTGCCTGTAATATGTAATACAACAATATTGTCATGCTGTATAACTTCTTTCCCCTTAATACAAATATTTTTGTTTCACAACACAATTTTGGGT
The DNA here is from genome assembly GCA_017589505.3 of Metroxylon sagu. Taxonomy (NCBI): domain Eukaryota; kingdom Viridiplantae; phylum Streptophyta; class Magnoliopsida; order Arecales; family Arecaceae; genus Metroxylon; species Metroxylon sagu. The sequence goes on along the minus strand of JACVBY030000490.1, from coordinate 172,054 downwards.
GGCCAGTTTTCAAAATTTTGAATTACATGGTTAATTCTTACAAAAACAACAAATATTGTGAACTCTCTTGATATTAATGAGTTTCTACCTGTGATTAAAACACAGATTGCTCCTTATATTAGACTATGGATATATAACATGCATATTGTCCAGGAGATTCATGTTCAAAAGTATAGGTAAATAATTAAGTTAATTGTTATACATCACTTCATATCAATATTTAGGGAAATTATTGGTGCATTTTTTTTATATAACAATATGTACAAGTAAAAGGTGGTCTATACATGCACTCAAAAGATACGTGAAGTGCAATGCGCCAGTGAGGTTGATTGTGGTAAATATCTTAAGACAAGGTTCAGCATGCCCTGGTACTTATGTTCTTTGTTATACTGTGCCTGTAATGGCCCGAATCATGTTGTCAGTCTCCATCCTTACCAACTATAATCCATATAGGCTGAAGTACTGACAGGTTGCTTTATGCATCTTCCAAGCAAAATTGTTTGGAATTAGCTTGGATTTTGTGAAGGTCAAGTAGATGCATGGCAATAATTCTATGATACTCATCAGACAAGAATCCTTGAATTCTATTTGTCTTCTGATTTGCTCACCTTGGAACTATATTTTTATCCATTGGATGTTCAATACCAAATGATGCCTAGCCCTCAGTTGTCATGGTGATGACATGTTCATTCATTTGATCTTATGTTATTTGATAGCTTTGTATTTTAATCTACTCCTCTTGTTAGTTATTTTCCAGGCTGGCGCTGCAGACCAATGCCACTATGTAAAATTATAAAAAAAAATACTGTGACTCCAAGTAAAACCATTCTAATGCACAAACAATGATATACTGTTTCATATTGAAATTTTCATAAATGCTTATCTGTTTTGATTTTTTCTATAGATATTTCCTTTTCTCTTTCTTTCTTTAATGTGTGAAGGTTGTGCTGTTAGGTGCCACAAAGACTCTATAGCTTGGATGAATTGAAGCTAAATGGAATCAATACAGCTTCTTTTTTGTCGCCTGTGGATATAACTTTGGGTTCGATTGAGAGAAATCTTCAACTTGCTGCAGTCTCGGGAGGCTTTGCTGCATGGCTTGCATTTGGTTTTTCTCAGCTACAAATGTTGTTTCTTACCTTAGGTCTACTGTTTCTATGGACATTAGATTTGGTGAGTTAATATCTCCTATCTTACCGAACAACATTTTTCAATGTTCGGATTCAAGGTTTACTATACTGGAAACCGGTACTTTTTTGGTATCGGACCTGTTTGATTTGGTACATGGCATACTGTACCGAATCGATGGTGTATTAGTTAGGTGAAATAGGATGCTCCAACCTATAAACCATCTTGAATCGGGCTAATTGGATGGTCGGTTTGGTATGTCGGTTCGGTTGGTTTGGGGTTGGTTTAGGGTTGGTTCGCCCCTTGTATCGAATGGAGAGGCTAAACTGTTTTAGTTACAGGCCGGTTCGGTTTGATTCGTCCTGAATTGCCCGGTTTGAGATGGTTCGGTATATAATGCTGAGATCATTATTGTTAGGTTAAGTTGTGCTAGGGGAAATCATATACATACAACGGTGCATTCATTTTTGGGTTTATAGCAGTTTGTTTAGATCTTTGCCTTTGATTTAATGATACTGATTCAGTAAAAGCAAATTCAATGTGCATATTTTTAGCATTCAAAAAGATCTAAAATGCACTGTTGCAAGTCTCCATTTTGTTGTGCTAATGTTACCCGAATATTTGCTTCATGCTTGTAAACTTTCTTAGCAAGAAAGCATCAAGAAAATTTACATACAGATATATTTTCTTTGTGGTTACTTCTCAAACTCAAATTCTCTTCTTATTTTTCTTCTTGGTGAAACTTCTTTTGTAAGATTTTGAAGTCGCATTTTGGCAGGCTGAGTAATGAAATAAAGACAAAAAAGAACTAATTCAAAACAACATAAACTTGAAAAATATTTTAATAAATTAAATAAATGATGAAAATAATCACTTTACCATATAGCTTTGTATTGTTGACAAATGAAAGGAAGTATCAATTAACAGAAGAAAAGAAAATAAACCAAAAAATTTTCTCTTATTTGGATGAACCAGAACTGTAGCAAAAGTTATTTATATATGGGCTGGTAATCTTGATCCACTTGCTTCCTATCGGAGAGGAAAATATTTAGGCTATGAGCAGATAAAACCTTTTCTCCTTATTTTTCTCTCCCTGAAGTTTCCTTTTTGTGCCAAACAACAAAAAAGAAGAATTTCTTTTTCATCAGTTTCTTTGCAAGTAAATAGAGTACACTTTTTTGGCAAAAAAAGAAAGAGGCCCTAGTTACAGGAACTGATGAAGAATTTAAGTCTTATTTGCCTAGTAAAACTTTTTCTTTCCTTGTCTTGGGTCCCATATATTTTTAAGATCACCTACTTCCACCTCATGCAAATCAATTTCTTACACCACGTTATCCATGGTATGCCCTTTTCTTCAGATAATATCCAGAAGATCCATTTGCCATTCTTCCATAACTGACTTATACTGGTGTGTCATTTACTCATTTCCCAACCATTTTGGCTAGCTACAGATACCTTGTCTCTTTTAGGTACCTTATCTACCACTCTACTCATCCTTATAATGCTATCAGTTGATTTTCTTAACCAGTCTACTTCTCTGAATGTTCCTTTACCAGCCTGAATAAGATTCTTGCATACTTTGTGCTACTAATTTGTAGAGATTCCCTGTTCATTCGTGTTACTATGTTGGGCTTCTTTTTTCTTTTCCTTTACTCTTTGTCAGACTTGAATGTTCTTTTTTATAGGTAGGTGGCTGTAATTGAGGTATGGGGATGCCCATATCTCAACATAAGGTGTAATGACCCAAGACCTCACCAAAAAAAGCAAGACAAGAGGTATTATTTGCATTCTTCAGATCTCCCTAACAAATAACCAATGTGGGACTAAACATACAACCGCACAGGCTCTTATTACTCATTAAAGATGATGTTTCACAGTTGAAGCGTATCTGAGAATTGATGTAGTCATGCATTTAGTCCATCGATTGTGTGTTGGGGAGATCTTAGTTACTTGAAAATGACCAATTAACCTAAATAATATCTTTTAGCTAGTCTTTTTGGGTGAAGTTTTGAGTTGTTAGAAATGGTATCAGAGTGGGCTTGCTCCATAGCCCATGTGGGACTAGGGGACATTGTATCATGGGCCCTTTTGGGGTTGACAGTGAGTTGATCATGGTGATTGTAATTGGATCTTTGTGATTGGACTCGTAACTTGATTAGGGTGCAAGAGCTTAAATAGGGGGGAGTATGTGAGGACCCATGTGGTTGTGTTTCTAGTCTCACATTGGTTGTGCTAAGAATTCCTTTTGGCCAATTTGGGTGAGGCCTTAGGTCATTACAAATTAACTAGTGCTGGGTGTATAGATTTTATGCAAGTAAATGCACCATGAATGATGTGGAACAGGCTTACAAGGTTGACATATGTTGTTCTATATATTGCAATGAAAGTCAAGTAATTAGCAACAATGCTTGCTTTATGTAAACCTAAAGGTGAATGATATATGGAGGTCATGAACACAATAAGAACAAGCAAAAGTGCATTCATGAGATGATGCAAGAAGGAAAGAATTAACCCAAGGTTATATCTCAATAGGTCTAGTTGTAAGGTGATGCATTCCTATCTTATTGAGGGGGAAGTTGGACTTTGTATTCTGTCCTTTTGAGCCTTTTTTCTTGCTTAAGTGTCTTTTTAATATATTAAATCTATTTCGTTGTTTTGATTTCCTGCTGATTGTGATCTCTTAGGTCTCATTTGATGGAGGAGTTAGGAACTTGGTGCTTGATACAATTGGTCACAGTCTGAGTCAAAAATATCACAACAGGGTTATTCAGGTTAATCATGTTATGCATTAAGCATTCTTTATTCAAATATTCCTTATTGTGTTCCCCTTGTTATCCAAATATATATATGAACTAGTTTTTCTTAATTTAGTCCAATTGAATTGGTCCTGAAATGTCTCCAAGATGGTCCTGAAATGTCATTGTTCTTAGTGAACAAATTAAATTATATGTTCACTAAGAAGTTCTGCTCATTCTTAAGTCATAATAACGATCAACTGGCAACCAATCATAATCAGATCATGTCTCCAAGATGGTCCTGAAATGTCACTGCTCTTAGTGAACAAATTAAATTATATGTTCCAAATATGGTCATTGGAGCTGGTTGTTTTCAGGAACTAATGTTATAAGGATGAATACTTTGCAGCATGAAGCTGGTCATTTTTTGATAGCCTACTTGCTTGGAATTCTTCCAAAGGGATACACATTATCAAGTTTAGAAGCCTTAATGAAAGAAGGATCACTCAATGTGCAAGCTGGAACATCTTTTGTGGATTTTGAATTTCTTGATGAAGTAAGTTTGTTTTTCTTTATTTATCCTGTTTTCTTGTCTGTTCTGAATTTGGCACTTGCCACTGCCTTTGCACTGTTGGCATTAAATTAGGAGCCTGCAGATTGCTTTCTTGGCTTTTTTCATCCAGTGTTAAAAGCTCAGAACTTTTCGAAGATTTTCTTAAACTCTTTTCTTTAGACTCTTCCTGCTTGTCTTAAATTTCTAAAGCATTGTTATCATGATCAGTGATCTCTTTGACATATCATTTAGTTTATATCATGCTTTAAAATGCCAAATATGTACACCAATGGGGATGCTGATGCCAAATCATTGGTATGTTTTGTGGCTTGTAGAAAAGTTGAATTCTTTTTGATTTTGTTTGTATAGTTGTGGCAAACCTTATCAGTCTCTTTTTGTCAATATTATAAGCTGCCTATAGGTTGTCTCTATGACCTGTTTGACCTGTTTCTCAAATATGTGCTAGTATTATAAACTACAGAAAGTGTACTCTGAGTTAGCGCATGGTACTGGAATTGTTCATTTGGAAGAAAAAGACCATGGGTGTTTTGGTTGTTTAATGGCATAATAAATGTGCCATAAATGCTGAAGGGCCAATGATCATTGCAATTGCTAGATGAGCAGCATACCATTGTCTGGCTCGTGGTACTCCATGTTAATAAAGCTAAAAGGTTTTTTATTGTTTATTTTGTAGCTGTGCAAATTACTCTTGTAACACATCTGTTTTGTGTGAGCTATAATGCTTATGGTAAGATATGACCTTGGCGCAAATACATGCCAGGCCATACAAATTGAAAATTGTACTGTTAATCATATCTTAAAAGATTAAAGTATTCAAAAATAAAAAAAATCAAATAATCAAACATTTAAGGATTTCCTACCCATTTGCCAATTGATCACTAATTGGACTGTTTTTCATGTCAGTATATATTTGCAATACTTTGATTTGAAACAAGGTTCAGAAGTGTCCAGAGTTCCAGTCCCTCTTAAATTGGGTGCAAATATGGAAATTTTTAACAAATTCATGAGGATGCACTATGTCGTTGCACCATTTAAACAGAGTGTTCAGTAATTTGATCCAATATTGGAACCTTTGGATGTTCTTAAAAACTTTATGATCATCACTGGTTAACATTTTGCTGGTTTTGATGACGATTTGACAAAAGACAAGTGGTGAAGATGAATATTAGTAGGTTATTTTCTGTAGGGTAGACTGGCTTTGAAGCCCACATGAGGTGGATGCTAGGCCTATTATGGATGGCCTGAGGAGACCTCTCCTTATTCTGCTTCCTTGTTAGCTCCAGGAGCTTATCTTGGAGTTAGAGTGACAATGCAAGCTGTCCAATATGGATGCAGCTTATTACCAGATTTATGCGTTTAACAGTAGGCTGTTGCTTCTCCCATAAGACTACAAAGAGTATACAGTTACAGGCTATTTTCATTTCTTACAGTACTTGAAATGCTTACGACAAAATAGAGAAGTTTCAGTGGACATGCAGTCATGCATGTGATTGAAAGTACAATTTTGTATCGGAGTAGCTTTTTCCCCTTACCTCCTTAGGTTATTATACCCAATGTTTAACAAAAAGCTACATTATATAGATCCTAATCAGGTGCATAGTTATATGAGTAACCCAAGTAGAATCCTGTATGCTATTTGCCAGACAGAGCTGTAGCTTCTGATTATCTGGCATGCGTCTGTGAAGTGCATAGGATGCACATTTCCGCCCTAAATGTTGTGCAACAAAATGTCATTTCAGTTCTAAATGGCACTGAATTCAGATGTAGCATAAGATGGGAGCTACATAACACCTTATATAATTCATTTTTCTTGTTTAGAATTATAATTTAAAACCATGCATATTTTCTTCATGTATGTTATCCTCAGAGTTCTCTGAGTTTCAGTATTGAGCATCTAACATTTCGAAGCTTATTTATGTTTGAGCCGTATTAAATTGCTTCCTGTACACTCCCTAGGAAGGTTTTGCATCAGAATAATGCAGTAAGCAGTTAATATATTTTTTGAAGTTGAATTTACGAACAATGTGATGACATGTCCTGAAGATAATAACTTTCTTCTTCAACTTTCATCTGATGTGCCACTCTTGTTTTAGGCTCTTAATCTATTATTTTATTCCTTGCAGATTGATGGAGGAAAGGTATCTGCAAAAGTGAGACTCTCTATCCTCCTTTATAACATTATGGTTTGTTTCAAAAAAGAGAATTATACTAATACTGCTCTGTGTTATTCAGAGTTGTCATTGATAACTTCTTTCTGAGTTTGTTTCTTTCAGGTCATGTATTTGAGAATACACGCACACATGCAGTCACACGCACCATCCCATTCTCTGTGTTATTCTGTTGCTGTCATCGAGAATATCTATTATAGCTAAAATTTCAGATGCCTTGTGAACTTAACATGCTGCATTGTGAACTTAAAACATAAGGTGGCTGCGCAGATATATATGACAATTGTCTTTGAGGACCAATCTTGACTTATTCTTTGAAGTTAAATATCAATTCTAGTTCCTGACTTAGGCATTTGATGGAAGGTTTGGAGAAGGGAGGATTTATCTGTTTCTAGCGTTCTTAAGGTCACAATGATATTAAAGCTAGAACAAGGTTGAATGTTAAATTAAAACTATGTATTACATGAGGATGATGTGCTAACACTTAGGCAAGCCAATTTAGAATATGATTGGACACACCCTCATATGATTAATATATATTTTAAACAAATGATCTTTAAATATGTTTCCTGTGGAACTAAGTTGGTTCTGTATAAGTTCATTGGTTTTTGAGTGTGGTCTCTGCATAAAAAAGAATGCATGCTTTGTTGCATCAATTTGCATGTATTTAGAGATATTCTGCTGGATCTTGGCACATGCTACAACATGTGTGGTTCGTGTGGAAGGTAATATGGATGGCTGTGATTGTTCAATTTGACTCAATATTTCCTTTAATTTTCATCTTTTTTGATATTTTTGTACTCTCTATTTATGTTGTTTTACTTTCTTAAGAATAAGTACTAAACTATTTGGAGTATATTTATTAGATATAATAATTATCAGTAGGGTGATTTTTTTTTTTCTTTTTCTTTTCTTTCTTTCTCAATCACATGCATTGAAGATGGAGGTGAAGAAATGTGGAGACAGACGTTCACCACTTGGGTATTTTAAACAGAATAATTGCTGTTCCTCCATTCATTTGTTTACTTTTCTTTTTATCAGTCTCTCTCACTTTCACTCTCTCTGACTTTTTTTTTTTTTTAAAGTAAATGTAATTAGACATCTTTTCATTGTTTCGTTTTATCCCCAAAGCAAAGTATTACTGCAGTCCCTCTTTCTGATTTTGATTCCTTCTCCCTTTCATAATGGATGAGCAGTTGGGTAGTGGGTCTGCTGACTCTATAACAGGAGAATGAACTGCATTAGTTTTTGGTTGAGGATTTGGATCTAGACCATAATATCTGCATAGATATGGACCTAATTTAGATTGGATTTATACTTTTATATGGCATTTTGCAGTTTTTTAAGTAATGTCCACCCAGATTTCTGGGTTAGGTCCAATTTTGCCAAATCCACAGCCCTCTTATTTTGAAATCTGGGCTGGTTTTAGGGTTCAAACCTGACCTATAGGCAGGGCTGAGCCAAGCTGAGGTTCGGGTTGTTGAGGCTTGACTCAGCCATGTTTGTAGGGCATTTGACCTCTCCTCAAGCCAGTCACCACCTCTACTGTCACTATTCAAAGTCTCAAGCTTAGCTTGTGAAACACTTAAATGAGCTGTTTTGATATGGTTTTGAGATTTTATTTTATTTTATTTTTAAATTGGGTAAGGCTCAATCTGCTTTCATTTAGACAATAGCACTAAGGGACCTCAGGAAGGTCGAAGAGAGAGAAAAGGAGAGAGGAGGGGAGGTGGATAGAAGGAAAGCGGAAAAGGATGGGAGAACCAGGAGAAACAACTAGTTTATTTGTATCATGGACGTTCCATGGGATGCAAGAATAGGTTAACATCCCAAGTGTTGGGACAAGACCATCTCACTATTGTCCTAGCATCCCAATGGTGTGTTGGGATATCCCCCATCTCAAGTGTTGTAATGGGTGGGATATCGGCCCATCCCATTTCATAGAAAAATCGGGGTGGGCCTGTCTCATGGGATATAAAACCTTGATCTTTATTGCTTAGATAGCAATAAAGAACATGATAGACTTATGAGTCAGAGCTTTTATTCCTTTCTTCTGGCCAGCCAACATAGGCCCCAGCTTGTTTCTGAGCTCAGATTACAGCATGTGCTTGTCTTGTTTACCAAACAAAGGAGCTTGCTTGGCATGTTATTTAACCGAGACAAGGTTGTTGATAACTTTGATTCATTTGTAGCCATGCCCATAGGTCCAACAACAACTTATGCCTCTAATCTAACACATCCCATAATCATCACTCATGTTTATATCAATTTCGAGAACTTAACATGTCAACTTATTATGTCATGAAATGACAAGGTTGGATGCGCGCACATATGGAACCTGTCTCTCCACACCAATGGATGGCAGTTACTGCTAGTTTATTGGATAGTGTACTCCTTATTGGATGTAAATATAGTGGTCAAAATAAATGAAATGCATCCTGGTTACAATTGATGACTTCATAAATAGTCCTGGAGTTACTGTTTGTTTTGTCTTGATGGGACTATAAACTGTACTGCAGTAATTATTTCTTTTATCTTGATTTAGCCATACAGATGGATGCAAATATGGCAAAACGTATATTTTAACATATGATGAGCTTGATGAATGAGGTGGAGATGTGCTAATGGAATGATGTGTGATAGCCGCATGCTTGCAATACTAAGGGAAAATGTTCTGAAACCTATGTATGACCATAATTTGTCATGTGGTTGGAGGTATCAGATCATGATGATGGTACATGTATGTAAGAAAAACACAGTTGTTGTAAAGTTGAAATGGATTTGTGCACAAACAGAGAGGATAAACTCACGAAGAAAATTGGACAATGGATAGGTACTCGAATATAAAGGGCAACAGTAGAGCTTATAGGAAGCTCATATAAGTCAGAACATATAGTGGATAAAATCATAGGAAACTGGACTAGTTATGCTGACATGGAATAAAGATTAGAGGATATCATTATTTGAGGATAATTAGTGAAAAGTGTGTAAGAGAAAGGCAGTGGACAGAGAATGTGAAGGGCTATGGAAAGTAACTACCTTTCAGGAATAATCTACAAAGATTGACCTTGAAGAGGTAGGATAAAATATTTTATCGTGATCATGATGATTGATATATATTACCAGATCACTAGAAATACTGCAAATATCCCCATCATGCTGTTCATTGAACTTGTTTCTCAAGCTGAAGCAGGGACAAATTCAAGCAAGGATGTAAAAACTTGCTTTGGTTGTGTACAAACTGAAGACTTTTTAAATTAGTCATGTCTTTTTGTGTTCCCATGGGGTTCATCCTGCTAACCCACCAGGTTGCCTCATAAACACATTGGGACGAGCTAACAATTTAACAAAAGTCCTGAAGCATATTCTACTTTATCAGTTCCTTTGAATGGCCTCATCTGAACTGGTTTTTGGCAGATGTTGAACATGTTCTCATGCATAGCTCTGGCTGGAGTGGCAACAGAGTATCTTCTATTTGGATATTCTGAAGGAGGGCTTGCAGACATTGATAAGGTCAACTTCTAATATTCAAACTTAAATGTATTCACTTAATATGAACTGGTTCTGACTCTTCTGTCTCCCCCCTCCCAATGCAAGAAACAGTTGGACAAATTACTTAAAAGCCTGGGGTTCACACAGAAGAAAGCAGATTCTCAGGTGAGATGGGCTGTGCTGAACACCATTTTAATATTGCGTCGCCATGAAAGAGCTAGATCACAATTAGCAGAGGCCATGTCTTCTGGTAAATCTGTGGGGTCTTGCATTGACATAATAGAAAGAAGTGTAGATGATGCAGATATCTGACAGAAAGAATGAATAGTTGGAGAAACATGCTGTGACAGAGCTCAGAATGGCTAAAAATTATTGATCTTAGGTGTTTAAAGTTTTTGTTTTAAGGGCAAATCTAGTAAGTTGCACTTGTAGATAGAAGACATCATAGATTCCATAGGGAAAGGAAAAAAAAAAAAAAAAACTGTAATTTGATTGTTTAAATTTTCAAAATGTTATTTTCCTTGCTGGATAAATGGATTGTGAAGCAGTATATACTCATACAGTGCAAGCTGGAGTTTAAAATGTCTGCATATATGTAATTTGGTTCTAACTAATTTATGATTAAGGCTTTATTGTTTTATATATAATTTGATGGGTATATGTAATTTAAAGAACAGATATAATTCGGAACATATAATTTGGAGATCTTTAGTCTTTGTGTTAAGAAGTTAAAAAAAGTTAAATTATTTTGTATTATTTAAACTATTTAATTTTTTAATGATTTGATGCATGGGATTCAATGAATTTGAATGGATGGTTCACTTTGAATGAACGGTTCACTTGAGTGTAGCATGAAGCCCTCTCACTCTCTCTCTCTCTCTCTCTCTCTCTCTATATATATATATATATATATATGTAGATATACAGGAGACAGAGAAAGGTGGATTTAATTATATTCGATCGCAGTGGTGAGAACATTTGGTTGAATTTTGGATCATCCATCCGATATAGATCTCAAAGTATTGTGCTCTATTTTCATCGTATTTTAAGTTGCTATTTCACCCTCAGAGTCAGAGATATCTACAATGAATCCAAAGCAACGAATGAGGTAGAAAGTTTGAGTATCACTTAAAATACCCAAATCAACAACTGTCATGGATTGTTGTGTTCATTTACCGTTTATGCATGTCCAAGTTGCACAGCACATTGTCCAAATATGCCAGACATAGAAAATGAGATTCTAGCCTTACTTTAGCTGACAAAATGTGAGGAGTCAAACAAGCTTCTTCCTTGAATGTGTGTGCACATGAGGGCATGCACATGTGTGATGTTTTCTGAACTTCAGACATATAGATTTCTTTGCATAGCCCATTCTTATGATTGGAAGGGCATTGAGTCCATCACTTGGGATGATGGCTGGACTACTCTTACAAGCTGATGGTAGCTCTGCTCAGCAATTTCAGCATGCAATACTAGTCACCAGGATGGGTGCACAGATCTCAATAAAGTGTAAAGATTAACGTAAGGGAATGGATTCTTTGACTTTTAGAGCAATGAATGTGCATCCTTCTTAAACACTTCAGCATTGCACTATGTTTTTATATTGTTTCTGTTTACTTTTTATAGCATATCAATTTATAAAGGAGTTTGATGTCCTCGAACATGCATCAAGCATGAAATCACAATTTCTTGCATATACATGCATATTTCTAAGTTGCTCCTTATGGTCATAGATGATCCATGATAGTATGTACTAGTATGCTAACATGGACAACTAGAAAAAGCCCAACCAGTGTACTGAGTTGATCACTATGAGGAATGGAGTAGTCATATGCCTTCTTGAAAGATGCTCTTCTATATGTGGTGCAGCTCATTGTGGCCTAGACCCTTATTTGCAACCACTTGTGCTCAAGTTGTTGATATACAAAAGAAGAAATCAAACAATAGCTATCTACTAATCTATGTAATATCTCCAATATAATGGCTATGTAATGAAATTGTCCCATGATAAATAGTATAGGGCAACAAAGGACCCTAACCACATGTATTAAACTGATAATAAAATATTACAAGGTTAACATAGAGGAGTGATATTATGCTACACCATTATATTCCCCAGCCATTCCCTATCTAGTGAGGTAGGAGAGGATTGGTATGATTCATAAGGGGTTGGGCTTGGGCACCATGTCAATTCCATTTTGAATTAGGGATTAATTGGGAAATACAATGGTACGGCGTAGCCTTTTTCAAAGTAGAACATTGGTCATGTAAGACAGCAACAAGTTTCATACATTGGTGCAACACATTCTCCTCCTCCTTTATATCCTACACGTAAACAGTCTCGCTTGCAGTATGGGATATCTCTGCATCTTCCCACACAAACATATCGTGCTTGTGCTGCAACAACAAAATAACACTTAAATTAGCATACACATATAAACTTGCATGCATAAAGTGTGTAAAGTATCCAAGCATAATTAAGGTGCGGGATTGTATTTTAAATGGTAAATGAAAAGGAATAATTTGATTAGAGGCCTCCCATATATAGCTTTTAGAGGCCTCCCATATATGGCTTCCTTTTCTTCTTATTTTTTGGCAATAAAAAAGATATGTACCATAAGCAAAGAGTATAGTAAGAGTTGCGATGATGATGAAAAATTTGAAGGCAGTAGAAGAAGTGGTGGCCATGTCGAACTTCTTTGATCTAGTTTGACGGCATGTACAAAGGTTTCAAATTTATATTGTACAAGATGAGCACTTTTTGTTAAGCAATAACTACAGAACAGTAACATATGTCTTAGGAAGGTTTTGTCTCCTTTAATTACCATTACACATTATTGGATCGTTTTCATAGGAGTTTTATATATCTATTGCTTTAATAGAACCGAAACATAATATTTTTTATTTCTTCACAGCATCTTCTTTATTATTAGCGATTTAAGTGATTTGGCAACCATATCGCGTAACATGCTTGAGAATAATAGGATCCATTAAATCTTTTGATCAGCAACCTTTAAAAGTTGAAGAGAGGAAAAGGCGTGATGAAAAAGGCAACAACAGTGTATTTAATTCCATTTGTCAAACATTTCATTTTGGCTTAATTTAGTTTTAAATTTTACAGCTTATGCAGTACTTAATGCCTTTCATGGTTTTCTTTTGGCTTAATCTTAATTTATAAATGTTTATTCAATTACAACCAACTATCGGGTCCATAAATTAAGATGGGTTCAAAGTGTTAAGTCGCTAAGTCATCATATTATACATAAAAATTATATATAAAAATATCATATATAGTTGCTTGACAAACAATACATACACTTTTCATAATTTTCTTAGAAAATAAGGGGGTAACCATTACTTGAATTAATAATAATATTTTTCATACAAAGGTGGATGGAACACCTACCTTAACTTCTTCAAAAAGAATTTAATAGTTTAAAATTAAAACCAATGATAGGCTATCCAAATTTAAGATCAAAACTACTATTGAATATTTCCTATATTATAGAAAATGATTATAAATAAAATTCATATGCTTTGATGGTCTCTAACCTTATCACCAAGTAAGTGCCAAATGTTAGTTTTATTAGCATTATACTCTATTTTACTATAGTATAATCTATCAAAATCTAGGGAATTTAGATCTAACTATATTTTAGGACGTCTCAATCAAGATTCATAAACTAAATTTCCTTTATTTGCGTGTCCTATCATATATTTTACAATACTAGTATTATTTTTGTAACAACTTTCAATATACTTTAGAGAATATCAAAATATATGACTTTTGCTTTTTAGATATTTTTGATTCTACAAATCATATTTAGCAATTTAAATCTTCAATTTACATCACTTATAATTTATGTCAAAGTCATTAACTCCTTAAAACATTAAGTAATAGGCTGAAGTCCAGGTATTGGAGTAGATTGATCTTAGTGCTCACGATAATAAGATACCGAGTAAGAGAGATTGAAACAAGGTTCGTACAAGCAAAACTAAACCCTTGCCATCGTATCATGGAATGATGAGATTGTAAATCTTAGGCTATGACTCTTTGGTTTCTTTTTCATTATAAAAATGTGGAGTGCATAAATTCAAATCAAAATTTTGTAAGTAAATTTGAGCTTGATATGTAGAATGGAAGTAAGAGAAATAATAGATTTTTGTGATCTTCCATTTGATTATTTTTTTTGTTATTTATGTGATTGGATAAGTATGTTGCATTTTTTTTAATGATTTCTTAAAATAATAGTAAATCAGACTATATCATTTCTAAAGAAGAAAAAAAATATCGAAAGATGAGTAGAGTTACGATGCAAGCGTACATATATCATAGGAGATATTTTTTTTTATAAACAATAAAATGTCTAAGTCAAGCATATTTTACATAACTTCTCTACAAAGAATAATAATGATTTATCTTTCTTGCAAGCTTGTACATTATATGTTTCCTAATTTTGGATTTCATGAAATATAGATAAGAAATCCTACACCTCACTTAATTCTAACAATAAACATAGGCAAATAGTTAAAAATTTGTGTTCCTAGATATTTTGGAGATCATACCGAAATTCTTACAAATCTATGCAAAATTGTGAAATTTGAATTTGATGTTGAGGAAGCAAGAACACATTAAAACCTAGATTTGATGCGGTGGTTGTTCAGTCCTTTGGAACCAATAAAGCGATATTGAAGGCTCATTTATCCTTCAAAATTGCTTCATCATTACTCCTAGCTTAGCCAAAACTCGCCGAAACCAACCATAAACCTAGATGCTGGAATTCTAAGTTTTGATTCTCAATTGAATTAATTCAATAATTTTTTTTTTCATTTTGCTTTAACATAATTTATTATTATTAAAAAAATGGTTATGGCGACTCTCCAATCCAGAACATCTAGGGAAATAAATATTCCTCAATAGCAGAGAAAATATTGGAAATAATATCGACGCTTTATGTTTATATAAATCAAACCTTGCATCCTCTGCTACAAAAGACAAAAATGTTGGCCCAAAAAAAAAAAAAAAAAAAGAAATTATGCCAAATCATCAGAAGATCAGACGAGACGTGATGCCATTTCTTCTTCACTCGCTCTGTTTCTTTTGTGGAACAACTGAACCAGGGCCAAAACAGAGCCATGAAATCAGCTGTCAACCCAATCGAAACACCCCACCCCCACCCCCAAAAAAAAAAAAAAGAAAAAATCGCATTTACCTTCCATGCCAGTCCCCTGTTTCCATTGATCAGGGACTTGGTCCTTTGAATCCCTTCCTGGTTGCCTCACCCGAGCATCCCACACACCTCGTCAAACGGCTGGAGAATGCCTTTTTTAACCCAGATTTCATCCGCCAACTTCGCTCAGTCCTCTGAAATCGGCTTCCTATCCTATGATTGTTGGACAAATTTGGCCAAGGATTGTGTGTCGTAAACGCCGAATCCTCAAGCTTCTCCCTTTAAACAACCGCCAGCAATATTCTACGCTTGATACCTTCACTTCCGAGTGCTGTGATTGCCGATAGTAGGAAGCCTTAGTGAAGGAAAACTCTGTTCTTCTCTCTCATCTCCCATCTTCTTCGTTGCCGTCTTAGTTAAGGAAAACTCTGTTCTTCTCAAAGATCTGGTCGTGGAGGCCCTTTATTTACCTTTGTCTCTCCATTCCTCCTCAGACTAACCGGCAGCCGTGTTCATAACATGGTCCTTCCCTCTTCGCTGCATTGTACTGGGCAACTAGTTTACCCTCCTTCAATCAAGACGACCTCTGACCGTCTCTCTGTTCAACCAATCCCCTGTTCATCATCCTTTTCTTTTCTGTTTTTCCCTTAAAATGGAGCCCTGCTAGGCCAAGCCTTGCCCCAAGCCCCTTTCTAACCTGATTCCATGGGTCATGAATCTTGGAATTAACCAGGACCTGCTAAAGAGTACAATTAGAAACCCTACATGTTTTTCTGTTGATGGCATTTGCATGAATAATTAAATGAGTTATATATATATATATATATATATATATATATATATATATATATATATATATATATTTGAGATGATGTAGTACAGTTTGTTTTGTATTATTTAAAAAAAACTATGAATTTTATGCATAAATAGCGTGATGTAACATGGATCAAAGTTGAGGTTTGATTGGACGATTGGTTTTCATATTAGCCCGTTCGATTAGTCACGCATTGTAGATTGCTCGCTATAAGCCAAAGTATGGCACTATGGATGCCGGGTCATAGAGCGAAGTATGGTGTTATATACAGCCTACCAAAGACCGAACCACTAGAGGTTGAAGTGAAGTATTGTTGATTATCTCACCACGGGCTAAAGAGTGATCATGGTTAATCTAAAGTTTAATTACATTGACTTAATGTTGATATATATTTTGCAGATATTTATTCGGCATGTGATTATTTTATTCTATTTTATCCGAGTAAATGCATAACTTAGAAAAAAATGCAGCGTAGAAGTTTCATGATGCATATGTTATTTATGTTTATATCTATTTGCATTTTTGGGATTTTTACTGAGCTTCTTTAGTTCATTATATTTTTTAAATTTTTATTATTTTGAAGGGCCTTCAAACAACTAACTTGAGATTGGATTGGGTAGCATAGAGGTGCCTAAATAAGCTAACTCAAATACGATGTAATTCAACTTTTATCTCAGTAATGTTTTGCTCAATCTTTATTTAAAATTAATTTTAAAAAAATCTTATCGCTATAGTTTTATTATTATGAATTGAATGTTCCGGCAAACCTTGCATATTCCTTTGGAGTACACTTTGAGAAATATTCAGCAATGTCACAAACCAGCTCATGTGCTGGGCTTGGGTTGTGACTTCTCCAATTGTTGCCAACTTGCTGCTGTGTCTTATTTAAGTTATGGTCCTGTTCTAGATATTCTCTTTGTGATGGATTCTTGTTTGAATATTCTGTAGCAGTTCCAAAAGGCCATTTGAACCATTCATTGTGCTCCAAATCAATAGCTCTCCAGTTAGTGAGGTAATTAGCTGCATGGATTCCTATGTTCATTTATAATTTGTATATATCCAAGTTGCACAGCACATTGTCCAAATATGCTAGACATACAAAATGAGATTCTAGCCTTACATATAACTGACAAAATGTGAGGAGTCAAACAAGCTTCTTCCTTGAATGTGTGTGTGCACATGAGTGCATGCACATGTGTGATGTTTTCTGGACTTCAGACATATAGATTTCTTTGCATAGCCCATTCTTATGATTGGAAGGGCATTGAGTCCATCACTTGGGATGATGGCTGGACTACTCTTACAAGCTGATGGTAGCTCTGCTCAGCAATTTCAGCATACAATACTAGTCACCAGGATGGGTGCACAGATCTCAATAAAGTGTAAAGATTAACGTAAGGGAATGGATTCTTTGACTTTTAGAGCAATGAATGTGCATCCTTCTTAAACACTTCAGCATTGCACTATGTTTTTATATTGTTTCTGTTTACTTTTTATAGCATATCAATTTATAAAGGAGTTTGATGTCCTCGAACATGCATCAAGCATGAAATCACAATTTCTTGCATATACATGCATATTTCTAAGTTGCTCCTTATGGTCATAGATGATCCATGATAGTATGTACTAGTATGCTAACATGGACAACTAGAAAAAGCCCAACCAGTGTACTGAGTTGATCACTATGAGGAATGGAGTAGTCATATGCCTTCTTGAAAGATACTCTTCTATATGTGGTGCAGCTCATTGTGGCCTAGACCCTTATTTGCAACCACTTGTGCTCAAGTTGTTGATATACAAAAGAAGAAATCAAACAATAGCTATCTACTAATCTATGTAATATCTCCAATATAATGGCTATGTAATGAAATTGTCCCATGATAAATAGTATAGGGCAACAAAGGACCCTAACCACATGTATTAAACTGATAATAAAATATTACAAGGTTAACATAGAGGAGTGATATTATGCTACACCATTATATTCCCCAGCCATTCCCTATCTAGTGAGGTAGGAGAGGATTGGTATGATTCATAAGGGGTTGGGCTTGGGCACCATGTCAATTCCATTTTGAATTAGGGATTAATTGGGAAATACAATGGTACGGCGTAGCCTTTTTCAAAGTAGAACATTGGTCATGTAAGACAGCAACAAGTTTCATACATTGGTGCAACACATTCTCCTCCTCCTTTATATCCTACACGTAAACAGTCTCGCTTGCAGTATGGGATATCTCTGCATCTTCCCACACAAACATATCGTGCTTGTGCTGCAACAACAAAATAACACTTAAATTAGCATACACATATAAACTTGCATGCATAAAGTGTGTAAAGTATCCAAGCATAATTAAGGTGCGGGATTGTATTTTAAATGGTAAATGAAAAGGAATAATTTGATTAGAGGCCTCCCATATATAGCTTTTAGAGGCCTCCCATATATGGCTTCCTTTTCTTCTTATTTTTTGGCAATAAAAAAGATATGTACCATAAGCAAAGAGTATAGTAAGAGTTGCGATGATGATGAAAAATTTGAAGGCAGTAGAAGAAGTGGTGGCCATGTCGAACTTCTTTGATCTAGTTTGACGGCATGTACAAAGGTTTCAAATTTATATTGTACAAGATGAGCACTTTTTGTTAAGCAATAACTACAGAACAGTAACATATGTCTTAGGAAGGTTTTGTCTCCTTTAATTACCATTACACATTATTGGATCGTTTTCATAGGAGTTTTATATATCTATTGCTTTAATAGAACCGAAACATAATATTTTTTATTTCTTCACAGCATCTTCTTTATTATTAGCGATTTAAGTGATTTGGCAACCATATCGCGTAACATGCTTGAGAATAATAGGATCCATTAAATCTTTTGATCAGCAACCTTTAAAAGTTGAAGAGAGGAAAAGGCGTGATGAAAAAGGCAACAACAGTGTATTTAATTCCATTTGTCAAACATTTCATTTTGGCTTAATTTAGTTTTAAATTTTACAGGTTATGCAGTACTTAATGCCTTTCATGGTTTTCTTTTGGCTTAATCTTAATTTATAAATGTTTATTCAATTACAACCAACTATCGGGTCCATAAATTAAGATGGGTTCAAAGTGTTAAGTCGCTAAGTCATCATATTATACATAAAAATTATATATAAAAATATCATATATAGTTGCTTGACAAACAATACATACACTTTTCATAATTTTCTTAGAAAATAAGGGGGTAACCATTACTTGAATTAATAATAATATTTTTCATACAAAGGTGGATGGAACACCTACCTTAACTTCTTCAAAAAGAATTTAATAGTTTAAAATTAAAACCAATGATAGGCTATCCAAATTTAAGATCAAAACTACTATTGAATATTTCCTATATTATAGAAAATGATTATAAATAAAATTCATATGCTTTGATGGTCTCTAACCTTATCACCAAGTAAGTGCCAAATGTTAGTTTTATTAGCATTATACTCTATTTTACTATAGTATAATCTATCAAAATCTAGGGAATTTAGATCTAACTATATTTTAGGACGTCTCAATCAAGATTCATAAACTAAATTTCCTTTATTTGCGTGTCCTATCATATATTTTACAATACTAGTATTATTTTTGTAACAACTTTCAATATACTTTAGAGAATATCAAAATATATGACTTTTGCTTTTTAGATATTTTTGATTCTACAAATCATATTTAGCAATTTAAATCTTCAATTTACATCACTTATAATTTATGTCAAAGTCATTAACTCCTTAAAACATTAAGTAATAGGCTGAAGTCCAGGTATTGGAGTAGATTGATCTTAGTGCTCACGATAATAAGATACCGAGTAAGAGAGATTGAAACAAGGTTCGTACAAGCAAAACTAAACCCTTGCCATCGTATCATGGAATGATGAGATTGTAAATCTTAGGCTATGACTCTTTGGTTTCTTTTTCATTATAAAAATGTGGAGTGCATAAATTCAAATCAAAATTTTGTAAGTAAATTTGAGCTTGATATGTAGAATGGAAGTAAGAGAAATAATAGATTTTTGTGATCTTCCATTTGATTATTTTTTTTGTTATTTATGTGATTGGATAAGTATGTTGCATTTTTTTTAATGATTTCTTAAAATAATAGTAAATCAGACTATATCATTTCTAAAGAAGAAAAAAAATATCGAAAGATGAGTAGAGTTACGATGCAAGCGTACATATATCATAGGAGATATTTTTTTTTATAAACAATAAAATGTCTAAGTCAAGCATATTTTACATAACTTCTCTACAAAGAATAATAATGATTTATCTTTCTTGCAAGCTTGTACATTATATGTTTCCTAATTTTGGATTTCATGAAATATAGATAAGAAATCCTACACCTCACTTAATTCTAACAATAAACATAGGCAAATAGTTAAAAATTTGTGTTCCTAGATATTTTGGAGATCATACCGAAATTCTTACAAATCTATGCAAAATTGTGAAATTTGAATTTGATGTTGAGGAAGCAAGAACACATTAAAACCTAGATTTGATGCGGTGGTTGTTCAGTCCTTTGGAACCAATAAAGCGATATTGAAGGCTCATTTATCCTTCAAAATTGCTTCATCATTACTCCTAGCTTAGCCAAAACTCACTTGAAACCAACCATAAACCTAGATGCTGGAATTCTAAGTTTTGATTCTCAATTGAATTAATTCAATAATTTTTTTTTTCATTTTGCTTTAACATAATTTATTATTATTAAAAAAATGGTTATGGCGACTCTCCAATCCAGAACATCTAGGGAAATAAATATTCCTCAATAGCAGAGAAAATATTGGAAATAATATCGACGCTTTATGTTTATATAAATCAAACCTTGCATCCTCTGCTACAAAAGACAAAAATGTTGGCCCAAAAAAAAAAAAAAAAAAGAAATTATGCCAAATCATCAGAAGATCAGACGAGACGTGATGCCATTTCTTCTTCACTCGCTCTGTTTCTTTTGTGGAACAACTGAACCAGGGCCAAAACAGAGCCATGAAATCAGCTGTCAACCCAATCGAAACACCCCACCCCCACCCCCAAAAAAAAAAAAAAGAAAAAATCGCATTTACCTTCCATGCCAGTCCCCTGTTTCCATTGATCAGGGACTTGGTCCTTTGAATCCCTTCCTGGTTGCCTCACCCGAGCATCCCACACACCTCGTCAAACGGCTGGAGAATGCCTTTTTTAACCCAGATTTCATCCGCCAACTTCGCTCAGTCCTCTGAAATCGGCTTCCTATCCTATGATTGTTGGACAAATTTGGCCAAGGATTGTGTGTCGTAAACGCCGAATCCTCAAGCTTCTCCCTTTAAACAACCGCCAGCAATATTCTACGCTTGATACCTTCACTTCCGAGTGCTGTGATTGCCGATAGTAGGAAGCCTTAGTGAAGGAAAACTCTGTTCTTCTCTCTCATCTCCCATCTTCTTCGTTGCCGTCTTAGTTAAGGAAAACTCTGTTCTTCTCAAAGATCTGGTCGTGGAGGCCCTTTATTTACCTTTGTCTCTCCATTCCTCCTCCTCAGACTAACCGGCAGCCGTGTTCATAACATGGTCCTTCCCTCTTCGCTGCATTGTACTGGGCAACTAGTTTACCCTCCTTCAATCAAGACGACCTCTGACCGTCTCTCTGTTCAACCAATCCCCTGTTCATCATCCTTTTCTTTTCTGTTTTTCCCTTAAAATGGAGCCCTGCTAGGCCAAGCCTTGCCCCAAGCCCCTTTCTAACCTGATTCCATGGGTCATGAATCTTGGAATTAACCAGGACCTGCTAAAGAGTACAATTAGAAACCCTACATGTTTTTCTGTTGATGGCATTTGCATGAATAATTAAATGAGTTATATATATATATATATTTGAGATGATGTAGTACAGTTTGTTTTGTATTATTTAAAAAAAACTATGAATTTTATGCATAAATAGCGTGATGTAACATGGATTAAAGTTGAGGTTTGATTGGACGATTGGTTTTCATATTAGCCCGTTCGATTAGTCACGCATTGTAGATTGCTCGCTATAAGCCAAAGTATGGCACTATGGATGCCGGGTCATAGAGCGAAGTATGGTGTTATATACAGCCTACCAAAGACCGAACCACTAGAGGTTGAAGTGAAGTATTGTTGATTATCTCACCACGGGCTAAAGAGTGATCATGGTTAATCTAAAGTTTAATTACATTGACTTAATGTTGATATATATTTTGCAGATATTTATACTGGCATGTGATTATTTTATTCTATTTTATCTGAGTAAATGCATAACTTAGAAAAAATGCAGCGTAGAAGTTTCATGATGCATATGTTATTTATGTTTATATCTATTTGCATTTTTGGGATTTTTACTGAGCTTCTTTAGTTCATTATATTTTTTAAATTTTTATTATTTTGAAGGGCCTTCAAACAACTAACTTGAGATTGGATTGGGTAGCATAGAGGTGCCTAAATAAGCTAACTCAAATACGATGTAATTCAACTTTTATCTCAGTAATGTTTTGCTCAATCTTTATTTAAAATTAATTTTAAAAAAATCTTATCGCTATAGTTTTATTATTATGAATTGAATGTTCCGGCAAACCTTGCATATTCCTTTGGAGTACACTTTGAGAAATATTCAGCAATGTCACAAACCAGCTCATGTGCTGGGCTTGGGTTGTGACTTCTCCAATTGTTGCCAACTTGCTGCTGTGTCTTATTTAAGTTATGGTCCTGTTCTAGATATTCTCTTTGTGATGGATTCTTGTTTGAATATTCTGTAGCAGTTCCAAAAGGCCATTTGAACCATTCATTGTGCTCCAAATCAATAGCTCTCCAGTTAGTGAGGTAATTAGCTGCATGGATTCCTATGTTCATTTATAATTTGTATATATCCAAGTTGCACAGCACATTGTCCAAATATGCTAGACATACAAAATGAGATTCTAGCCTTACATATAACTGACAAAATGTGAGGAGTCAAACAAGCTTCTTCCTTGAATGTGTGTGTGCACATGAGTGCATGCACATGTGTGATGTTTTCTGGACTTCAGACATATAGATTTCTTTGCATAGCCCATTCTTATGATTGGAAGGGCATTGAGTCCATCACTTGGGATGATGGCTGGACTACTCTTACAAGCTGATGGTAGCTCTGCTCAGCAATTTCAGCATACAATACTAGTCACCAGGATGGGTGCACAGATCTCAATAAAGTGTAAAGATTAACGTAAGGGAATGGATTCTTTGACTTTTAGAGCAATGAATGTGCATCCTTCTTAAACACTTCAGCATTGCACTATGTTTTTATATTGTTTCTGTTTTTTTTTTTTTTTATAGCATATCAATATATAGAGGAGTTTGATGTTCTCAAACATGCATCAAGTATGAAATCACAATTTCTTGCACATACATACATATTCCTAAGTTTTTTCTTGTGGTCATGGATGATCTATGATGGTATCTACTGCTGCGGTAACATCGACAATTAGAAAAGCCCCAAGCAGTGTACTAAGTTAATCCTAGAGGAATGGAGGAGTCATATGCCTTCATGAAGATGCCCTTCTGTATATGGTGCAGCTTATTGTGACTTAGACCCTCATACGAAAGAAAAGATAAAACAATAGTTACCCACTAATCTTTGTAGTATCTCCAACATAATGGATATGTAATTAAATTGTCTTATGATCAATAGTATAGGGCAACAAAGGACCCTAACCACATGCATTACATTGTGTTAATAAAATATTACAAGGTTGCACCATTGTATTCCCTAGCCATTCCCTATCCAGTGAGGTAGGAGAGGATTGGTGTAATTAGGAAATACAATAGTGTAGCATAGCCTTTTTCAAAGTAGAACATTAGTCATGTAAGACAGCAACAAGTTTCGTACATTGGTGCAACACATTCTCCTCCTCCTTTATATCCTACACGAAAACAGTCTCGCTTGCAGTATGGGATATCTTTGCATCTTCCCACACAAACATATCGTGCTTGTGCTGCGACAATGAAATAACACTTGAATTAGCATACGCATATAAACTTGCATGCATAAAGTGGGCAAAGTATCCAAGCATAATTAAAGTGCATGATTGCATTATAAATGATAAATGAAAAAGAATAATTTAATTAAAGGCCTTCCATAACTTCATTTTCTTCTTATTTTTTCTAAAATAAAAAAGATATGTACCATAAGCAAAGAATATAGCAAGAGTTGTGATGACGATGAAAAATTTCAAGACAATGGAAGAAGAAGTGGCAGCTATGTTGAACTTCTTTGATCGTGTTTGAGAGTATGTACCAAGGTTTCAAATTTATATTGTTTAAGATGAGTACTCCTTTGTTAAGCAATAACTATAGAGCAGTAACGTGTGCCTTGAGGAGGTTTTGTCTCCTTTAATTGTCATTAGGCATTATTGGATCATTTTCATAGGAGTTTCATATATCTATTTCTTTAATAGAACCGAAACATAATATCTTGCATTTCTTTAGCGCATCTTCTTTACTATTAGCGGTTTAAGTGATTTGGCAACTATAAATATAACATGCTTGAGAATAATAGGATCCATTAAATATTTTTTTGGCACCCTTTGAAAGTTGAACAGAGGAAAAGGCAAGATGTAAAAGGCATCATAGTGCATTTAATTCCATTTGTCAAACATTTCAGTTTGACTTAATTTGGTTTTAAATGTTAGCGGTTATATAATACTTAATGCTTTTCATGGTATTCTTTTGGCTTAATCTCAACATATAAATGCTTACCATATAGAACCAGCTATTGGGTCAATAGTTCAGGATGGGTTCAAAGTGTCAAGTCGCCAAGTCATTGTATCGTACATAAAAATTATATATCAAAATATCATATATAGTTGCTTGATAAATAATACACACTTTCCATAATTTTCTTAGAAAACAAGGGTTAACCATCACTTGAATTAAAAACAATATTTTTCAAAAAAAGGTGGACAGAAAACTAATTTTTATTTCTTCAAAAAGAATTTAATAGTTTAAAATTAAAACTAATGATGGGCTATCCAAATTTAACATCAAAACTATTATTGAATATTTTTTATTTTTAAAAAAATGATTAGAAATAAAATTTATATGTTTTAATGTTCTCTAACCTCATCACCGAGTAAGCACCAAAATTGCTAGTTTTTATTAGCATTACATTGCATTTTACTGTAGTATAATCTATCAAAATCTAATGAATTTAGATCCAACTATGTTTTACGACGTCTTAATCATGATTCATAAATTAAATTTCTTTTATTTGTGTATCCCATCATATATTTTACAATACAAAAAATAATACTAGCAAGGTATACCATATTGACTCATATCGTCCATGCTATATCGTACTAGTAAGATACCAAGTCTCAATTTGATATGAACTAAATTAGTTCGAGCTAAGTGGAACCAATATCTACCTAACTATACTGCTTGATATCAAGTGGTATTATAATTAAGAGTAAAAAAAGAATAGATATCCTGTCTTAATATAGAATGCATACCATACTGTACCAACTTATGCGTGTCGTACTGGTAATATACTGGTATGGATTTCATTACTGACTTTGCAGGCCTTGAATACCTAACTCACTCCATGTAATACCTTAAAAATAGTTTCACATTGAATGGAAAAGAAAAGTTTGAAATGCTAATAACTTAAGTTTACCTACTACTAATTAACTTTCACTCAAATTTTTAAGGACCATGTGGTTTCGGCCTGGGTTAATTAGGCCAACAGGTGGGTTTGGGGCATTATAAATGATATCAGAGCCAATCCGAGTGTGTGAAAGTTGATGGACATAAGGAAAGGGCCACCTATGAGATGATGACAAAGTTTCTCCATGGTGTGGAGCCACCCTTGCAGCACTAACGATCCGGTTACACTCATTTTGCAAATATATACATTTTTTATCTAAATCTCAGGAGCATGGTGAAGAGTGTCATTTAGCAGTTCAATAGATTGATTCGTATTCAAATTTTGCAAACATATACATCTATATATTTTTCTTTATATAGGTTGGGTTGTAATGTGGATTGTTTAGCTACTGCATTTTGGTTGATTATTGAGAGTGAAATGATTTTGTTGGGCATTCAGACTTGAACCTAAATCGAGCACCCATGGTTGGATTGAGTCAATAAGAAAGTTTAAGGTAAACTTAAATGTATGATTACTTATTTGTCATTTGAGTTAGATAAAGATAAGATTTAAGAGACCCAAAAAAAACTCTTATGAAAGAGATAGAATTCTCATAAAAAAATTCATAAATAAATGGCTCTCATATATATATATATATAGGGGATTTATAAGAGATGCTTCATGAGAAATAAAGCATGGGGGCATGAGCGAGAGATCTCACCATAGCATCTCTATTTTTTGAACTGAAAAATAAATCTTAATCATATCCTCATGAAAGAGTGCCAACCACTGCTCTGAAATGTTTGGAAATGGGTACTGTTTTATCTGAAAGGCTTCTAGTCAATTAGGTGCTCAATATAAAGTGGAAAAATCTTAACTATAGGAAGATGACACAGGAGAATTTTATAACCAAAGTAACAAAATGCTTTCCTCAATTACATTACCAACCAATAACAGTTAGCTACGCATGTTTATGATTTGTCTGTGTCTCCAAAACATGGTTAAATTAGCCATTGTGATGCATCCACATATCTTATAGCATTCATGCTATTTTGGTCTTGAATCACAAATACAATGGGTTCTGAATAACTATTGGAATGACTTTGTTCTCTAGTTTCACCAAAGTGGTCTTCAACTGCTTCACTGGCTTTTATATTTGTGATATGCTTCTGTAAGTTATTTGTCATGGAATTTCAAAAGTTGGTAGCCATTGTTTCACTCAATATCAGGCTTAAGAAAGGAGCTCCTTATGTACAGCCAGAGAAGAGGAAATGAAGCTGGTCCTTTTATGACCATTTGAAATAGAGAGAAACCAGAAGTGCCTAGGAAAAGCCACATCTCTAGCATTAGCATCTAGGATAGTAGTAAGCTCATCAGGCGACGGTCACTCCAATACTGACTATAGGATGATTACTCCAACTTCTTGATGGATCAAAGTAATAATAGATGAAGACATTGAGATCAATTTCTGATTCACCCAATCACAATATTGAAATCCTCTTCAATAACATAACCAGCTGCAGTAATAGAGGTTTGACCATTTAATACCATACCATGTAGCTGTGAGTTCAGCATAAGGAACTGCCCAAGCTCATCACGAAGAATAAAGCTTGCATCTACCTTATGTGACCAAATTGAGCCATCAAAATTTAGCTTAATCCAATTAGGGGGTGGAGAGCACCAAGAGGTAGCAGAAGTTAAAGAAGTTCCTGCAAGAGTAGAGCATTGGCAGGGTATTGGTTAGATACAATTTTTATTGGTAGAGAATTGGCTAGGTACAATCTCCATTGGTAGGACATTGATTAGGCACAACCCTCGTTAGCAGGATATCAAACATAGTTAACTAGGTTTCAAATTCTATAATAAAATATATCCAATTGCAATCCATATCAATATAAATTTTCGACCCAGAAAATGTATTCTAAGCTAAATTTTGAATATGTATGCATAATTTCTAAAAATAGTATATACTATTATAATTAGAAAACATGCAATCGCAAAATTCATGAATTAATTATAATGCTTTGATATCAATATTTTATTAAAAATAGGTATTCATATAAAAATCTAAGAAAGGTAAACCATCACTTATCTCATATATATATATATATATATATATATGAATTATTGCAATCCCAATTGTTGCCCAACTAAGCAACCCAAGAGGAGGGGTAAATTGGGTTCCTTTTAAAATTTTAAACAATGATGTGCAATACTTGTAAAGTTATAAGTGTGAGTGAAAGTGCAGTGACAAATTTGAAACACACAGCAAGAACAGTGGAAGGCACACACAAACACAAAGGTTTATAGTGGTTCGGTGCTAACCCTTGCACCTACATCCACTCCCCAATAACTCTTTGGGAATTTTCACCACTAATCGTTCTCCAACAATTACAACCTAGCTTACTTAGCTAGCTTTTTGTTTCCAGGCATAAGGGAGCCTTTATAACCACCAATTAAGGGTTTGGCACACCCCTCACAAGTTTCAACCAAGTTGAAACTCAACAAGTTACAATAAGAAACAAGTTCAATATGAATAGCTCCTTAATGAGCAAATAAATACAATAAAGAGCACTTTATAGTTTTGAAGCCTTTTTCTATTGAATGAGCTTCTCTTCTTTGAATGCTTGAAGTTAAGAACACTTGATGAAGCTTCAAGAGTGGTTGGTGAGAGCTTTGAATGGGCTTCAATGGATTTTCAAACTTCAGCTACAGTGATTTTTGAAAACTAGAGCAGGCTGAATTTTTTTTGGATTTGGCTTGATAAATCTCTCTTTTTCTCACTTGTAATCCTTCAAAAATCCACTTAACTTCTTGCTAATCCATCCCATTAACTTGTATTTATAGTTAGTTGAGGGATTGTACCGTTGAATGGCCGTTTCCGAACATTGGAATGTCAGAACTAGCCGTTGGGCAAGTTCCCAAGTCGTTAGTCGGTTCTAGAGCCGACTAACCTGGGAATTTCTTCTTCCCAAGCAAGGTTAGTCGACTCTAGAGCCGACTAACACCACAGTAGTCGGCTCTAGAGCTAACTAACATGGGTAAACCCACTGTTTTTCCACCAGAAGTCGGCTCTAGAGCCGACTAACTTGAGGAAAGTCTCTATATGGCCACAGTAGTTGGTTCTAGAGCCGACTAACACATAAATTTCTTCTGTAAACACTTCTCTGACACATTTTTGGCTTGTTAACTCATATGTGGGTCGGCTTAGGGCTTCCTTCTTCCATTCCAAGTTCCAGTAGTTGCCGTGGGAGTTGACTAATGTCTCCAAAACTTGAAAAATTGTTCCACAGACTTGAAAAACTATTGAATCTTGAACCTCCTACACTTGATAATTTTGCCAAAGATCTGAGTTTTACTTAATCTGACCTTGAGTCCTTCTTCTCAGATAGTGGGATTCTCTCTCTTGAACTACATACTGATTTTGACGTTTGGAATTCGTTTAGATATTCTTGATAACTCTTGTATACCGCAAGTCACATTGATCTATACCAAAATCATCAGTAACCTACTTAATTATTTTGTGATCATCAAAATCAATGCAGGGTCAATAATCTCCCCCTTTTTGATGATGACAAAACTATTAAGTATAAGATAAAAATAATAATTTAAAGCAGTGCAACATTGAACTTAGCACAAGGTTGAGATTATTTGGCTTATGTCAGGAGAGACTTCTAAGTCAGTTTCATATGTAAGTTTTGTGCCAAAAATCTTGAAAAGAGTGTTAAAAGTAAGAATTATGAGTCAAAAATTAAAAAATTTCATCTGAGTACTTCAAAAATAATATAACATTCATTTTTCATGTTTTGAACTCAGAGAAATCAGATTTTTGATGGGATTTATAGTAAATTTTAACCTAAAAAGCTGAATTTTCAGCAAAAATTTGAATTTTTCATGAAAAAGTTAAATGAAGATTAATTTCAGTGTCAAATTCAAAAGTTATGTGCTGAGAATGAAGATTTATGCTAATAAACTTTGTTTTAATGCTGAAATCATAATTTTAAACCAAAAAATTTAGAGTTTCGGCAGTTAAAACAGAATGTGCCAAAAGCGTGCCAAAAATTTGCATAGTGTGCCAAAACTTTGATTTTTGATGTTAAAAATTGCGAGAAAAGTTTTCAAACAAAACTTAATTGTTTTAAAGAGAAGTAAGATGAAACTAACAAGTTTTGTCTCTCCCTTTTTGAAAAATTTCAAAAAGATTATCTTATTTTCAAATTTACTCCCCCTAAATATATGCTCTCATTGTTCCATTTTAAAATTATGAAACATGCTGAAACTTTTTGAAAACTTGCTCAAACATGATGTACTATTTTTAAAAACTTGAATAACTTACAGAAACATAATGAAAAATTTTTGAAATTTGCTGAAACATGATGAAAAAGTTTTGAAAAATTTTCTGAAACTTGACAAGAAGATCCTTCTCCTTTTTTTTTAAATGTGTCCTTACCCTCTTTGATCCTCTTTGATCTTTTTATGGGTCCATTCTCCCCCTTTTTGTCATCAATCAAAAAAGAAGTGAAAGATTAAGCACTTAGTTTTATACATCTCATCCTTGATAATTCAATATTGAAAATTTTTATGACAAATAAAAAATCTTATATAGTTAACATAAGACATTTCACAAGAAGAAAATTTCATACACAGAATTATATAAAAGGAAACATTTCATTAAACATAAGATTTCATACATAGGATTTCATATAAAGGATTTTTATAACATGACATTTTGATATAAGCATTACAATCATCAAGTTCTAACATAAACATTTTAATACATAGAGATCCTAATACATTCTAAACACAACAAGATAACCTAAGCTACTCCTCATCTGAGGATACAACAGATGGCTGAGCAGAAGATCCAGCACCACATCCTTGTGGAGGAGGACGATAAGATGCATGTGGTGGCCTGAAGCGGGGGTGAGCAGATGTGAAGCCAGGCTGGGGAGGTGGCTGAGCAGGATGGGTAGGTGACTGGAATGCAACTGGAGCAAGCTGGTCGCTGATGGTGGAGACCAAATGGTGAAGGAGACCAATAGATATCTCCAGTCTCTTAGATTTTTCAGCAAAGGTCACAATCTGAGCTCTCAGCTGTCTCACTTCTTCAGCCACATGGACTAACTCCTCAGAGTCACGATCAGATCCAGATTCATGACCTCTCATCTCATGCATCATCAGTCTTCCACTAATAATATTTACAGAGTGCTCCAGCCTATCCAATCTCATCATCATCTAAGTCATGTTCTTATTTACAGTAAAAATGTGAGGTACCATAGTAAAATCACCTATAGATAAGCCACTATCCCCTGAACTTTTGCTGAAGAGAGCAGCTGACACCTCTCTGACAATGTACTGCAGCTGATCCTGACTGAGCTTAATAGATGTCCTCTGGGGTGCTGTGGGCTCCTCAGGCTGCTGCCTAGTACTTGGTCCAGCCTCCTCATGTGAGGAAGTAGATGGACCCTTAGCCTCAGCTGGCTCATCTGCCTCTGCCTCTCTTCCTCTTCCTCTGGTTCATCGCCCATTAATCTTTACAAAACCCATTCGACGCAAAGAATGTTCATTGTAGAAGTCCGAATGGTGCAGCTTAGTGGATTCTTCACCCTTCAGTCTTACTCCAAAATACTTAAAGAAATAGGTGAGAAGCATACCATAGGGAAGAGCAGATCTGGCTCTGTTGATTGTTTCTCTCCACACAGTCAACATCAAATCAGGGAGATCATAGGGATGTCACTGACAATGTGATACATGAGGGTCAGATCCTTTTCAGTGACAAGGTTGAAGCTACCAGTTCTAGGGATGAAAATCCTAGAGATGATGTGATGGAGTAGTCTCATTTCCACATTTAGGGTGTTGGCCTCCAAACGGTCTACACCCTCTCCATCCTCAATTCCTAGGATAGTCTCAATCCTGTGAGCTCTATCCTCAGGAGAATCCTCACATACTCCACCAACAAGGACTCTTAAGATATTTCTAATGGAGACACGGTCCAGCTCAATAATAACACCTTTCACTATGGAAGAAGCAGAGGTGAAATCAACAGAGAGATTCTGGTAAAACTCTCTTACCAATTTCGGATAGATTGCAACCTCTGTCTTGCACAAGAAGCTCCATCCCCTTTGCTGAAGCATTTGCCCAATAGTGAACCGTTCCCGGGCAAGGAATCCAAAGTCCACGATCCTTCAATTTGAAATAGCTCTTGTGGACAAGGATTGGATGCCAGAGAACCTTGAGGGAGAGGGCACGGCAGGAGCTTGTGCGCCTCTCTCACGGAAGCTCTCTGGGGCTTCTTCTTGCTGCACACGGGGGATCCTCATCCGTGGAGCCATGGAGCTAGGGCGCTAGATCTGAAGGGAAGAAGGGATCTAGAGAGGGTGGAGGGAGGGGTTTAGAGGGTTCTAGGCTTGGGGGAAGAGTTGGGAGAAGATGGGAAAGAAATGAGGAAGTGGGAGTCCAAGAGGCGTTCGGTTTTCTTTTAAACCGAGCGTCTCTTGGAGTTAGTCGGCTCCCATGCCGACTAACTCCATGTTAGTCGATTCCCCAGTCGACTAACATGGGGAGCAAGACGCTAGGCCTCCAGAAAATCCAAGAATCTTCATTGAAAAAGATTTTTACAAGCTACGCATGTTATGGGATCTTGAAGAGGGGTCAGTTGGGCTAATTGTCATGATTTTTAATATTTAAATGTATGTCCAGAAAAAATTTAAAAAATCAATCTATGTAGCTGACTCATTCTGACAGGGGGTCAAACATGCCAAGTTCTCTTCTGATTTCATAAAATTTATTTTTATCAAGGGGTTTTGTGAAAATATCAACTAATTGCTTATCAGTACTAACAAATTCAAGGATTATATCTCCATATTGAACACGATCTCTAATGAAATGATGTCTAATTTCAATGTGTTTGGTCCTAGAGTGTTGAATTAGAATTTTGGTCAAATTAATGGCACTAATATTGTCACATTTTATGAGAATGTCTTTAAGTTTAATGTCATAATCCTCTAGTTGTTGCTTAATCCATAAGATTTGAGCGCAACAACTTCCAAACGACTATGTATTCGACCTCGGTACAGCAGACAAAGCAACTGAAGTTTGTTTCTTGCTAAACCATGAGATTAAGTTAACTCCTAGAAATTGGCAAGTTCCACTAGTTGATTTTCTATCAATTTTATAACCAGCAAAATCAGAGTCTGAGTAACCAATCAGATCAACAGTGGATTGCTTAGCATACTAAAGACTAAGATTTTTAGTACCATTTAAATATCTTAAGATTCTTTTCACAGCATTTAAATGTGTTTCTTTAGGATTAGCTTGAAATCTAGCACACATGCATACATTGAATAAAATATCAGGCCTACTAGTAGTTAGATATAAAAGTGATCCTATCATACCTCTATAAAGCTTTAAATCTGCTGATTTACTATTATCATTCAAATCAAGTTTGCAAGATAAGCTCATAGGGGTACTGGCACATTTAGAATTCTCCATGCCAAATTTTTTTAGAATTTCTCTTGTATATTTGCTTTGGCTAATGAAGATTCCTTCTACATTTTGTTTTATTTGAAGTCCAAGAAAATAGTTGAGTTCACCTATCATGCTCATCTTGAACTCTCCCTATATGAGCTTAGCAAAATCTTGGCACAAAATTTCATTAGTAACACCAAAAATGATGTCATCCACATAAATTTGCACAATAAGCATATCATCATTTTCTATTTTTATAAATAATGTAGTGTCCACATTTCCTCTAATGAAATTGTTGCTTATCAAGAATTTGCTTAATCTATCATACCATGCCCGGGGTGCTTGTTTCAAACCATATAAAGCTTTGTTCAACTTAAATACATAGTTTGGATGTTCATTATTTTCAAAACCGGATGGTTGTTCTACATAGACTTCCTCAGTAATATATCCATTTAAGAAAGCACTTTTAACATCCATTTGAAATAATTTGAAGTTTATGAAGCATGCAAAAGCAAGTAATAGTCTAATAGCTTCTAATCTTGCAACAGGAGCAAAGGTTTCATCAAAATCAATGCCTTCTTTCTGATTATAACCTTTAGTTACCAATCTTGCTTTATTTCTAATTATGTTTCCATGCTCATCCAATTTATTTCTGAAAACCCGTTTAGTGCCAATTATGGAATAATCTATTGGTCTATTAACTAGGATCCATACATTGTTTCTTTCAAATTGATTTAATTCTTCATGCATTGCATTTATCCAATTTAGGTCATTTTTAGCATCATCAAAACATTTTGGTTCAATTTATAAAACAAATGCTAAATGATTACATGCATCTCTATATGAGGATCTAGTTCTTATTCCTTGAAATGTGCTATCAATAATAAGTTCTTTAGGGTGATTGTGGACATACCTTCACTCCTTTTCCAAATCATGTATATCTTGAGGTTCAGCTCGTTGGAGTGTTTCAATGTTATCTTCCTGATTACTTTATTCATTTGATCCTTCTTTCTCCTTTAGAGTATGTCTTGCATTCCTTCTTCAAGTAGACCTGCATCATCAACTATATCCTTCTTCCTTGATGGAAGTTCATTAGTTTCATCTAATACAACATAAATGGATTCTTCTACCACTAATGTTTTCTTATTAAATACTCTATAAGCTCTACTATTGGTAGAATATCCAAGAAAAATTTCTTCATCAGATTTTGCACCAAATTTATCAAAATTTGTTTTGCCATTATCTAGAATAAAACATGAAAATATCCAATATTTGGTTTTCTACCTTTTCAAAGTTCATATGGGGTCTTTTTTAAAATAGGTCTTATTAGAGCTCGATTCAAAACATAACATGCTGTATTGATTGCTTCAGCCCAAAAGTATTTTGGGAGATTGCTTTCACATAACATGGTTCGGGCCATTTCTTCAAGGGTTCTATTTTTTCTTTCAACTACACCATTTTGTTGAGGGGTTCTAGGTGCAGAAAAGTTATGGTTAATTCCTTTTTCATTACAAAAACTTTCAAAATATGAATTTTTAAATTCTTTTCCATGATCACTTCGAATAGATGCAACTTGAAGACCTTTTTCATTTGTTGCTTTTCTGAAAAATTTTAAAAATGCAGAAAAAGTTTCATCTTTGCTTGCTAAGAATAAAACCTAAGTAAAACGAAAGAAATCATCAATGATTACAAAACCATAACATTTATCACCTGGACTTGTAGTTCTAGTTGGTCCAAATAAATCTATATGTAAAAGTTACAAGGGCCTAGAAGTTGAAATCACATTTTTGGATTTGAATGAAACTCTAGTTTGTTTTCCAAACTGGCATGCATCACAAATTTTGTCATTTTCAAAACTTAATTTTGGCAAACCATTTACTAAATCTCTTTTAATTAGTTTGGAAAGCAAATCCATGCTAACATGAGCAAGTCTATGATGCCATAACCAGCTAGAATCATTAAATTTAGAATTCATGGCAACTAGACATTCAACATTTTGGTTATTAAGCTCATTTAGATCTACCATATAAATATTTCCATGCCTATGATCAATAAATTTTATGCTATCATCAGCAGGATTTGTAATCATGTAGACAGATGATTCAAAAATAACTTTAAAACTTTTATCACATAATTCACTAATGCTTAACAAATTATGCTTTAATCCATCAACAAGAAGAACATTATCAATAAAAGTATGGGAAGTGATACAAATTTTGCCAATGCCAATGATCCTTCCTTGAGCATTGTCTCCAAAAGTAACCACTCCTCCATCCTTAGCTTCCAAAGTGATGAATTGAGATTCATCACCCGTCATGTGTTTTAAGCATCCGCTATCCAAGTACCGTCTTCTTTTTGCATTTTGGGACACAAGACACATCTGCAACCATAATATCAAGTTATGTTCTTAGGTACCCAAGTTTTCTTGGGTCCTTTGGGGTTAGCATGAATGGTTCCTTTAGGAACCCAAATCTTCTTGATATTGTTGTTGATATAAGAGTTACATGTATAGGCTTTATGTCCTGGTTTTCCACATTTAAAACAAGTAATTTTTGAAAAGTTGTTTGGTGGGACAAAAATATTTTTCAAAAATTTCTGCTTCTTTAAAGGGTTATAACCTAGTCCAGCTTTATTAAAAACAGCCCTTTGGTTGTCAAGAATTATTTGCAACTTTGTGGAACTTAAAGTAAATTTGTCTACAATGGGTTTCAGTTTGTTAATTTCATTTTTCAAATTTAGATTTTCCTGGGTTAAAACAGAATTCTCATTTGAAAATTTCTCTTTTTCAAAAACCAATTTTTGGACTTGATTTTTCAAATCTTTGTTTTTGCTGCCTAACTTTTTGAATTCAGCAAGTAAATCATAAAAAGCATATTGCAATTCATCAAATGTAAATTCAGTTTGAGAGTTAGGTATTACCTCTTCTTCACAAGCCATGAGGCACAAGTTTGTTGTTTCTTATTTCTCATCCTCTGAACTTGTGTCATCACTATCACTCCAAGTTGCCATCAATGCTTTCTTCTTAGCCTTTTTGGGACCTTTCTTTAATTGTGGACAGTCAACCTTGAAATGTCCAGGCTTCTTGCATTCATAGCATGTGAAAGGCTGCTCCTTATCTTTCTCCTTGCTGAAGTCTCCTTTCAACAGTGGCTTTCTCTTCACTCCTTGTTTCTTCTTCCTCATGAATCTTTTAAATTTTCGTGTGATGAGAGCAAGCTCATCATCCCCTTCACTCTCTTTTGAAGATTCATCACATTCATCCTTTTGATCTGAACACTTTAAGGCCATGGTTCTTTTCTTCTTGGACTCCTCCTCATCAAGATGTTGTTTGACTTGAATTTTATGGGTCATCAGTGATCCCATGAGCTCTTCTAGAGGAAGGATGTTGAGGTCTTTTGCCTCTTGAATTGTAGTCATCTTGGCTTCCCATGACCTAGGCAAAGATTTCAAAATTTTTCTCACTAGATCACTGTTAGTATAAGACTTTCGAAGGCTTTTAAGGCCATTCACAATATCAGTAAATCTAGTGAACATATCAGCAATGGATTCATTTGGTTCCATTTTAAACAGTTCATATCTATGTACAAGCATGTTAATTTTAGATTCTTTCACTTGATTTGTGCCTTCATGGGTGACCTCAAGTCTATCCCAAATTTCTTTAGCAGAAATACAAGTGAAAATTCTATTAAACTCATTTGCATCAAGAGAACAATATAAAACATTCATGGCTTTAGCATTCAGCTAAGCCATTTTCTTATCATGCACATCCCAATCCGCTTCCAGTTTGGGTATTTCAAGACCATTTGTTCTAAGGATGGATGTGTGAGGGCCATTGACAATGATATTCCATAGATCATAGTCAAGTGCTTGAATGAAAATTTTCATCCTAGCTTTTCAATAAGTGTAATTTGTGCCATTGAATAAAGGTGGTCTGTTTGTGGACTGTCCCTCAGTCAATAAGGAACTCATTTGGGCTGCCATAGATCTTGGATTCTTTGTCGGTTAAGACAAATGCAAGCAAGAGAATCAAGGCTCTGATACCACTTGTTGCCCAGCTAAGCAACCCAAGAGGGAGGGGGGTGAATTGGGCTCCTTTTAAAATTTTAAACAATGATGTGCAATACTTGCAAAGTTATAAGTGTGAGTGAAAGTGCAGTGACAAATTTGAAGCACATAGCAAGAACAGTGGAAGGCACACACAAACACAAAGGTTTATAGTGGTTCAGTGCTAACCCTTGCACCTACATCCACTCCCCAATAACCCCTTGAGAATTTTCACCACTAATCGTTCTCCAACGATTACAACCTAGCTTACTTAGCTAGCTTCTTGTTTCCAGGTACAAGGGAGCCTTTACAACTACCAATTAAGGGTTTGGCACACCCCTCACAAGTTTCAACCAAGTTGAAACTCAACAAGTTACAATAAGAAACAAGTTCAGTATGAATAGCTCCTTAATGAGCAAATAAATACAATAAAGAGCACTTTATAGTTTTGATGCCTTTTTCCCTTGAATGAGCTTCTCTTCTTTGAATGCTTGGAGTTAAGAACACTTGATGAAGCTTCAAGAGTGGTTGGTGGGAGCTTTGAATGGGCTTCAATGGATTTTCAAACTTCAGCTACAGTGATTTTTGAAAACTGGAGCAGGCTGAATTTTCTTTGGATTTGGCTTGATAAATCTCTCTTTTTCTCACTTGTAATCCTTCAAAAATCCACTTAACTTCTTGCTAATCCATCCCATTAACTTGTATTTATAGTTAGTTGAGGGATTGGACCGTTGAATGGCCGTTTCCGAACATTGGAATGTCAGAACTAGCCGTTGGGCAAGTTCTCAGGTCGTTAGTCGGCTCCCGAGCCGACTAACCTGGGAATTTCTTCTTCCCAGGCAAGGTTAGTTGACTCTAGAGCGACTAACACCATAGTAGTCGGCTCTAGAGCCGACTAACATGGGTAAACCCACTGTTTTTCCATCATAAGTCGGCTCTAGAGCCGACTAACCAGAGGAAAGTCTCTATATGGCCATAGTAGTCGGCTCTAGAGCCGACTAACACATAGTTTTCTTCTTTAAACACTTCTGTGACACATTTTTGGCTTGTTAACTCATATGTGGGTCGGCTTAGGGCTTCCTTCTTCCATTCTAAGTTCCAGTAGTTGCTGTGGGAGTTGACTAATGTCTTCAAAACTTAAAAAATTGTTCCACGAACTTGGAAAACCATTGAATCTTGAACCTCCTACACTTGGTAATTTTGCCAAAGATCTGAGTTTTACTTAATCTGACCTTGAGTCCTTCTTCTTAGATACTGGAATTCTCTCTCTTGAACTACATACTGATTTTGACATTTGGAATCCGTTTAGATATTCTTGGCGACTCTTGTATACCTGCAAGTCACATTAATCTACACCAAAATCATCAGTAACCTACTTAATTATTTTGTGATCATCAAAATCAATGCAGGGTCAACACCAATCAACTCTTAATATTCGTTTCAAAACTTATTACTATTTTACAAGAATGACTATAAGATAAATTAACTAACTTTGAATGTCATCATCGTATTATAAAATCAGAATCAATGTGAAGTTCTCTAATGATATTAAATCCTTACCAATTCAAAAAAAAAAAAAAATCTTGCATGAAAGAGATAATTTTTAATCATATACAACTCTTGATTATATATTGATCATAAGGCCCATATTCCAACAAGCAAAAAATCTCTCTAAATTAGAAAAAAAATCTTCAAGAAATTAACTGATGATTTTTCATATAAAAAGAAAACTATATCAATCTAGATTCCCTTCGGACATTAAACTTTTTAGTTAACCTATTATATCCTTCCAATTACCGTTAATTAATAAATTTTTAAAGCCATCTTCTTTTCAAACTTTAAATAGATGGGTCCCCTATACCAAAGAAAGTATATGATTTTCAAGTGCTTCTTTTTTTTTAACTTTTATTTCTCATTTAGATCTTTTTGTTTAGAATTTTGTACACATATTAGTGTTGTGTTAAACTAAATGCAAGATCGTAATAAAATACCTCTATCCAATAGAACATAATAATATGTTTCAAATGCAACATAATACAACTTAAATATAAATACAAATAGCATCCCAAGCATACCCTAATCACTATTCACCAAATATATATTATAATATTATATAATATTATTAATACATAATAATAATAATATATCATCAATATATATTATAATATTAGTATATAAATAATATATTTAAATAAATATAATATTATATTTTTAGGATGCATTGGGGTAAAATTAGCTAGAATGGATTTACCATATTTAGTGTGGGATTTAGATTCCAAATTCTTCTCACATTTCAGGCAAGATCAAAATTAAATTTTAATCCTTTCCAAAAAAAACATTTACCATCTTTGGTGTGGGACATAGATTCCAAATCCTTTGGACAAGATTAAAATCAAATTTTAATTCCCTTGAGAGAAACATTGGAATTAATAAAAGAGATTCTAACCCTAGTCTTAAGATTTTTTTCGCATTTTGAATATACAAAAGAGGAAACAATATCTGATAATAACAGCGAAGATGCGCTAAATCTAGGATGGCTGCGAAGATGCGCTAAATCTAGGATGGTTGCGAAGATTCACGTTAGAGCCTCATGTCCTTCCAAGCAGGTAAACTCACCAAGATTCATGCGACCAAGGGAAGAGATCAAGGACTCGTTTGGTTCACAGAAAGTAACTTTCAGACAGAAATAGAACGTCTGAAAATTAGATTTTCAGGTATAAAATATTTAAACTATCACGTTTAATTGATCATGAAAAATAGGTATTTTTTTGGAAAAGAATGATAGTTTCTTTTTTAGGAAAGTAGTGCAAAGTATCAATCATAGGGTCTTAAAACTTTTTTTTGCCATCTAATTTTAGGTTATAAAAAATGGTTAAGAAATCAAGATACCAAAATTTTGCAACTCTCTAAACAAACATGCCCTAAAAAAATACAATAGCAAAAAAAAAAAAAAAAAAATATTCAGGATCAAAAACTAAATTGACATAATAACAAGCATCATTATGTCAAAAAAATCTCAACTAATTCTAAAAAAAAAAAATACGCTATGCTAGAAAAGTAAATCTTATGGTACCGATAAAATTTTATTTCTCCTAAAATGCAGGAATTTAAATTATATGGAAATAAAGTATTCTCACGAATAAGCCCTAAAAGCATAAATTAAATGTTTTAATTTGTAAAAAATAAAATTCCATATTCTTTCCTACCGTGAACCAAATGAGCCCCAAAGAGTTATAAGTGAGAGCTCTCCAATTGCCCCACGGAATCTCTCTGCTATTCTCCAACGAAACCACCCTCACCTTGGCTCTAAGCTTTCTTGGGTTCAATTATTCTGATTCCAATGGCCGATATCAGCGAGAACCGGGGGACAACGGCGGCGGAATGCAGAGTGAGGTGCAATCCAGCTGTATCACAGCGCAAGGTTTCGATAAGAGGAGTCCTCGGCGAGCTGCTGAGGTTGGCCAATCCGGAAAAAGCTCTCGTCACTTTGGGCATCGGCGACGCATCGTCGTACCAGTGCTTTCATAAGGGGAAGGAGCTCTTCGCCGAGGCCGTCGCCGGGGCCGTCTCCTCGGCGTCGTTCGACTGCTACGCTCCTTCCCATGGCTTCCCTTCCGCCCGCCGGTGAGCACTTCTTTTCCGATCACGCACGTCTATTTTAAAACTGTCCTCGGTGCATGGTTTAAGTCCAAATCTTAGGTTACGTTCCCTTAGCATTCGCGTGATTGGTTTAGCCCACGGCCATTGTCGATGGTGAGTAACATGAGTTCATATCTTCTCGACGCTAAATAAGAGGAGGAGTTTGTCGCGGTTTATGCGATCTAAGAGGAGTTGATATCCTCACAACGGGGGGGGGGTCACATCTTGTCTGCCAATAGAATTTTCACATAGTTTTTCGGATGCTGGAACTTGAAAGAGTCAACGATTATTATAAAAAAAATATCAATAATAACTAAAAGAAAACAAAATTGCGAATTTCCATTGAGTTGATCTTTCGAAACGTGGGACATGACTACACTGTGAGACCTGTTTGATTCGTTACGGATCAAGCCATGCACATGATGTCTTATCTCGTAAAAACAAAGAGATCAGTGGTCAGAGAGAGAGAGAGAAAAAAAAAAAAAAAAAAGAGTTGAGTTGCTTTTTGGGTTGGAGTTGCATCTTGGCTATTATCATTATATGGACTAGAATTATAAAACCGTTGTTGTGATGTTATATAATCACTCTCTTTGCTACAGTACCACATAGTTACAATTTTCTCAAAAAAAAAAAAAAAAAAATAGTGCCGCCTGTTGTAATGGTGCAGTAGTATATATATTTATGAAGACCATAATTTGGACATGTTATTTTGATATTTAAAAATGTGTATTTTAAGATTTTATTTCTTGAAAAATAATATGTGGTCAGATACTATCTCTTTTTCATTTTGGGTATAGCTAAAAATAGTTGTGATAAAAGAAAAAAAAAAAATTCAATTTGGATGGAAACCATTTCATAAATTCTATAACTAGTTTTAATTTCTTTCTTGCATGTGATTTTGTGCTGTTTTAGTTCATTACAAACCCTTGCACGCTTTTTAATATCCTAGCTTATTGTAGTCTCTATCACATCAAATATGTAATAGTTCGCCTTATAACTTTGACGTTTTTATGAGAAATTTCATGATAGCCAATCATGCTCTTTCATAAATAGTACGATCCAACATGCAAAGTTTTTTAGTTTGCATGAGTTATAAATTTGATCCACTCATATATTATTTGTAATAAGTAAAGATCTTACTTAATAAAGTTAGTCGAAAGATATTGAGTTCTTTAATCTTGAACAAGTATTTAAGATTAATATAATATATAAATAATATGAGGCTAAATATATACTAATAAGGCTCTTACATGTTGTAAATAATGAGCGATAAAATTAAAAGCACCTTATTTCTAATATAAAAAAAAAAAAACTTTTCAATCACTAACTATTGAAAAATCATCCTAACCTATTACAATATCTCCACATCTTCCTTTGAATTTAAATTTAAAAAAGCTGCACTTTAAAATTATATAATTTTTTTAATAAGGTTATGATACATTGGGTTGAAAGATAAATTATCTATAAGAAATCAATGATCAAACCATCAAAGGCTTGGAAAGAGCCTCACGGCTACCCAAGTTAAAATTATCTTTTTATTTTAATTTTCTATAATAATATTTTATATAAATCCTTTTTTTATTTTTTATATACTCCATAGTTCATATTAAGTTGGTATTGTATAAATCCATTTAAATTTTATTTGATAAGATTTTTTGCTATATATAAATAAAAAACCATAACTTTTATGTTTTTAGTTGAGATATTTTTTATATTTTAAAGCCTTTTTTTTACTCTCTAACATTATGCGGTATTTTGCTTGGTATTTTGCTTGTAGTTTGGAAACAAAATTAACCATATTGTCCTATGTCCACCAGCAGCTGATGCTTAATGGTACAAACTATAAGTCATGTTAAGTGTATCATGGCTGTCATTCTTGGCTTACTGGCCATCTAATTCTAGGAATATTTTTTTCAGCTTTATTTATGTTGCAATTATAGTAGGTTAGGGTGGAGGTTATTGCTCGACAGGTACTTAGGATGTATTTGGTAAACTGAGTTAGAAGAGGAGAGTTTTTTTAACCCTTTCTTACATTTATTTTCTACAATAATACGATAAAATTTTATCTCATGAATGACTAATTCTATTGAAGAAGGATAACTTATCCCATCAAAACAAATTTTTTTATTTATATGCTATTCAGCTATTACTTTAAATATTTTATTTTCTCTTATTCTTAAAAATATTTTCTTTTTTTTCTAAAGGTATAACTCTATTGAAGAAGAATAATTTATTTTATCAAAACGAGTAACTTTATTTGTATGTTATTCGGCTATTACTTTAAATCTCTTATTTGCTCTTATCCTTAAAAACGTCTTTTATTTTTTAAAAAATATTTTATTTGATTTATTATTCTGTTCTCTACTAAACATGAGGTAGAATAATTTTTTACTGTATCATTCTCCATTTTGCCTTTATCTTGTCCTTCTCTTTCTCTCAAACATCCTGTTTTATTTACTAAGCTCGCCTGAATCCATGTTATTAGTCTTGCAAGTAAGACAGGGAAACACTTTTTGGTAGCAATGGAGTTGTTCGGTATGGAAATGTGCGAACACAAGCAAGTGGGATTACGTTGGAATTGAATGATTGTCTTGGAAGTGAGCCTTGTTGAAGTTTAACGAGTGACGCCTGCAAGAACTTCGAGAAAGACACTCAATTTTTCTGGTTTCAATCGCTCGAATGGTTGGACTCAAGTCAAAGTCACATTCCCTTGCTTGAGAAATATTTTGCAAAAAAATTGAGTGAAGAGAGATTGACATGGGCTTATTTTGTCCTCAACCATGTTTTGAGCCACAAAGTACCCGGTTTCTTCATCACTCCAGAGAGAGAGAGAGAGAGAGAGAGAGAGAAACATTTTTAACCATCCAAATTGTTTCCCCTCATCCCCTGTTGATGATCCTAAGGCCCACATGTTACTTAAAACTTCAATCATCATGGAACGAATACTTTGAACCACCTCAGTCTCATTATATATATATATATTTATTTATTTCAGTTGATTAAATTTTTTATCTTTATGAAAAAACTCTAAAAAAGAAAAGAAGAAAAGAGAAAAAAAATCATGAAAGAAAAAGAATTTTTTAAAAAAACTTAAGTAACATACAACTGACTTATTAATATCGAAGCGCATGTTTGGTATAGTTATTCTTTTATGCTTTCATCTTTATAAATTAGTGAAATACAATGTCCAGATCGCTATAGATGATAGAATTTGTACAAAACTTCACTTTAACTTTTACCATTCCTTCTTTTATTTTCACTTTTTTTGGAAAGTAATAAATTTTTGTTACCAAAATCTCTAAAGATTTTATCTTCATATTGTTCATCTAGCTTGCTTTTCTTGAGTTTTTAAAAACACAAATAAAAAACAAAAGCAATGTCAAATAGGCCATAAAGTAATCATACTAATTAGGTGAAGAACCAAGTGATTTAGTTGCATGCCTTGTTAATCACTATTAGAAACAATCAACAGCACACAATAAGGAATATTTTTTTGATATACCTCTTCATCTCTTCCTTTGTTCTTGTGAAGCTTTCATTATATAACCCAAACCAATAGATTTATCGCTTCCAACACTCCAATTTCATCCAAGATTGAAGAAGTGGTTATTAAAATTCCTTCTTAAGATCTTACATTCATAAATCCAAGAGAAATGATAGTGGTAACCCTAGAGAGAATGCTAGAAAGAGAGAAGGTATATGGAGAGTTCTTGGAAAGAATACATAATATTTTTCAACAAATTTTTTTTTTCTCCTGATTTTGCTGCAAAGAGAAGTTACTTCGATAGTGAGGGTGGTTAAAAGATCATTAATAACTATCTATCTATATGAGTGGATCATGAGTCTCGATCTAAT
This sequence comes from Metroxylon sagu, assembly GCA_017589505.3. NCBI lineage: Eukaryota > Viridiplantae > Streptophyta > Magnoliopsida > Arecales > Arecaceae > Metroxylon > Metroxylon sagu. Next base: position 127,332 of record JACVBY030000490.1, on the reverse strand, counting down.
AACCCAACCAATATTTTAACCATTGCAAAAGAAAAAAGTTTCATATTTTATATATTAATAGTTATTTAGATTATTCATTTATTTAGTATTACAAATAATAGTTTTAAACTAATAAAAATATACATGGAAAACATTTTCGAAAACTAAATGTAGCTATAATTTTTCAAATAATCGCTACCTATGATCAATATAATGGTTAGGAATTGTTGCAGCCAATGGAGTGATGCAATGGCTATGATTGGAAGGGCTCTCAATGGTCATCTCCAATTAGCATCAATTTCCTTTTATTTCTTAGAACAGAACAAAACTAACATTTTGAAATGGAACAGAGCAGTGGCAGAGTATATGTCAAAAGATGTGAAGCATGGCATCAAGGAGGAGGATGCGTACTTGACTGCGGGAGGCATACAGGCTCTACATTTGTGCTTGATGGTGCTAGCCAGCCCTGGAGCCAATGTGCTGCTACCTCGCCCTGGCTTCGCCCCCTACGAGAGTGCCTGTGAGATTTATGGCATTGAGGCCCGGTTCTACCATCTTCAACCCTATCATGGCTGGGAGCTCAATCTCGATGAGGTCCGGTCTCTCGTCGACGCCAACACCGTTGGAATTGTCGTCATCAACCCCAACAACCCCTGCGGTGTTAACTATTCTTTCCACCACCTCCAACAGGTTGGTGTATTCTTCTACCACTACTAATCTTACTACCATTAAGGGCACTGCTATCCTCTCTCTCTCTGTGATAAATTGCTAGTTAGTATTTAAAATTATGTGAGCAAAATATACCAATAATTTATCAAAGAGAGAGAGAGAGAGAGAGAGAGAGAAAGAGAGAGAGAGAGAGAGATTTGATCGCATAAAACATCAAGTTTACAGACAAATGACCACCCATAAATTATTATATTCTCATAATCAAATTTTTTTAGCAATTATGCAACTAATTTGTCCAAAGCTAAAAAATATGAAAATATATCTTCAAAGATCCAAAATTTATGTTGAAAAACTATGGCTAATGATGTTTCAATATTTTCTGCCAATGATCATTTGAATTTTTAAGAACTATATCTCTATAATTTGACAATGTTATTATTATTATTATTATTATTTTAATTTGTCCTGCAGATTGCTGAAACTGCAAGAGACTTTAACATCCCTATAATTGCTGACGAGTTGTACGCACATTTGGTCTATGGTGATAGCAAATTTGTAGCACTGGCCTCCTTTGCTCATTTGGCACCAGTTCTCAGCATAGGAGCTTTGTCCAAGCGTTGGATGGTTCCTGGATGGCGTCTTGGATGGTTAGCCATATGCGATCCGAATAGGACTTTTCAGCAAGTATGGTGCTGCAAAAACTTACATATTTTATTATTGCTGGACTAAATATTTTCTCAATGCTAACCCAGCAATAGTTTCAGTTCTCAAAAAAATAAAAAATAAAAAAAAAATAAAAAAAGAGTAGTTTTTTTTTTTTGTAACTGACTTTTTTCTATTACCAAAATTAAGCAGAGCGAAACAAATTTAGAAAAACAGAGGCAATTGTTTCAGAGATGAAACAATTTTAGTTTACCGAACTCTTGGTTGTTTCCCTGATTAGCATGATGAGGTTCTTGGTTCAAATTGTTGCATAGTAATCTGGTGGTTTAATCACATTCTAATCTTTTGAGCATGATGGCTTACAAATGGGATATAAAGGAGATATGCAAAGAATTTAGGACTATTTTGTTTCCTTGTATAATTCATTTGTGTTAATATAAGTGTCATTGCTCTTTTGATTTCATCTAACATACAAACATGTAAGAAGGTTGGTGTCTCAAGGATTCTGTAAGCACACAACTTTTGATATTTTCAATTGCACAAGCTTTTTTACTCTAATGTCATTGACATAATAGCTGATATTAATGGTAGTGAAAATAATATTCTATATACTTTTGGCAACAAAGATCACATCGTTTTAGATTGCAATAGATATGGTGTATGCTGATTACTTGACTGCCAGAGGGTTAGATTCTGCTTTGTGGTCATGGAAGCTATCCTATAACCAAATTTCCTTGCTCTGTCTGGATATTATCGAGTATTACAAGACTGGGGATCAGCTTGATTCTTATGAAATTCAAGTACCAGTCTCATTGTCAAGCAATGACTTACTCTTTGCTTTGCTGTGAAAGGTCAAAGTGGCAATTGAGACGCTTATGCACGTAATATCAGGTCCAGCTTCTGTAATTCAGGTTTGTTCTCTTATAACTCTTTCTTCACACATGTTGGTATAGCATCACTAATTCATGCAAACCTTCGCCACAGGCAGCACTTCCTAGTATTCTTTCTGATTCACACAAGGAATTTCACAAGAATGTTCTAACAATATTGGAGGCCTCAGCTGATATACTTTATACAAGAATAAATCAAATTGAAGCACTACACAGCTACTCAAGGCCAACGGGTTCAATGTTCATGATGGTTGGCTTTAGTTTATTTATCTGTATTTTTTTTCTTTAGTTTTTATTTAACATCTCAGTCAGATATGACTGTTTTTGTTTAATGGCAGATTGAGATTAACTTCACACTTCTATCTGGCATAGAGAATGACATGGACTTTGCTAGGGAGCTAATAAAAGAAGAATCTGTCTTGGTGCTTCCAGGTTACAATGCACATCTTTCCATCAAGCATGTGGTTATAATAATGTGACATAATCATAAGCTGTCCTCTTCTTAGAATTATGCCAGAAGAAAAGAATTTATGTTGAAATTTGAAACTCCTAACACATTGTCAGGAAATTTTGCTTAGAGAAACTAGTTATACTGATAGCACTAAATATCAAAGGTCCCCCTTGTATGCAATAACTGTTAAAAGTCAAGGATACTATTATGCTAGTTATGGCCTCACCACAGTATGCAATCAATATGTAAAGATAAAGACATTATTATGTTTCTCAGAGCACAAAGCTCTCTGCAACATAATTCGGAAAGAAAAAAATCTTGCAGGAGGAAAATGGGCTAAGGCAAGGAAGTTGTGAACATACTCAGAACAAGACAGTTTTGTTTGGTACGAAAGATCATATCTTCAATCAAATACAAATGACCAATTATTAATAAGGGCTTCATTTCTGCTTCATAGACGGTTAATACTAACATTAGGATCCTTGAGGCTCTGGTATTAGGCTAGCACCAGGGGTTAGAGTAAGGATGATGATCCTCAGCCATATCCAGCCTGAAATTTTGGGACCAAAGTATTGGTTGAGATGTTGATATAACTATACAGATTTTAATTATCAACAAGAAAGGGTCCAGATCTGTTGAGCTATTATTACAAATAAGTCATTTTCTCTGTTGAGTTATTATTACAAATAAGTCATTTTCGCTGTCAATCAAACCTAGCTTATTCCACCTATAGGCTCAAATTGTTTTTCTCTTATTAGGAAGGCATTTCCATGAGAGAGATGAGAATAGCTAGGGGATAAGCATTTGGCACTATGAAAAAGTTGCAGGTAGAGCAGATGTAGCTTTTTCTGAGTTCTATAAAGGTAGGATAATTCCTTCTTAACTGTGTCAACCACACCTTACAAGAGAAGTCTAGGATCGCATTGCATGTCTTAAAGGTTTGGGATTTTCTACTTCTCTACAGTGAAGAGCAAAAGCAATCCTGAAAATATATATAAGCCTGCATTTTTTTAGGTGGGGAGCAATTTTACCATGTTCCTACGAGTCTCAACCGGAGGAATTTAATGGTTTAGAAAATTATAACTTATTTTTTTGACAATTTTTAGGTTTAGCATAGACTGATATATGGCTTAAAATTGACACTCCGAAAGCTTGTTGTTTTGTTGCCTCTATTCTTTGACCTAGACAAGGCAGACTTCCTCACTGAAACACTGAATGCAAATTCTGGATCCATTCTTTAAAAACACATTTACCACTAACCATGTATTAGAGCACTAGCATAACTCATAATGAAAATGTTGATGAATAGTCTCAGCAACCCATATGATCAACAAAAGGAAATCAAGTTAGCTCCTCTCTTCTTAAGGGTCTCCGTGCTAGCATCATTCATTTAGAGCCTTACATAGTCCTTATCCTCTAATTTATTTCTTCATTTTGACTGTCGCTTCACTGTATGTTGAAATTTGATTTACCTTCAACAACTGTTGCTAATGTTTGACAAATGCAATGCATATGGTTTGGAGACAGAAAATCCCCCAAGATCGGGAGTTCAAGTTAAATAGTAAATTAGATATCTATTTAAGTTTGCCATTCTACTGATCATGAATTCAATGTCACTTAGGTTTTGTCATTGGTTTGAAGAACTGGCTGAGGATATTCTTTGGTGTTTCTCCTGATCAATTAATTGAGGCTTGCGACAGGATTGAATCCTTTTGCAAGAGGAGGCGCCCTGCAAATTAGTCTATCAAGTGGATAAAGATAATATGAGCCATTTTTGGCTCCTTTAAATCTATGAGGCTTAATGGAAATTTTTTACATTGAATTTTGAGCAGAATGAAGAAAAAATAAGGTTTATGCAGTCAACTCAAACTAGCTTGGGATCAAAGCTTTGTAGTTGTTATTGCTGTTGCTTTACATTAAATTTTGAAACAGAAATAAAGGTTATCTTATCTTTACTATAGAACTATTGCATTGAATTTGGGGGAAAAAAAACATAACATTATTCTTTTCTTTAATCCTTTCCAATTTTTTCAAGTTCTCATTCTTCACCATGAAGGATCTAAGCACAACCACTGATGGTGGACATCCACCACTAGAGGATTTTGTTACCATTCTACTTGTCTTTTTTTTTTTTTCTTTTTCTTTTTTCTGGATTAAAGGATAGGAAACTCATCAAATTCATAAACATCTTACATGAAAAAGCATAATCCCTATAGATAACCTAAATACAAATATTAGATCAAGAAAGGACATAATTTTTTACCATGGAATCCATTTGAGCTCTCCATGATGCTTTTAGGTATCACAAAACTCTTGCCTTCTGCCTTGGTGTCATTGCGTCGTCCCCATCTTGTGGATGCTAGATGGCTTAACCTCAAACCTCAATCCATACCACAAGTAGTCCCTAAACCAAGAAAATTTCCGCCGCTAGGCCCCAAATGTAACTTTCTCTATTTATAATACTACATGGGCCGTATAATTTAACCAAAAATTGTTGGCTTCCAAGAATCTAGCACCAGCGTTCTAATCTCAACAACATTTATCGGTCATTCTATTGGCACCAACAAAAGCAAAGGCCCAAGGGTAACACCAACACCAAGAGGAGGAGAGAGAGGAGTGCTTTACCTCGGCAGCGAGGTACTCAAGGACGGTGGAGAGAGACGAGAGCGCCGGCATCGACGCGCTCGGCGTAGCGGCTGGTCTTGAGAAAGCGGGCGATCCGACTGACGGAGAACTGGAGGCCAACCTTCTGGAATCGGGACGCTACCTTCGAAGCCTTCGCCTACCCCCGCCCGGCCTTCGTCGCGCCACCGCTGCCGTCGAGCTCACCCGACGTCCAATAAAGCCATCACACTGCCACCGCCGTGAGGACTGGGAGCGCGGATCAGTCGGATGATGGGTTGCCTGGCTTTATCGGACGGATGTGATTCGCCAAAGTTATGTTTCGGCTCGTGCTTAAGATATCTAGATATCGGCCAGAATAGCAAAGGCTTAGAATTACCCAATTATGTATCATTTCAAAATCCTGTTATTAATCTATACTAATTAAATCGTTTATTTACAAATCTATGATTTATTCTATTAGACAAGCCATGAATTTAAAGTCCCAACCATGGATTTGGCAACCCAATAAATAAATTTTATATAATAATATATATTATATTATATTATATTATATTTATAGGATGTATTGGATTACAATTAGAAATGTATCTGTAATTTGAGGGGAAGCTTGAATTTTTATTTTTTTTTTAATATAATATTTAATAAAATCCTTCAGAATGGGTCATCATCTTTAAATTAGATTCGGTTGTGAGAGTCATTATTGCACAACTCATTGAGTATTACACTGAAAGTTTAAATTCTGAACAAGATCACTGAAATCGTTAAAAGAGTAATTCTTACTTGTGTAAATGGAGTATGGGACCTTTGCTGGTTCCAAATTATGAAGCAAATTTATGAATATATGAAACAACTTTAAAAGGAAAGCAAACATCAAACAAATAAAAAAACTACACAATTGCAAGTAGACTGCTATTATGATTTTCAAAAGTAAGTCTTTTACATTTCTTAACAATTGGTGGAGATCTGCCATATTTGAGGATACTTGTCCCCTCAAAAGAAATACTCAAAGCAACAATTTTTAAACCACATACTAGATTGGTCCAAGACTACGGACCATCACAAGCAAGACCTAGTTTCCATTATCAAAAAAAAAAAAAGAAAAGAAAAAAAAAGTTTGAAATATATCCAACATGCACATGTGTATCAAGGTTTAGGTGTATAAATTCAAGCAGTTTCAGTCCAAAGACAATGGCCAAATGTTTTATTTACTTTATTGTGATACTCCAAATTTAGTCCTATATTGAATGAAAAAGAAAATGTTATTTGCTTATAACTCAAATCCATTTGTTATCTATTAACTTTCACTTGGGTTTTTGGGTCACGTGGTTTCAGGCCCGCTAGAAGTTAATGAGATTAGCAGGTGGGCTTGAAGGTATCAAAGTCGAAAGGGCTATCTATGGGACTGGCTAACTTCTGGCATGGCTATCTATGGGACTGACTAGCTTGTAGCATGCGACGAAAATCTTGCATTATAAGGAGGAAAGATTTTAGCTAGCACTTTGCATTATAAGGAGGAAAGATTGTGATACCCCAAATTTAGGATTAGGGTAGATTCTGGCTAGCTTGTGGCATGCGACGAATATCTTGCATTATAAGACGGGTAGCTTGTGGCATGCAACGAGGATCTTGCATTATAAGGAGGATACCCCAAATTTAGGGTCAGGGTAGATTATGGCTAGCTTATAGCATGCGACGAGGACCTTGCATTATAAGGAGAAAAGATTGTGATATCCCAAATTTAGGTCGGGATAAATTCTGGCTAACTTGTGGCTACGCCGACTAGCTTGCGGCATGCGACGAGAATGTTGCATTATAAGGAGGGGAGATTGTGATACTCCGGCTAGCTTGCGACATGCGACGAGGACATTGCATTATAAGGAAGGGAGATTGTGATACCCCAAATTTAGTCTTACATTGGATGCAATTCTTTTTGCGTTCCATCTTAATCTATCCTATGCTAACTGAATTAGATTTCTCATAAATCTATCACATTTTTTCTTATGTTAGCAAAAACAAAAGAAGTTAATTACATTAAGTTTCAAACTCTTATTTTAATCAATAATCAGTTTTCTCTTTATGTGCTTATAACTCAAGTCCAGTTGCAACCCATTAACTTTCATTCAAGTTTTTGAGCCACATGGTTTCAGACTTCAAATCGTGATAACTATGAAAAATTGAAAACTAATAAAATGAAAGATGAGACAAGGAGTTTTCTAAATCACAACCATCAAGCTTGCTCTTAATTTGTAGTCAAATGTTTCATGAAGAAAGTACATAAAAAATTAAAAGCACACAAAATAATTCATTAAAATCAGGGGAACAATAAAATAGAACTAAGCAGATATATATACCACTTATAAACTAGACCCAGCTTTATGTTTTTCAGATGAAAGCCCGTAACTATATGCTTCAAAAGAATTGAGCTTGGTCTCATCAAATAGGCCAGAGAGGTCACTAAAAGGTAAAAAAATTATCTCAGCCTTCTGTTCCAGTTTGAAAGGCTGAAAGAGCAAAAGCATTGCGCATGAAACAGTTTGTTTCAGGTGACAATTCAAATTGAGGAAATTGACTGATAGATTTTTTTTTTTTTTTTTATCTTTTCTCCCTGAGCGAATTGACTGAGAGAGTTGTCTTGATCCAGTTGACTTCTTAACATCATATTCACAACTATATTAATCCATTACTTTTGGATTGCTTACAATCTAATTAGATAAGACAATAATTTATATGCTGCTGACCAACAACCAACTGGAAGAAAGAAGAAAAAAATCATACGTACCACGATGTGCTTTCACCATTTTTGTGAAGCCTCAGCAACGGAAAGCATCTCGTGTCGTTCACTCGCCAACTCCCAGCAGGGGCGATGCCTTCGATGGCGGCGATCGTGTCTTCGACGGCGTCGGCGGTCATCTTTTCGGAGACATCGCCGGTCATCCTCGAAAATATGCTGTCGAACCTCTGAGAGAGATCGTTGAAGCCGCTCTCTTCTAGCAACCCATCGTGTCGAAGCTTCATTGCCGGTAGCCTCCTTCCCATCTTTGCCGGCAGCATCGTCATTGTTGCCGGCAGCCTCCTTCCCAGCGGCCCATCGTGAGTAATCCCCTGCTGTAGTCTGTCGATCAGCGCACTGAGCCCACTGTATCTGATATCAAACTTGGTTCCCAGCAGCCTATTGAGATTGGTTCCATGCCGCCCACTGATCAGTTTATTGAATGAAATATGATAATGATTCTTCCCCCTCCCCCCCTCCAATAAAAAAACTCTATTTACTGAATAAACTATTTTAAAAAAAAAATATCAGTTGACTAGAAAATTATTTTTTCAGCTCATTTGAACTAAAATATATATATATATATATTGCTTAATTAGTGAATAATTAAGTTGTGGTTATTATATAATGACTCTTCTAATCAAAATAATTGATTGTTTAAATATTAATTATGCATACATTACTAATTGAACCATACATTTTATGTCAATATTTTGAAGAAGAATTTAATGATTTGAAAATAAACAATAAGCCATCCAAATTTAAAATCCAAATTACTGAATATAATTTATATTAAAAAATATTTGGAAACTAGAATTTATATATTTTAAGGCCATAAGAAACCCATTACTAAATATTGGCTTGAGTGTGACCCAAATTTTTATATTTTATTATTCTTTTTATCGCATTCTAAATAAATATTATACTCTTTTCTCAATCTCATATGGAAATTAATGAACATAGTTCTTTAAGTTCAATCAAATCACGAGCTCTATTTGGTTGGCACTCCATTTTTGTGGAAAAGTATATTTTTTTAAAAAACCATAGCCACCCACTTCTTTGGTTGGAGCTTTCGGTGCGAATTAACAAGTATCTTTTTTTTTTTAAAGAAGATGATTTTTGCAGCTGTATAGCAGTCTCAAACCCATCACGGGTAAGAAATAGAGCTCTTTTCATGACCTAATAATTCTATTATGGTGCGACTTTTTATTTTTATCCTTCGGTAATCTTGATTAATAGCATAATTAAGGGATAAATTTAGAAATGATTATCTACTTTTTAAAAAATAGGATAGTTGGCCAAATATGACTAATATGAGATTAAGCCATTCCCCAAGCTTCTTCTTCTTTCTCATGATCAACCAAACATACGCATAGAAAAAATCTTCCAAGGATATTCCAAGCAATCAATTTTCAGGAAACAGAAATCGAGGAATCACTTCCCATTTGCCAAACAAGGTCTTGATGAAAAGATATGGGTATTTGATTGTTCTTGTGCTTACAATCTTGAAATCTAATATCTATGTGTTACGTAGTTGCTTCTAGCATGCTTGTTCAAACAGCATGATAGCTTGGATTCAGAATTTCTTTCCTTTTCTTTTTTTTTATTCTTTTTAATAGATGAAGAGGAAAGTGCTCTAAGAAAAGCAAAATTTTGTTCTTAGAAAACAACTACCATGAGGATTAGCTAAAATTAAAATAGTTGAGGAGGTATGGAATGTTAGGAATCCTGGTCAAAGTATGCAAGGGCATAACCATCCATACAAACTTAATTTCCTTCTCGAAAGAACATAGGATGTTCTTGTTGAAGTTATTAGTGACATTTATAGCCATGGTTGTTACTAAGGGATTAAATTGATGCGAGCCCCATCTTAAATGCTCATTGAACTCTCTTGTTGAGCAAACAATGGAGCCATCTAGAGAGTGGTAGAAAGTTTTTGTAATACCTTGCCAAGAGGCTTCCAGAAGGAATAGGGCATATTATTATGGTGGTGCCACATGAGTTTATAAATCTAAAATAATCCTTCACCCAATAGAATAAAAGTATTAGAGTGAGTCTTGGTGTTTATTATAAGGCAAATTCTATCATGTTTTTGACTTTTTGTGGATGATGTAAATAATTCCTAACTCCAAGAACAATGTATAAGGAAATAAGGATGTAAAGATATTGTGTGATGGAGTTAAATGGTAGACATTGAGGCTTTATTTCTAAAAAAATCATATAAAAAGTATATAGCTAAACCCTTATTATAATCTTATCAATTATGTGAATCTCTCATTGGAGATACTAAGGTCGTACCAGACTTCGACCATGAGTGGTCCCCATGCTAGAGTAAGAACCAATATGTAGTGCTATTAAGCTAGAGAGAATTATCATTTATATTTGTTGATAAGGTTGCTATATGGATTTATAAATCTACACCAGTCCTCTATCGAACAAGACCCTCCATGGGTACAAGCTTTGTATTACAAAGTATTATGCATATTTCAATGGCTGCCACATTGGCTCTCTCTCATCCATAATCTACCACTTGTATAGTGCTTGATAAATGCTTCTTTATTCCTCAAATATATCATAGCTGCCCATGTCTAAAATAGGATACATGATAGCATTTAAATTTGCACAGTATTTTATGATTCAAAGCTTATATTGTAGAGGATCTACATCTAATCCTCTATTGAAGTTGGCAGAGGATCCTTTAGGGTACAAACTTTATACCACAGTGTAGGACTCAGGCCATAAGTGATCCTTACTCTTGAGTAGAAACCAATCTATAATGATTGTGATTGGAACAGGAGAATTGTTGAAGACAAACATTGGCAGATAAAAAAGGCATCACATTGATACATAAACAAAACCTATTTCTCTATGACGATATAGTTGGCTTTTTTGAGCATGACTGTAGCGATCGCTGATGATAAATGCAGCAGTAGATACTCCAAAAAATTAGTTGGGTGGTGTTCTAATGTTAAATCTAGTATCAGCTCCGTTTGCGGTAACTACTCCATCGAAGTATGATTTGACCATTCCCAAAGAAATAAAGCAGCCAAGTTACTAATAAAGGTGAATTTGATGTATTCAAATAAGGATCGAATTTAGGTATGGTGCACTATATGCATACGCTCTAGTATTGTCTATCTTCTATCTCTCTCTTTCTTTTTCAGCACCACCTTAGTCTCTGTATAAGTATCAAATGATGGTAGAGAGAAATAATAAAGAGAAAGATAGGATAGAAAGGAAACCAGAGAGCATACATATAATACACCGCACCTAAGTTCTATCCTTTAGATAACTAGTACCATCTAGTGCTTCCGAAATGAAAACCTCTAGTAACCAACAGCAGCTTATTCTGGAGCATTCACAGAATTAGGTTAGACCGAAAACATCTACAAATGGCTATAGCAGAAATGTCTTCTACCATGATACTAGGTAGGACAGAAGACTAGTGTTCTGGGGATCCCAATTACCGTCTTTAATAATGAAATCAACATCGAGGAGGCTATCATCTAAAAGTCCATATTAAGATTAAATGGTCGTTAGTATGGATAACCAAGGATCATGAGAGAAATTGAAGGAGATGCCTTTACCTATTAGCCATATGGATTGGTCTTCGATTTCACAAACTGCTTTCTGAATTCTAAGGGCTCCTCTTGAAGGCAAGTCTCTGGTCCAAGTAGGAGCATCATCCCAGCATTCTCAAGCGCATCTCGGATATTCATTGGAACAGTGCAGTTAGCTAGAAGATGGGCTGGCGACGAAGATTGGAATGAGAGTGTAAAAGCTGTGACCACAAAACTAACTTGATGGGGGGTAAAAGCTGTGACCACAAAACTAACTTGCCGCCATTATCACTAATAGCAAGAAGCATTTCTCTAATGCAAATCCCCTTTGTTCAAAGAGATCCAACCCATTGATCTTGTTGCTGCATCACCGAGATATTGATATGAAACTTTGACAAATCAAGTTTGATCGAATCATGTCCTGTTTCTCTCTAGTATAATTAGTAAGTGCATTTGAAGCGTTAGACAGCATTTAGATAAAATTAATTGGACATCAATCACATTATTAGTCTATATCTAACAAGTCTAGTTCGGTTTTGACATCTTTCAAATGACTTATGAAGTGGATTCTCTTACATTGATAAGAGTTCTTTGCTTTCAATGCACTAATCAGTATCTAAACAAAGAAATTTTTGACAGAGAATAGAAAAGTTCTAGCCCGGACTAGTTAAATCCAAGTCAGCCGTCGTCAGTTAGTTTTGACTACAATGAATGATTCTTTTATAACCTTCCACAGCTAGCCAAACAACAAAAACCAAATGGAACCATGGTTTCTAACAGCACTCTGCAGTTCCTGCAATTTTGTCAATATTCATACAAAGAAAAAAAAAAAAAGCCCAGCTTTGTGAAAATGAAAGAAATCACCTTGCAGTGCCATGGTCTTCTAAAAATTTGTCTGACAAGTAGCAGCAGGAACTAGAAAATAGGCCTCCCATATTTATAGGAATAATGATTTGCAAACTAACAAATCCCACAACCATTCGCAAAGGGACAAAAACTTCAATCCATTATATTGCTAATTTCACAATCCTCGCCAAAGCCGCAAGCTCCATCAAATGTGAAGATAACCATGCCTATATTTGTTAGCAATGGAGACCAGCCAGAGAAGCCAGAAACTCCCGTCTACCTTCTTCTCTTTCCCCTTTCTGATAACCATGCCTCCCTTTTCTTATCCTCTTATTCCTAAAATTTTTCATCCAGTTCCCCCTTGAATGCAGCGGATGATCATGTCAAATGCATCGTATATCATTAGCCATCAGCCAATAAGCAGTCAGCTTCACTGACAGCCTATGCAGAGAATTTACCATCCACATATCTGCTTTACAGCACCGTAACGGAAACCCAAGCAGTCAACAGCTTACCATGAATTTAGAGGAAGGGTTGGAGCAAGGGAGGGAGTCATCTACTAAAATATAAAATTCCGTACTCTTTACTGAAAAAGAACAATATCCATTAAAGTGCTTGAAAAATACTCAAATTCCACCATCCACCATTGAATATTACTTGTAAAACTACTAAGACAATTAGATATTATATTGACTGAGAGGTAGAACCAAAATTTCATGTTCCACTTGAAGCAAGCCTCGCCATTGCGCATCCACTCTCTTACATGTGATCCAGAAAAAAACAATGCCTATTTCTTTCTGCAATGTAAATCAATGCAACAGTTAGATGAAATTACCTGATAGGAAGTTGTGACACTTCAATAGATAAGAAAATGACATATACACTAATTTCTTTTAAGAAGATCATGGCAAACATGAGATGACACGCATTGAAGAAATGGTTGTTAGTGTAGTGTATGTTTTAAGGGTTTGGTTCCCGTATAAACACATGCATGAAAGAAATTGCAGGTATAGGATTGTATGATGCACGAAGCAAAGATTAGATGCAGAAGACACAATAACCAATCAATACAAACCTACTCCCTTTAGCTTTTGGCACAAGTAAACCCCGTTTCTCAAGACTCTTGAAACGATCCCTTGCAAGAGTGCAACAACCCTGAACAAAATAATCAAGTGTTAAAAGTCAAATAGAGCCAAGAGCTGAAACTGAAAGGAACCAATATACGAATGAGGAAATTGTAAGTACCTTCAGCTTACGGAGAGACCCAGAGATTTCCTCTGTCAAGAGAACCTGAAGAGGAGCCGGTTCAAATCTGTAAAGGGATAAAGAAGGAATTAACAATATCATAGTTCTGGGAAAGTAATGAATGGTGGAAAAATTACAGATTTTCATGGAAGATTATTCATCTTAAAATAGAGATAATTTCATAACAACAAGAAGATTATTCAACTTAAAATACAGGTAATTTCATTATAGCTAGAACGAAGCATGTTCTGGCAGGAATAGCTGCTGGCTGTCCCAATCAACCCATGGGAAGTTCTCAATTTGGCAAATCCATCAGATGTCAAGTGCAAGATAGTCTGTGCATCTGCTGTCCCATGCATTACCAATCCAAGGTGGCTCAAAGCAGCTTTCCTCTTCCCTCTTCTGCAAATCGCCATTCTCACATAATTCTACATTGGGTGAAGGTTAACTACACAATGAGGCAGACAAAACTGAAAAAGCTTCCTCCACTTCAGAATTGAATACCATACATCAGGATTTTGAGATTTGCAGAAAAAGTGGTACATATTCCAATGAATCCAGGAACTAGTTCACTGATATCAAGTTTGGGCACGTCTTGGATCCTAACTAGTTCACATGCACCTGGAAACTTTTTTCCTTTCTTTTTTTTTTTTTTTTAAGCAGTTTTATAGGTGCGAAGCTGTACAGCATTGCTATGAAAAGGGTCCCACTTATTATGTGTCAAGTCATTGCGTGAAAAGCAATCTGCTATCCTAGCCAGAAGATCTGACCATCATATGCAGCAAAATTTCCATGTAATTAGTTGGAGCACTGTCTTGACTGTCTGAATTTTTCATCAGGTAGACAACTTCAATAATTACTAATTCAAAACACTAATTTCTCGGCAATAACATGGAGGTGAACTTGTAGATAACTAAACAAACATTATATTCTGCCAAAATGAAGCAAGTGAATTTTCAACATATCCTACCAGCCCCAGAACAACAGTCCAGACAATATGTTCCTGCATTTATGCAGAATCTAAACAAAGTAGAGCAAAAAAAGTTGATGAGTTATGGATGTTACTTGTGCTTTCCCAGACGAGGTGGAGCTGATTTGAGTCTTTCTTGCTTAGCTACAACACGTCTCATATGTCTTCTATGCTTTTCTTCATCCTCTTTAGCTATTTCTTTCAAGATATCTGGTAAACTGCACTAAATCACTGAAGACAGTAAGCTAAAATTCCTCATTAAAGATACTTAAGCTAAAATTCCTCATCAAAGATGCTTCAATGTTCTTGAGGATGAAGACAGATAAGTACCTATCAATTTCCTTATTAAGATTCTCCAGCTTCTTAACTTCGGCTTCTGCTTTCAGCTGCTCCTTACGTCTGGCTCTTCGATTTAGCTCCACTCGAGTCACTCTCTTTGCTTTCAACTTCCTGCACCCAGAAGAAAAATGGTGGTTCTAATGAGCTTGCCAGAAATAATAAGATTTCAAATCACACAAAAGTTAGTAATAGATATTTGCTGGTAGAATAATTACTAAAGAAAGCAGCAACAACATACTAACGTCAATTTAAATTTCTCTAGT
Source organism: Metroxylon sagu (assembly GCA_017589505.3). Classification (NCBI taxonomy): domain Eukaryota; kingdom Viridiplantae; phylum Streptophyta; class Magnoliopsida; order Arecales; family Arecaceae; genus Metroxylon; species Metroxylon sagu. The sequence goes on along the minus strand of JACVBY030000490.1, from coordinate 112,062 downwards.
TTACGCAGATTGATGGAAAAAATACTAGAGAAAGCAGCAACAATATGCTAACATCAATTTAAACAAAATGAAGTAATCATGGATATTTATTGATTGGCATTTTAATAGAAGTAGAGCTATACTTATTCAACATATCACTGTTCATCATATATTCCATGTAGGAATATGAAAAATATGTCAGAGCATGAAAAAATATAAGTTCAATGCATGCAAGGTCATTAGATCTTGCTATTTCATAAAACAAGAAATTGAATATGCAAATTTACAATAATAAATATCAATGGTATTCAGTCTAAAGTCCACTAGAGAATTTGCAACGTGTCACATTCTAGCATGCATCGGTGTAAAATACATGGTAATAATATATTCAGATATGATAAACTAAATGCTAGGTAATTCTATTTCTTTCTGATTGAGACCCTTGGATTGAATAGACATTGTGAACATTCAAACTAATGTTTGACTATACATGACTTTCATATAAACAACACTTTCACATGTGTCTTCAAGTTAATAAACCAACTTGAATACATAATGACTTATACCAAAAATACCTCGATACAAACTAATGAAAGATAGAATCTAAAGGATTTACACTTTCTATACAATGTGAAAATTTTCATTGGGATGAAAGATGCAAGTACAACAGGAAGAGAGCGGGAGTGTGGTCTTTCTTTTTTTCTTTTTTGTGTGTGTGCGTGTGTTTGTGTGTGTTTTGGAGAGAAGAAAGGGGGAGGGGGTGGGGGTGGTTCAGTTCCTCATTTTGTGAAGGCATCAAACTTCTACAAAGTCCCAAAGCTCCTGCAGCACCTTGACCTTGGACCCATTACACTTATCTTCCACTAGGACATTTGAAGAACAAGCACTAAAAAGCAAAGATAACAATTAGTCGATCATTCATCATACCAAACCTTGTCATGGGCATCAGCAGAAGTCAGATATCTGTTAAGGATAAACCCAATCTCGTTCCCATAGGATAGTTTATATGAGAAACAACTAAATAAAACTCTTCAAAGAAAAAATACACTCAAACGATTTCTAGATTGCACATCACATTTGCAAACCACATCCTTGTGGGGACACTAGAAAGACAAAGTAGCTTGAGAGTTTACACATATAATATCAATTACTAATACTAACCTGAACATTATATCCTTGATTAGTACATTATTAAAATTTTTTAAAAAATAGTGCTTTAAGAAAGTCACTATCTTTGCAATTTTTAAAGTAAAGAAATCAATAGATTTCCTATTTAAAATATTAAATAATAAGATTTATGAAAGAAGAGGTAAATGTTGGGGTGGATGGATCATTCATAATCTAGTGATGAATTGAAACTAAAACCCATACAAATAGCTCTGGGTCTACCTAAAAAAATTTGCTAATCTCTTAAGAGGAACACTCAAACAAGTTTGATATTTGATTGAAACAACTGATTCTACTTCAGTTCAAGCTTAGATCTACGGATTTGTTGAAGAATCCAAATAGCTACAATTTGTTAGCAATTTCAGCATTTTTTAATGAAATAAAATTTAAGGGTTTTTAATTAAAGAACTCCCTCTCCAATGAAAAGGCATAGTGTGTGAATACTTTCATCCTAAAATAATTTTAAATATTATTTCTGCTCAAATCAAGTCATGCAACTTAATTCTCATATAAAAAATCGGAAAGGTAGATACAATGCAATAGGGGACTAATTTTGACCTATCATAACAAAATCCTAACATGTTGCTTACAGTGGAGGCCCCAGGCTCCACCTAGAGTGGCATTCTTCTAGGAAGATGTAATAATTCCTAATTGTGAACTTTGTAAGATTCCTCTATCACATCTATGTCCAGGGTTAATCAAACTGTCCTAAACTAGACAATTTAGGGCAAATCAAGCCGAATCGACTCAAAACTGGGTGGCTCAACTTCCTAATTCGGTATGGAGGGTGAACCGCTTGTACCGCTGCACCAAACTGTATTGAACTGCCTCCCAGCAAACCAAAGGCTTGCTACAATGGCAAACGTGGGTGGGGCCTTTTGGTCCATTTGATCGATATACCATCAGTTCAATACAGTACACACTATACGAAACTAATACCAATACCTAGTATGGCAGAACTTGTCTATGTCACCATAATTTAAAAGGAAAATCCTGTACTCAATTTCTTCGATATAATGTGGTGAGACATACAATCCACCAATAGGGTTAGCAAATGTGCCTTGGACATTTCAAAGCATCAATGCATTTGGAACCGAAGAACTAAGTTACAAAAATTAATCCATCAAACTATCAAATGGAGGATTTGGAGGGCTAGAAAAAGGAGTTTATTTGAGGACAGTAATAAAACAATTGACAACGCCATTAAGAATATTAAGAGGATCCCATTGATTTCCACTACTTCTAAGGAGGCCAGACTTTTAGAATGGCACTACAGTATGCAGCACTATGTGCAAATCCAAATGCATGTATCAAATCCCAAGAGTAAGAAGGTATTTTTCTATGGATTCAAAAGATTAACTTTGAGGTTAGCTCCTTATGCAATCAAAGAAACCAAAAAGTTGGTCATGAGGGATCAACATTGATTTTTCAAGTTGGTTTCAGGCAATTGAGGATTCATAAAAAAGCTTAAACAAGAGTTCCCACTTGAATTGTTAGGTTACCATAGCATCCTGTGATAACCAAATCATGGAAGTTGATTCAACACTAATCTCAGAGACCTGTGGCAGTAGACCTACAACAAAATTGTCATTCAACCATGTAAGAATAGAGATCTTGCTAGCATGAGGATTTATCTTCCATTAACACAGTCCCTGAAATTGGCAAATTACAATTCCTGAAGAATTTAAAGAAAGTAATATTTTTCTGGGCAAAATATTGTCATGGTCTCTCATTCTCTTGAGGAGCAACATTGCATCCTTATCTTCACGAAACCACAATCACCTTTCATGGAAACAAATGATATAATCGATGCTACTAAAAGTTATGAGAATAATTCAATAAAATTATTCACTGGAATTACCAATTTGCATAAACAAAATCAACCCTCAAATATAATAAGAAGCCTTCTGATATTAAGCAGTGCCCTACATGAAACAAATTCCCATTGAGCAAGTGAGTGAGTGTGTGTGTGTGTGTGTGTGTGTGAGAGAGAGAGAGAGAGAGAGAGAGAGAGAGAGAGAGAGAGATAATGCATCTTCTTTCCTAAATGGTATAAATATGTATTGAATTAACAGAACACAAGAGCACTATGAAAAAAGGAGATTCAGATTAGGACCTTTGTGCAGGCAACTCATCGCCACCATTGCCATCACCCCCTTCCACATCACTTTCATTGCCATCATCCGCATCCAGAAAAAATTTCTATACAGAGAATGTGTTAAAAAATTAGAGTAACCCATGTAAGTATCAGTGTATAAATGTGCTATCAACTAACATCTATAATTATGACAGGTCAAGCTTTCCAAACTGATCGACGCTTCTTGAACTCTTGCACCCTTCTCTATTTGGAGGAGTTTCAAACAAACTATTGAAATAAAGTTAAAAATGAAAATTTCCAGAGGGAGGTAGGTTGATGCAAATTAGTCAAAGCACTGGATTAGACATTTAAGAGAATTCAAAATCACCTATGACTTGAAATTCCAATTTAACAGTAAAATGGATCAACCAACTTTTTAAGGCATAAACTGATTCACAAAAATCTATTTTAAGCACGTAAATTATCTTTTCTTAATTTGGCTCTGGAGCCTACATCTTTTTATTTTTTAAGTTTCAATATGCTCCTTTTAGGGTCTGAGGGGAGGGAGTGGTAAAAAGAGGAGGGGTTCATTTCCCTCCATTGGGCATGGGTCAGGTGGGGAAAGAAGCCAACAATCTAAGCAGAGAGCTATGCCTTCTTTTTAACCGTATCTATGCTTATATTCTATATATTATACAACTTAAATATGTAAAAGAGAATGGGTCGGGACAAGCTAAGCCTGAGCCCTTAAATAATCCTATCAGCCTAAGCTCGGGCCAGCAATAGTTGGCCTTGGGCCGTTCGTTTTTCCTTGGCCCTGCCCGAGCCCGGCGCATGCCCACGCCTATCGATTCCCTTTCAAAAGGTTAAATTTCTTTACCCCTTAAATTTGGAGGTAAAGAGGGGGAACGGAATAGGTTTATAATTTTTGCCCCATCTTTTCAATTTTGTCCCTACAAATTAATTTACATTTCTTGATAAAGGATATATTTGTGATTTTGTAAACATAATTTTTCTTTCCTTCCTTCTCCCTCCTCATCTAAACATATAAATATAAATTATTCTCTTTTCTTCTTTCCTTCTTCCCAAACAAGGAGAGCCTTCCTTCCCCTCCCCTTCTTTCCCCAACTTTTATCCCCCCCTTCCTTCCCTTTCAAAGATCCAAACAGACCCTTAAGGTTGAGTCATGACATGGTGACTGGTGAGCCTCAAACAAAAAGTATTTATTGGCTTTAGAAAACAATTAAGACATTCATTTATCCTGCAACATCACTTGATTAGCAAGTCAAAAGTATGTTTAGAATTTACATTTCAGTTTTCATGTCAGAGTACTCATGTACGGATTGTTTTTTTTCTTGCATTAAGTCTAAGAGTGGACTCTAATTTCTCATGATTGAATCCACAGTATCCTAATGCTGATTTCTTAGGTATGCCTTGTCCTCTCCTTCAATTCTTCCCTTCTTACTATGCACATGATCAGCAAAATCTGTCAAATAAACAACATTAACTCTTACCTTCTTGCTAATACAAATGATCAACAGGATTTGGCAGGTAAACAACATTTGCATCACTAAAAATGCATATGATATGAAAGTAAATCTTGCTCATGCAACTGAATTATCTTAAGAACATTTATGCCTTTCAACCTACACTGTTTTGGAGCCTAGCTACAATCAATACTTTCGGGAGGTGGTGGTCGGCACATAGTCAGTCTAGATTATTTTTAAATGTACCAATTTGTCATTAAACCTAGTCAACATTATAAAAGATTTGCAAGTGAAACCTCTTCAACATCAACTAAAGTAACTGAGAACATGAGCTGGCTACTACCTCATATGTATATCGTAATTCATAAAATAACTGGTTATCTTAGCCATTTGAATTGTATATTTATACAAAAAAAGAAAGGGGAATTACAGTACTCACATCTTCTTCTGCCATTATTTCACCAGTAACTGTAAGTGGCACTGGCTGAGGTCCCAATTCTTTTTTATAAATTTTTTGCATCTCATCTGCAACAGCTTGAGCCAATGAATCCTATATCAAAAGCAAAAAAGTGAAAGATAAAGCAGCTGACCTTCAAATCAAAGACAGAAATGAGAGAAAGAAGACCATATCTTATCTAACTAGACTCCAACTGTCCTCCTCAGATGAGCTACATATAACTGGAACATTATGGCATGTTAGGAAGTCAGCAAGATACCTGATGAGCCTCAAATGGAGGATTGAAAGAACATCCTGGTGGCTCCACTTCAACTGCCGGAATAAGAGAAGTGGAAGACTTCTGTCAAAAACCAACAATATTATTAATGAACTACATCATCTTCAAATATAATAAACATGGGGAAAAAGAATAACATGGATAGAGAGATTCAAGCGGTTGCTGTGCAATCCTTGCTCATGAAGGAAGCAAGAGATCACCAAGCATCTGTATGTGCTCTAGTCATAATTCAAGTTTGCAAATGAACCGGCTCTCATACGCATCTTTTTGTTTTGGCTTTGCACTTTTTCTATATAGCTTTGGAATCAATTTACTGGAGGAGTGAAACAGGTAGATTCAGCTCATCTGCTTTTTTTGTAAGCTTAAAGCTTCCTTTATTCCCTGTTCCTATAATGAACTTTTAACCCTTGACTTCACAAAAAAAAGGGGAAAAAAAAAAAGGATGGAAGAGACATCCTATCATGGCCTCGCAGCACACTGTGGAGGCATCATGACATCATCAAAGCCAGCAAATCGGAACATGGCATCACCCAGGACACAGCATGTGATGCATAACAAGGTGCATTATGCACCAATAGGTAAATCAAAATCTTAATTCTATCTTCCCTTAAACCTGCACGGAAAACTAACAAGTTTATGAAACTAGGAACTCACGGCATGCAGGAAGACAGAGACAACATAAAAAGCTTTATTAGTATTCAGTAAGGACTTTCTAAATGGAAATCTCATGGTTCTAATGGCCATATAATTATAGACTTCCTCAGTAGCATTAAATGTCCTGTGCAAATTCAGGATTCAATAGAACACATATGAGATCTGATTGTTTCACCTTTTTGGCCTTGGCATGCACTTCACCTGAAAAGTTTAAAGGAGATACAAAGATCAACATGGAGTCAACATTAGCTGATTGCAAAAAATTAGCAATAAACAAATTAGTCATGCAGAACCTTCTTCATTCCATATGTCATGAAGAGTATTGGATGAATCCTCTGCCTGTAAATATCAACAAAAAGATAATAAATATGTGACATAAATTCCAGGCCTAAAAGTTCACTATGTATTGCATACCTTGGAAGCATTTTGGGTTTCAGTTTTTTCTTTCAAAATTTCTTTCCTTTTCTTTTTTGATTTTTTCAATGTTGAAGATGGTACAGGTTGCACAAAGGGATTTCTCTGAAGCAAGCTCTCATAATGTAGAACTTTCTCCCTCTTCTTTTCAATCTTCCTTTTAACAGGAATATCTGTAGCAATCACAGCAATAATCAATCAATATCTCATATTAAAATTATTTGTAATAAGGATCGACACACATAGCTTGAAGTAGAAAAATTGCCCAGAAGACTCATATCAAAAGCAACTGCACAGTAGCTACAAAGACAGTTATTCATCACAACATAAATAAGGTCAAATTTGCTCCTTTAGATTGTAAGGACAAAGTATTTTAACAAGAAATAGATTTTTTTTATTTTCCATTTTTTTGGGGGCAATCCTTTCTCTGTTAAAACAATATTGAACCACGAACCTCCTCTACCACAAAATTCACCAAAAATTTTCCTGGGTCTTCCTAATTCAGAGAAATCATGAATACGGAAATAATAAGCACAGTAGACTTGAGGAATCAAATTGATGACATTTTGATTCTATAGTCAACTTGTCACCAACCACCATTCATTCTAGATTTTCTTTTAAAACGTCATACACTTCTCATATCATGAATCATTTCCATCACATGCAAATTGCAATGGAATCTTTTTCCCCCCTCTTATCATGCATCAGTCTTACATCGGTTTCCTTTCTAATTTGAATTCACCAGCTTTTTACCAAACGGTAGTCATATGCTCCATCAAAAGCTCCATGATGATGAAATAGAAATACAAAAGTAATCCCTTATCGATTAACAGAAAACCAAAAAATGTGCTGCTACTTAGTTTAAATTGAGACCCCCTAGCCCCCTAGTCAGCCACTTGCTATCCACCTCTCAATTTCTAATCTAATCTAGCCCTAAAAATTGGACTTTTCCAACCAAAAAGAGTAATTCAACAGGAGAACAATGTGATGATCTCCCAAACTCGCAAGCAAAGGCCCCCGCCAGTTGCTCTGCGATCTTTAGCAAGAAAACTAGGTAGATATGAAATTAAAAACTCGAAAAAAAGGGAAAAGAATCCGGGTATGGCTAAGAAGAAAGATCATACGGCGAAGAACAATAACTGACGAAGAACATAGGTATAAATCCAAGCTCCGGTGATGAGTTTAGGAAGAACGATAAAGAATAAGTACCAGTGGATCTGTCGACGTAGAAGAGGGAGTCGCTGGGGAGAGAGGGGAGGGCAGAAGCGCCGCTGAGGGCATCCTTGTTGGTCTTCTCGAAGTACTCGTCGATGTCGTCGGTCTTGATGTTCGCCCTCCATGCCTTCTTCCCCTTCCGCGAGCCCTTTGCCGCCTTCCCCATCCCCTTCTCTCCCAAATCGCTACCTCTACTCCAAAATAAATAAATTAAAAAAAAAAAAAATCGCTTTGCGAGCGAGGGAGGGAAGAGAGGAGCAGGGGCGCGAGGAAGAAAAGGGATTAGGGTTTTTGTTAGGTCGGGCTAAAGCGGCTGGCCAAGTGGCCATAGGTTCTTATCACGTTCTTATCACGTGAAGTTGGTCAAATTTTTGTTACAAACTGTTTGACCTTTATTTGAATACAATAGATCCCAATAATTTGAGCTATTAAATATATTTTTTATTTAAAAATTTTTAATTTATATATTTCAATGTTTGAGCAAGTAAAATATTTATATTAAGTTTGTATAATAATTTAATTATAAATTATTAAATATCTCACATTGACATTTTTTATCGACGAATTAGATTACGACCAATTCAAATAGAAATCATATTAAGATTTCAAAAATATTTTTATTTTTAAATTTTTTTTAATAAAATAAAGAAATATTATTTTAAATATAATAATTATATATTGTAAAAATATATACTAATTAAATATATTATTATTTTTATATAATTATAGAAAATTAAATAATTAATTAGATTACTTTTATATAATATGATATAAATTATTATTAATAATATTATATAAAATATATAATTAATACATGGCAATAAAATATATTATAAATACATAAAATTTAGATTCAGTTAAACGAGGAGAGTTTAGATGAGATATAATGCCAAGCGTAAATTTTGAGCAGACTTGCAGAAATTGTGTTGCAGATTGCAGCAGTTGGAACCATTTCTTCCTATGCTTGTCAGCTCATCCTGGGACGGCTCCGTTGCTAGAAGGGAATTTCCGGCAAGTGATGCAAATCCTGCTTTATTTAAGAAGAAAAGAGGAGACATTGACAAAGGCCATAAGCACACTCTGACTATCTCTGTAAAACGTGCTATCTGATGTGCAGTGGTTGATGAATTCTGATTCTTAAGTATGCCTGCAAATAATTCTTGAACTCAGTTGCAGAGTATATAATGAACATCATGGTGTGGTGACCATATTTATTCTTGTGTGGTGCTTCCCTTCTGTTGTAATTTCTTTACATGATTGCACAACAGGATGTGATTTTTGTGAGAAGTATTGCTAAGTTGTGAGAATAGTTTTTGGCATGATACATTGGAGAGTTGAAATGTTAATATGGGGCCAAAATGCCTTTTTTGCCTTGGCTTTTTAGGGACCTTCTGGGGGCATGCAGCAATTTCCTTCTGTTATTGAGAACAGCTAATCTGAGTAAACCAATCACTGGCTCGGATATGGTCTTGCATTAGATCTCTCAACACGCTTTGGAGAAGATTAGTAGAAGAGTGCACGTTGGAAATGTGATGATGGAAATGTCATGCTGCTGCTGCTGCTGCACCTCAGATGCTGTTTAAAGCTTCTGTACCTGGAATTGCAGCAGTTTAAAATTTAAAGCAGTCAACTATTACCTATTCTTAGTTTTTATTTTTTAAAGACTCCACTCAGGTAGGGAGCTGGTTGACAATTAGACCAAACCATAGATTGGACATACTCATTTTGTGATAAGGCTTTTTGGAATACGAAGTAAATTCTTACAGGGAAGGAAATATGGCAGTGGAGGGCTGGCTAACAAACGTGGGCAGGGGAGGACAGGCCAAAACATATACTGGAGAGATAACTGCCCAATAGCTCTGCTGCAGCCTATGTATTTTGTCTCTGTAAGACCAGAGAGAGATTATTGGACAGTTTAGCAATAAACAAAACAGTGTTTTTACATCTCTGTGGTTCCAAAGAACAATTATACCTTTTGCTTTTGAATTAAGCTTCACCAGTTATGGACTGATTCATGTAAAGAATATAGACAGGTTAATACCAAAACAGAACTTGTTGGAAATTGATAGAATTCGATGGGTCCAGACTGAACCAAATCTCTAGTGCAAGCTGAATCACTCTTGTGACCAAGACACAAGCCGCACATGATCATAGTAGGGGCCTTGATGTCACTGAATGCAACATCATGATGTCTTCTTAGGGAGCACTGCCTTCAAGTAGGTGGATCACCCCCATAGCCTGGATACCATCTCCTCTGAATGAATCTTAGCTTCTTTAGTTTCTAATATTTCATCGATCAATATAACAAACGATGGCTTAATCAAGAAAATAGAGTGAGTTATTTGCACAACTTTAATCATGCCATTGTCAACAAACACTGGTTCAGCAGACAAGATCATTATAGCTTTTAACAAATCAAAGCTTATACCTGCAATAAGAGATTGCTACCATTCGCACAGCAGAAAGCATAGCCCATTAATTAAAATTATTTCATTAACTTCATTAATTGCGATCATAGAAGCACAGCAAGGATTGTTCAAGTCTCTTGCAACATTTTTTCCTTCTCCTTCCATCAAGACCAAGTAACAATATGAGCCAGAAAGTAGTGCAGTAAAGGTATGGCTATCACATTTTGAGATGTGTTTGAAGGTCTTTGAAGAGTATACTATAAACCATGGTCCATTATGGTTCTGTTGGCCTTCCAACCCAACATCATTTGCTCTCTTTGTTCTCATCCAGTGACGTAACCCCTTAAAACTTATTAAGACTTTCTGGGAAGCTGTGTAACAAACTTCTAGCACACATCTAAGTGTGGTTTACAACATTACTTGCATGTGTTCCAATGAACAGTCAGAATTCCAAAGTAATGGGATGGATGGAAGCAAAATTAATGCACTCTGCAATTATCTTAGTTTTCAGCATACACATCTGACTGAGATTGAAAGATTCAGGAGGCATCTCATCACCATTTCAAAACCATTCATCCTAATTTTCTGGGCTAAAGCAGGGTGGTGAGCATTAGGTAAAGTTATTTGATTTAGGACAACAATCTTAGTTACTTCAGCAAGATGTACTTCAGCAAGATGCATGGAGGAATTACAAAGTACTGCCAGTGGAAACTATAGAGATGCTGCACTGCCGATCCTAGATTCTAAGGTGGGCTCTGAACATTCTCATCTCTCTCTAATCCCCACATAAGAGTGGACACAATCTGAAACAAAAATTCAGAAACCTAAGCCCTGTTTGTGAGTTCCTCTAAGCTGGTGGTGGGAGGAATCAAGACACCAACTTCGATCATTTCACACCCTGGTGCATGCAAAAAAAGAGATTGAGCATCTAGAAATTGGGGGGCGCTGCACTGATCAAGCCAAGAAATATGATGGACCTAACTATTTGCAAATAGAAGAGATGTTCACATCTCTGAATCATATAACTGAGCATCAATAGGAAAGATGGATAGGATTGCATATCAAGGCATCGGGTTTTACATCAGAGTGACACTTATCAAAACAACACCACTCAAAAATTAAATAGAGTCACTACATCAACCAAACATGCAAAAGATGGTACAATTCCAAAATTGCAAGGGCTTGAAATACCAATATTTTAACGGCTCTTGGCTACATAGGCTAAGGAGATGGCAGCAAAAACAGTGGTTGTTGCTCGATACAGCCATTTCCGCAGTTCTGCCTTCTTCTGAGCCTCAGCCATGGCATGCTGCAAAACCTCGAGCTCCCTGTTCATGTCCTCGGTCTTCCCCACCCTGCTCTTAAAAGCCACCTTGATGGTCTCCAACTCTTTCACAAATGGTTGCATCTCCTCATCCTTCTCTTCCTCACTCCCAATGTCCCTCTCAATTACATTCTCCTTGACTTCAACTAAGCCATGCATCATCTTTGTGGTATTCTTCAGAAGGTACAGAGCCCTTTGAGAGTTCGTATTGGCAGCTTTGATCTTTCTCTCCATATCCTCAAGACTCTGCTGAGTAGCAATCAGTTTCTTCTCGACTGAAGCTTTTTCCTCCTTCAGGGCATCAGATTGCACCTTCCATCCCTCCTCCTTCAGAGCAAAGTCACTGAGTGCTTGCTGGAGCTGTTGCATCTCTTCTTCAACCTCATTATTCCTCTTCTTGAACTCCTCAATTTGCACTCTCAGGCAACCATTTTCCACCTTCTGAAGATCGAGGTCCCTGCGAGCAGAGTCTCTCTCAGCTTGCAATTGGGTGTTTGTGTTGGTGTGGTCCTTGCACAAAACTTGCAGCTCATGTACAGTTGACTGGAGATGTCGCAACTCTTTCTGCAAATTACCAAATTCAGACTCCTGCACAGCTCTCACTCCCTCAATTGCATCCTTCTCCCTCTCAGTCTCCCCCATCCTTGTCCTCAAGTTATCCATCTCCTTTGCAGACACCATCATCTGTTCCTCATAATCGATCTGCATTTCTTCCTTCTCCTTCTCCAGAGCACCCAACTCTGCTTGAAGCCTCTTGAGCTCCTCTGTGACCTTTTCATTCCTCTTCTCCATCTCTGCAACTTTAGAGTGCAACTCTTTCTCTTCCTTCTTCATCAATTCAACAGTACATTTAGAGCTATTAACCTCAACTTCCAGCCTTTGGTTGTTCCCAGAAAGGTTCTGAAGCTCTCGTTCCAAGGTCAATACCTTTGCGACAAGAGCCTCCTTCTTGGCAACTTCAGACCGCAGCTCCTCTGTGGCCTTCGCATTCCTCTCTTCCATCTCGGCAATCTCATTCTGCAGCCCTTCTTCTTCCTTCTTCATCAAATAAATGGCATCCTTCGAACCATTAACCTCAGCTTCCAATCTTTTGTTGTTCTCGATAAGGTTGTGGCACTCTCCTTCCAAAGCTGTTACTTTCGCAGCAATCGCCTCCCTACTGGTCTTCACCGATTCCAACTCTTCTTGCTTGATCTTGATCACTTCTTCCATCCTCCTCTCAATACTCTCCACCGATTGCCGGTATTCGTTGAGGCTGGCTTCCATGGAAGCCTTTTCCTCGAAAAGAGAATTGATTGCTTCTTCCCTCTTCTTCCCCTGTTCCACAAGATCATTGCGCTCCATCTCTAATTTCCCATGATTTTCTCCAATCTCAGTGATTCTGGTCTCCAGCTCCCAGACTTTGGCTTCCAGATCCCTCCGCTCCTTCTCCTTCCGATCAAGGTCCATCAAACTCGAATCCTTCTCCAACAGGGCACGATCAAGAGACTTCTTGAGCTTATCCTTCTCTCGGACCACCATTTCCAGCCGCTCGCCGCCGCTCGTCAGCTCTTCCGCCATGGAATCCACCGTCGCCTGCAGGGACCGGAGGTTCGCCTCCACCTGCCGATCAAACTCCTGCCGCGCCGTGAGCTCCCGTTCGGCGAGACCGGAGGAGAGGACGAGGCGGCTGACGTCGAGCTCAACGCCGGCGAGGAAGGTATGGTCGTCGGCGAGGTCGGCGAGGAGGGACTGGAGGTGCTCCACCTGCTGCCGCCGCTCCACCGTCTCCTTGACGAGGAGGCCGTTGAGGGTCTTGAGGCTTTCCATCTTGTCCGGCGAGACGTCTCGGCCTGAAGGCGGTGGTGGATGCGACACCTCCTTCTTCGCTGCTGCCGTCGCTGGGGACACCTTATTGCGGGCCATCTCGATTGCCGTAAGGATTAGGGTTAGGGTTTTGGGGAAGAGGAGAAGGGATTTAACGCTACGGCTATACATATATATATATATATATATATATGGAATGGTGGAGGGCAAGAGAGGACTGGGGGGAGTTCAGAAATTCAAAATGGATCGCGGCGGCGGAGGCGTATGGTTGGGATTCTTCAGTTGGCATTTTATCGGCGTTTGGATCGCCGTCTCTTTGCTTGGACTCGGCTTTGTCTCGGCTTTTGTTAACGGGCCATTTTAATCAGCCCTTCACGGAAACTGATAAAAAAAAAAAAAAAAAAAAAAGTTTTAGGGCTTGTTTAAAGGCTCTAAAGCAACGGGCCTCATCAAAACGGAATCCTTTTTCAGCATACTATTCATACATAGCCATGATTATATTTAAAAAAAAAAAAAAAAAATTTATTAATGCCCATATAAATATAAATATGAACTATGGATGAACAATAGATATCTGTATTTAAAATGGGGCATGTGATGGATATATACAACGCTATGATACAAAACTTGCATCAGAACCTTATTACAATGCTGTGAGTTTCAATGAAAAATGTACAGAGGTATTGGAGTTCCAATTTTTTTAAATTGAATGTCTTTCCAAATATACCTTATTATTGTACGAAATTTGGACATTAAATGTCTTTCTAAATATCCTGTAATGTTTTTTGAATTTTTTATGAAAGGCTGAACAAATGAGAATTAAATGCCCCTCATTTACAAAATCCTTTTGTTTTTTTTTTTTTTTTTGTTTAGCCCTCTATTGTTTGGATTCAGGGACATGGATCAAACCATAGATTCTAGCATAAATGAAGTCTTATTATAAATAAATTAACCTATTTAACTCCACAGGTTAAATTAATTTTATAAGAAAGATCATGAGATAGGTTCATCCAACTCATGACTTAATCACCAAAAATAAGTATGAAAACTAATCTAATTTTTTTTTAAAAAAAAGAAGTTCATTCTAAAAATCAGATCTAACTTATAAAAATTAAAAAATAGTGTGACTAATATATTTATATAGAGAGAGATGGTCATGTCATCACGAGCCAAGGTAGCCCTCTTAGCATAATCCAAAATTTTGAAAGACTTGGGCATGAAAGCCCCTCCTATTAGATATTAAATAAAAAAGATAGAGGAAAAAAAAGAGAAAGAGAGAGAGAGAGAGAAAGAATTGTAACTTGGTGGATAAGTTTAGAATGGACTCTTTAAGAATAAATTTAGCCTGATTAAAAATATAAATATGACGTTTGAGATGGATCAGACTTGCAAATAAGCATCAAGCTTGACTACCAACGTATAACATGATTTAAGAGCAATCCAAATCGACATTTCCTTACCTATAATTGAGCCATAACCTAATTTGTTCAATCCATTTAGGTATGTTTAACCTATTTTAAACCACTTAATCCATCTCATACCTTTTTAACCTAGGCCACTTAACATGTTTTCAACTTATTTAATTTATTGAATATCTATTTAACTTATTTGTCCTATTTAATCTGATCTAATCCATTTAATATATAAATTATATAGATTAAATCAAGTAACCTATTTAATAAAAAAATAAATTTATGCAGGGATTTTTAATCCAAGATAAATTATATTAGATATGATCATAATCCGGCCCAAGTCAATTGCTATTCTAGCGGCAAAAAATGAAATATCTTGATAAGTGAAAGGTAATCCAAATCGAAAGATCATAAAGCCAATTTGAAAGCAATATACATATATACATACTAGGTCAAGGTCAAGTGATTGGGCTCGGTCACAAATACATTTTTTTTTAAAAAAAAAAAGAAAAAACAAAGCATGAGATGAAGTCTAACCTTTAAAATTTACATTATAGTAGAAATAAAATTTTTATAATCTATTTTTGATGGCCCACCTATTTATCATGACACTTTTGTGAATTTTGATGCATTTCCTCTCACAATCTGATGTGTATGTGTAATTTATATTCACAGAGTCTGCTCCGTTCCTTTTTCTAAAAATAAAAAATAAAAATATGGTATGGGCTTTTGATCTTCATGCCACTCCACATGCGAACAGATGGAGAGAGAGAGAGAGAGACTAATTGGGCCTTATATTTATTCTCTTGGCCTGCTTCTATTCAACTAAATAAGCTTTGAATTATTTACCAAGGAACAACCTGTGACTAGGCTTACAACAGTAGAAAAGAAAATGAAATATAGAAAGACACACTTAAGGGCTACAAAAGGGTCAGGTTTTTTACTTGACTTGATCTCATATTTGGACCATAATTTTAGACCTGAACCTAACTTACTTGTTGATTAGGTCGGGTTAAGTTAGGTCCATGAAAATGATTTTAGATTTTAATGATCATTTGAGTTTGAAGACAAGTTTGATATGAAATATTTATATTTGGATCCGAATCAAGTTAGATTGTTGATAGATTTGCATTTAAGTCAGGTATTTATCTAATCTTTTATAACTAAAATTTAATAATTAATGATTAAGTAGAGAATCATTAAGAAATTCAACTTAAACTTAAAATTTTATTCAAAAATTTTAAATTTCATTCAAGTAAATAATTATTCTTAAGTTTACAAACGATGATTTATAAAATATATATTGATATACTTGAGGATACTTAAAAATAGTAATTCATCAAAATAAATAATAAAATATAAATTTTTAAGTACAATTAAGTGAAGAAAAAGGAGGAGAGATACGATTGTTAAGTTGAAAAGAGTTTAAATGTTATTTCATTTTTTGGATTGAATTTTAGTTGGATGGGGGCTTTTTTTTGGGCGAGGGGACCAAAGTTAGACCTTAGTGATGTATGGACTGGATCGAGTTGGTTTAGACTGGGTTAACAAATACTAAATCCAAGCCTAATATAAAATTTAGGTTAGATCTAATTTTTGAATCCAACTTAATTTATAAATCTTCAAATACAATTAAATTGGGTCTAATCCATTCATGAGTTAGGTTGGCTAGTTCTTGATACTTTGGATGCTATTAATCAATCTAAACCCTACTTGTTGGGCTGGTAGGTTGCCTAAGTACTAAGAAATTTGCTATGCTAAGCATCAAAGGATAGATTTATAGATAAAATTTTATATAAGTAATCTACTATATTTTTTTTATAGACTTAAATTATATCTGTTGTCCTAAAAATAATTTAATTTTGAAATTTTTGAATGTTTTTGCCTTCTACTCCAAAGGATAGATTTTATCTGCTAAGGCAAGTTTGTACCTTTTCCATGGATAAGAGTCTATATTTATGAAACTCGAAGTAGAAGCATTCCAAAAATTTTAAAGATAAATCTATTATGTAATATATAATAATTAGGGAGAGTTAGATGTCATATTTTATGTTAATTTCTTTAAAAAAAAAGGTTAATGATTTGAAATTCAATGTTACACTATTTAAATTTAAGATTCAAATAGTTGAATATAACATTATAAAAAATGCTTAGAAACTAAGGTTATGTTAGCTTATCGGAAATGTTTTCTATTTTTATTTTTTATTTTTATTCTCTAAAAATAGTTTTTATTTTATATTTTCTAATCTCTAAAAAATATGTTTGGTAAGTAAAAATAAAAAATATTTTTATTTCATATTTTCATAATAAATAATAATTTTAAATGAGTAAATAAAAAATAAATTAATAATAATATATAATATAATAATAATATCATGATATTATAATATTATATTATCTAATAGTACATTATAATATATGCATTGTGTAATTAATATTAATATAATACTAATAATAATATGTTACATATTATAATAATTATAATATATTTATATACATCTTATTATATATTAATAAGAATAGCTAGAGTAGTTTAGTTATTCTTGTATTATTATATATTAACGAGAGGTATGCTTCACTACATTCGAATATAGTCAAGCATAGAATTTAGTCACCTTCCCTATCTTTGAATCTATATGCATTCCGGAGCTACCACATCTTTTTTATTTTTTTCATCTTTAGGATCCATGAATTATGTGAATCCAAGGGTGGAAAAAGTAATCACTCTTGGATTCTATATAGATTCCGGAGCCACCCTATCTTTTTCATCTTTAGATTCGATTCAAGAGCGAGGAAGGTGAGAGAGATGACCGAATTTAGGCTTGGCTACATTCGAATGTAGCCAAATCTACCTTTATTGATAATATATATTATTTTTTTTAAAAAAAAAGTTGTCTCAGGCTCCCAAAAAATTTGCTTTAAAAATAAAAAAGTAAAAATATTGCAACTAAATATATTTTTTTATATTAGACTTTGTATTTCTATTTTAGAAAATAAAAAATAAGAAATAAAAATAATACCAAATAGGTCATTTGTTTTTAACCCTTTTTCATTCTTTTGATAGAAAACAGTGAAAATATTTTTAAATTATTTTCAGCTTTCCATCATTTTAAAGTTGTATTTTTTAGAAAACTGTTTTCGTATTCATTCATCAAATACATTTTCACAATTATTTTTCATTTTCTATAAAAATAAAAATGAAAAACATAACTACTCTCAAAAACTAAATACATCCTAAAATTTTTATATTTTGATAGTGTGTAACCTAATCACCAAGCAGGTTTTGATAGGAAGATACTATCTTTTATTATGATCTAATAATAAATATAAGTTCATATTTAATAATAAATCATGATCTATATAAAAACAATACGATTATTATACATTGGCATAATTAATACTATTTATTTTTGCAATAACTTGGTACATCGATTAAAAATTTTGAACCATTTTAGATAATTTATGAACACCGTTTGATTGATTTTAAAATTGTTAATATTTTTATAAGTAATTAATATAAATATAACTCTCTAGATAAGAAGATTCAATGAGGAAATGATGCTTGCTTGCTTTTTTTTTTTTTTGTTTTGTTTTATTTAATGTCTGATAAAGAAAAATGGTTCCATTCCCATCAGCAAAAGTTTTTTTTTATGTCATGCGGTGCATTGAATCGGTGCAACAATCGGACAAGCAAGCGGAAGATGGGCCCTCGTACCAACCCACGGGAGGCCACTTTATTGCATCGGCTCACCAGAGGACCTTCCAGCCGGACTGGTGATTTAGACGTTGTTTGTTTTGCTTTGAGGCCGGAGAATGGCCTTGGGAAAACTCGTTAAGTGGAAGTGCATGAGAATTTGTGGTCCACGCTCACACTTACCAAAGCACGTAAACCTCAAATTCTTTTACCACTCAATCCCCTGAGATGAGATGAGTAATTTTTAGATAGGTTTGGATGAAAAATTTGTAATGCAAAATTTAAGAATGGATTTTCTTTTTTAATTAACTGTATCTGGTCACATATATATATATAAATAAGGATAAAATATTATTGGTGCAATTATTAATGTGTTTGGAGCAAGGTTGGTGCAAAAGATGGTGTAGTTTGTTTGCCTAATTTATAGTGCTAATTTAGAGAGGAAGGACTCTTATGTGTTTAGTGTGAGATTATATAAAAAAAAAAAAAAAAATTAAGGATAAAAGATTTTTTTTTGCAAATTTTAAGAGTGTGATGGGTTTTTTTTGTTATATGTATTTGGTTATATCTTCAAATGAGGGTAAAATATTATCGGTGTAATTATTAATTTGTTTGGAACAAGGTTGATGTAAAAGATGGTGTAATTTATTTGTCTAATTTATAGGTGCTAATATAGAGATGGAGGGACTTTTATGTGTTTGGTGTGAGATTATAAAAAAAATAATAATAATAAGGATAAAAGATTTCTTTTGCAAATTTTAAGAGTGTGATGGGTTTTTTTTGTTATCTGTATTTGGTTTATCTTCGAATGAGGGTAAAGCATTATCGGTTTAATTATTAATTTGTTTGGAGCAAGGTTGATGTAAAAGATGGTGTAATTTGTTTGTCTAATTTATAAGTGTTAGTATGGAGATGGGGTGGACTTTTATTTTATTTGGTATGAGATTATAAAAAAAAATAAGGATGAAAAATTTCTTTTGCAAATTTTAAGAGTATAATGGTTTTTTGTTTTTGTTTACTATATTTGGGTATATCTATGAATGAGAGTAAAATATTACCAGTGTAATTGTTAATGTGTTTGTAACAAGATTAATATAAAAGATAAAAAATATCATTAGTGTAAAAGAAGTGAGATGAGAAAGAATGATGGGATTATTTATATTTTGTTATTCTTAATATTTCAGCTTTTCTTATATTTCTTGAATAAATTTTATCTTTTATCCTGTTTACTTATCTTCTCCTAAATTAACAATTTGAGAGGTTTAAGAGAGAAAAAAATAATTATCTGAAAAAAAAAAATAATGCCATACCAAACATCATCGAAAGAGGATGAAAAATGGTAAGAGTAATTTTTAATCTCCTTTACCTTCATACCAAATACATTTTTATTGCTAAATTTGATTTAGTGAATCAAAAAAGCCTAGACAATTTGGATGATGCAGTGGTGCATTTTGTTATGGGTATATAAGACTACCTCATTTTAATGCATTCTCTGGCATCTATCTTGCTCAAAGAAAATTTATATACTAAGAAGACAGGTGTGTTGAAATAAAAAACTCTTTATTTTCATCTTCCACCATCTAAAGGTCTACTTGAAAGAAAATTTTGATGCAATATAAAAGTTGGTACTCACCATATGCATTGCGGCTCCATAGATATTTGACATAAAAAAGTTTTCAATTTGGACAGAGAAAGGCTTGTGATGAAAGTCAAAACACTAACCATAGTGGAAAACAAAGTAGAGTAGCATGAAATTTGTCATACCTGAAGGCTTAGAGGATCATGAAACATTGGAACGCTTAAAAAGCAATAAAAACTCATTAAAAAATGGATATCATGCGAAGGCTTATGAGGTCAATCTTGCATCACCATACTCAAAAAACTATTCTACTCCCATGCAATGAGAAAAAGATATACACCATATACTCAAAAATGTTAAAGGAATTAGCCAGTTAGTGCATCTCATCAATACCACAGTCCATATTTGCTTAGCTAATCCATTTTCATATCTAAATGCTCAAAAATTACTAGTGTGAGATAATGATGATTTTTCTTGACACTTTTTTTTTCTTGTTCTTTTTTCTCTCTATTTCTATGTATAACTTTTCTTTTTTTCTTTTTTTTTTTTGTTTTTGTTTTTGAGAGAGAGAGAGAGAGAGAGAGAGAGAGAGAAGGATCATTTTTAAATTAATTATTTATAATAGAATCTCTTTCTTTTGAGGAGAGGACTGCTACCACTAGCCCCATTTCACTTTTCCTCATGGATCATAAATATTGTGAATATTTGATATCTTAGGAGTTCCAATATATCTAATGTATTAGTCTAATTAGTTATCCCATGGCAACAGTTAATGCCTCAAACAAGGCTGAAAATAATGTGCCCTTAAATGAACAGAAGAACTACAGGGTCAGGCAGGGTGGTTGTTCATGCTCTCCCATCACAAGTTCATGGTGCCTTCAGGACCATGTTGGTTGCTTCTGGTGGTTGTCGAGAATAAAACAGAACGCATGGCAACAAAAGCTAAGTCCCCCTCCACATGACATCCAAAACAGTACACAACAGCATGCACACGAGTAGTTGATGATGATAGCAAAAGCAAAGTATAATATCCCAGATGATCAAGTATAATGAAAAATCTAAAGACCATAAGAACATTGATAAAAGGCCTAAGAGCATAGAATTGTGATCTTGAGCCACTGAGATTGAAGTTGAGTTTAAAAAAAAAAAAAAAAAAAAAAACATTAAGAAAGTATGATAATTGAACACTAAAATGGTCTACTTGATTTGGTACTTGCAGTCAACATTTTATGTTTACACCTCAATAGTACTTTAGCTCTAATTTTTCAATTTATTGGAGATCGATCTTCAATCCCTATTATGCTTGCTTATATCTGTCCGACACTTAAAAAGTATGATAAAAAGCTTAGAAATTACTTAGAAATTGAGGGTTGATCTGAATGGCTAACGAGCGTGGACCCAAAAAGAATGCGGCAACTCGACTGAATAAACTATAATGATGTTAGATATTACTCTTTTAATGCACCTATAAATTAAAAAATGATTTAAGTATTTTCATGTATGAAAAGTTTAATTTCGACATTAATAAAACTGCAATACTTTTTGGTAATTAGTAAGCAGGCTTAAAATAAAATTCAGAAACCATTATATCCTTTATTTTCAGTTTGGTAATGAAGCACAAAATGGAGTTCACTATACCTAAATAATCCCATTTAAATATTCATCACCAAAGTTTTTATTTCCATATTGCTAACCCATTTCTTGTCTTCCTCGCCTTTTTCAAACGATAAAAAAAAAAAAAAAGAAAAAAAGAAAAAAAAAATTCATATTTTCCAAAACAAAATAAATAAAAAAAATACAATTCCATGTCACACTTTTTCCATCTCTTACATCTGCTTCGGATTCCAGCTCACTCCTTCCGCCAGCCGCATTGCGCCGCTGGCCGCGTCTTCTGCTGACCGGCCTTCACCGGACACGGGGTCTCCACCGGCGGCACCATGCAGTTATACTGCAAACAGAGCGACGTGCTCGCCGGAATCGTCGCCGCCGGGTTGATCCCAAACGCCGTCAGATAATTATGCTGCAGGTAGAGTACGCTTATCGCCCCCGCCACCACCCTCTCCACGAACGTCGCCGGCACCTCGCCGGAAAACCGGTTATTATTCAGATACAACCTCCCCGCCGCCGCCAGCGCGGCCGGCACGGGCCCCGTCAACTGGTTGTAGCTCAGGTCCACCGTTGCCCCGGCCGGCAGCTGGTCGACCGGCCGGACAGGGCCGGAGAAGTCGTTCCGCTGGAGCTGGAGGGAGGAGACGGGGAATGAGAAAATTTGGCCGGGGATTTGGCCGGAGAGACGGTTCATGCTGAGGTCGAGGTAGTTGAGCCGGGCAAGCCGGGGGAGGACGCGGTCGACCGGGCCGGAGAGGCTGTTGGAAGCAAGGGAGAGGTAGCGGAGAGACGCCGGAAGGGCAGGGATCTCGCCTGAGAGGGAGTTCTGCTTGAGATCGAGGCGGAGGAGAGGGGAGGACAGGGGGAAGGGAGGGATTTGGCCGGAGAGGCTGTTGTGGCAGAGGATGAGGTTGGAGAGGTCCGGGATTCCGGCGATCGCCGGAGGGATGTTGCCGGAGAGGAGGTTGAAACTGAGGTCAAGGGTGCGGAGGCGGCGGAGGGCGGCGAGGGAGGGGGGGACGGTGCCGGAGAGGAAGTTGCGGCTGAGGGCGAGGAAGCGGAGGGAGCGGCAGAGGGAGAGGGAGGTGGGGATGGGGCCGACGACGCGGCCGGGCACGAGGGAGAGCTCGGTGAGGGCGGAGAGGCGGCCGATGGCCGGCGATAGCCGGCCGGCGAGCCCCGGGGAGCCGGCGCGGGGGTCGCCGAGGGCGAGGGCGGCGACGCGGTTGCCTGAGCAGAAGACGCCCGGGAAGGCGCAGGGGTCGCCGGTGAAGTCCCACCCGGCGAAGAACTTCGAGCCGGGGAGGTCGGAGAGCGACTTGCGGATCGACTGCAGGGCCAGGTAGTCCATCGGCTCAAGTATCGCCAAGCTTGCATCAAATGAGCATAATAACATGACAAGGAGAACAAGTTCAAAGCGAATGGCTTTCATTTTTACTATTCTTGTTTCTCCTCTCTCTCTCTCACTTCTCAATAGATAGATGAGAAGAAGAGCGATGATTATTTGTTTTGGTGTTTAATGTTTCCTGAGGTTTTCGATGGGGAGTTTGTTTTTAGAGGGAGAAGAAGGAGGGAAGAATGAGAAAGGGGGGGGAAGGTAGATCGTTCTGGCGTGGAGGAAGGCCTGAGTGGTTTAATGGTATGGAACAGTAAAAGAGGAAAGGGAGAGGAAGGAGAGGAGTCTTGGAGGGGAAGCCTGGGGGCATTATTAATGGTTTAGCTCGGATATGGTGCTGCCGTACCTGGGCGTTTCCTCTCTCTGATCTCTGTTCCATCTCGTTGTGGCCCTGCTTTCCCATGCATCGGTTGGAGCGAAGGGGCGAGCTGGGCTGGCTGCAATAAGAAAATTGTAGGCTAAAAGAGGGTTTTAGTTTGGATGCATGTTATGTTTCAAAGAATCCATTAACTTAAATAACTTCCCTTGCTGTGAGTTGTTGTTATAATTTCCTTGTGATTAAGTAGGAGGCATTTGGATCATCGTTAAAGTTAGAGACGAAATTGGATTGCCAATCAATCTCATGTGCTTTTCTAAAAGCAAAGGGCTACGGATTATCAAGTAAACCAACGAAAGGATGAAGCTTATATGGTATATAAATTCGCTTTTTACTCTTCTAAATGTTGAATTAGATTGAGAATCCAATCAAATTTTATTCGATCAATATTTCAAACAAAATGCATCCTAAGGACCATTTATACTTAATATAAACTAACTGCTATAAAACACATTAAATAGTCTAATAATATAAATAATGATCATTGATCATAACTTATTTACATGAATTATTTCATTAATTTGGATGGCCTAACAATTTGCATCGATTAACGAAAAGACATAAAGAAGCATCAAATAGGTTAATAGCATGAATGACTTTCACTAATTATAATTTATTTATATAAATTATTTTATTAATTTGATATGTATTTAATTTAAGTTTTCATTAAAAATATTATGAAAGTTGATGTAATAGATTTTTTTTTTTTTTTTTTTTTTGGGTGGGGTGGGGCGGGTCGGCGTTGGACCATTGGGTTTAGCTGCCCAAAAGTTCTGTACCACATGTGGCTCGACAATTTTTTTTTTTTTTCTGTAGCCGGGCCGTGACGAGTGGCAGCAGGGTGTTCAGTATGGGGCAAAGCTGGCCGTGGGTTCGTACACTGCGAAATTTTCTACGCACCAATTTACAGGGGTGAAGGCAGCCACGGCGATTTAGTGGGGTAACTTAATTATCCTATAAGACAAGATATTGGGTGTCAGTATGCTTGCTGTTGAGCATCGTGGGACACAAAAATAAATGGCCACATTTTCATGTCTCCTTACTTGACATTGCTCCTTTGGACATTGCCTGCAAGGCCTATCTGCTAAACCGGTCAAACATTTATATGCTAGCACATAAAAAATGTAGCATGCCTCAAGGGAAATATGCTAATTCTACTCTTCAAGGAAGTGATTGCCTTGAAAGTTCTTGAAGCAAGGATGTACTCATATTATGACAACTCTCAACAATACGAGCTGTAAAGAAGGATATTCTTCTTATATAGGGTTGAAAGGGAGCCTAATTAGTTTGAGGCCCATTGAATTGAGTTGAGTTCGGCTCAAGTCATGAGCTAGATTTTTATATATTTAGATCAAGCTTAAGCACAAAATTAAGATCCGTATCAATTTCAAATCAAGTTTAGATAGAGCATCAGCATGATCAGAGTTTAATCCATACACTATTTCGAATCAGACCCGATAAATGAGCCCAAGTATCATCATCATCTCTAAGCTCTCCTCCATTCCTTTAATGAAATTATAGATCTTGAGTCCTTCCTCTTCTTCATTTCCATTTAAGGGTATGCTTTTGAAGCCCTTAATCTCACATCTCTTTAGCCTCCTTGACGTTGTGTCTTAAGCCTTGCTCCATTCCTTTCAATGTGTTCCGTTCTTGATGACCTTCACTATTGTCTCGACATCATCACAGTCATGCCCTTGACATCGACACCATGGCAACCATCTCCTCTTGTGTTTTGGATGTTGAGTGATAAGGATGATGGGATGATGAAGGATGATAATAGGTTCGTAGGGTGGTGAGTAAATCTAAGAGAATTGCTTTAAAGCTATTGCCAAATAAGTCTATCGATGGTGTGAACAAAAGAAGGCAAAGGGCTTCTCAATCAAAGCATGAGTTCTAGCTAGCAAGATCATCAAAGCTGGATCAAAGTGGATAGTAGAGATCGAGAGGTAGTTTGGAGATTTGAAAATCAATGTTATAGATCAGAAGGCAGCTACAGAGAGGGGCAGTGGTTTTGGAATGACCAGTTGTAGAGGGTTCGAATTGATCGATTTCACATTTAGGGTTTTGCACAACTCATTACTCAAGATTGATGTGTTTTGGACTAGGCTCAAGTTTTTGGTTGGCTCAATAGGTTTCAAGCTAGGCTCAAGATTGGGCTTAAGCCGGCCTAAAACTGAAAAAAATTTTGGGTTGGGTTCAGGTAAGAGTGTGGCCTGACCTAATCTGACCTACTTCCAACCCTATTCCTATATATTTCTCAAGTACGTCCTATACATTAAACATTATTCAATTCCAAACTAATAATGCAGTAAAAGCCTAGGAATTATCTTATAAAATTTATACTCACATATGATAACAATTTACGTTAATTCATTTTGCTGATTAATGTAGTCTAATTTGATCAATTCATGTAATGGCAACACATGACGGATTAGAAGTTGGCATGATGTGGTTGACTAGATAGCCATGTGTCCCTTCAAAGCAAGAAATCCTATTTAGAAGAGGCTACCATTAAATCTATTGATTTATTGGGACTTTTCTCTTCTAAAGTGTATATTATTCGAATAGAAGTCTGTTATTCTATTTAGAAAGGACCCTACCAAGACTACCACCTCACACGGGGTTCTTGCTCATTGAAACTATTCACTGACAAGTTAGCTAATTTCTAAAAAACCCTTCCAGAAGTGTATAACATTCAAGCCTTAGCTTTATAACATAGAGTACTTATTTAAAGGGTTTTAAAGCCTACTCCTTATCTATGTTGGCCGACTTGGGCATCCATCTCTAAGCCTTTTACGCTAATTTACCATCTGAGTAAAAAAAATCCATTTTATCTATTAATCTAAAAAGAATAAATCACTTTTCGGACATTAACCCCAACAAACCAAGCCAAGGTCCTTTATATTTTATAGTAGCGTGGGTCTTTGATCGGTAGTAGCTACATCAAAGCAACAACTCATGTATTATTGTAGCAATTGATTCACACGCTAGGAATTTTGTGCATAAAAGGTTACCACGCGTTGCAAGCTGCACAATCAACACACGTGCCCAGCCCTTTTTGACTCCTTTAAAGCTTTTCATCCTCTCCAATAAAAAAGTGGAGGCCATCAAGACATGCGTTGCTGTATACTTTGCATCAATTCATGGCACCTTCCCGGTATAAAGAGAGAGGCCAGGGAAATATGATGGAGCCTCGTATGATGATGGCAACTTTTCTATCGCGTCGCGTCCTTCTCGTTGTATAAGTTTAGATATCTTCGGATGCCGCGCGAGATATTGCCGGGAATCATATAGAGGTTTGGTTCGCCGGACGCTGGCATCCAAAGTCTCCCCTTCCGTCAAGTGTTGTTTTCTGGGAGACCGGATTCTCTCTCCCTCGCTTTATTGCTTTTTTTTTCTTTTTTAGTTCTTAATGGGAACATCTTGTTCTTCGCGCACTGCACTCTCCTCTTTCCTCATCTGCATGTAGTTTTGCGCTTGACTTCGTGTTAGAAAGTTGCAGGCCCACCGCATTTGACGGCCCTTCTTCGCAAATATGCTGCTGATGACGTGGTAAAGCAATGCTAGGTTTTGTATTCATGGTTGGGGGGGGGGGGCCTTTAAAATCCTGTTTGCTGTTCGAGGTAGGCAGGTGATTAGAAAGGTTATGGAGTGCAAATGATTTAAGAGTGTATTTGATTCCCTACATTGGATTGAAGCAGTATAAAATTGCCAATCTAATTTCATAAGACTAATATATATATATATATATATATATAAAAGTAAGTTTGTCAATCTCATATTTATAGCTTTAAGATATCGATAAAATAATAAGATTCATACTATTTGAATCCAATCCTTACTTTTTTTTTAACGTGAGATTGCATTAAAAATCTCATCTAATTCAATCCATGACATCATACCAAATACACCTTAAGTGGATATTTGTATTGACTGCTAGAATGCCTTTAAGTAGCTGTTACCCAGCAGCTAGAATGTCTTTAAGTAACTGCTACCCGACAGCTATGTGAGATAACTGTTAGCCAATAGTTATTCCAAATAGGTCTTAAGTCATGTAATCGAATCATAACCTACTTAAATCTAATCCGATTTATATTTGAAGAGCAATGAATTAGATTAGGTCAAAACTTAGAGTCGATATGAAAATTTAAATATTATAGATCCATTTCTCTTCACTCCCAATATCTTTTCTAATACGTTGAATAAATTCTCATTTAAATTGAGTCATCTTTGTTTGTATCATCAACCTCATGTCCTCTTACCAACTTTCACTTAATTATATTTATATATTCAATATTTCTTTTGATGAGTTCTTATTAATATGATTCTTATATATATATATATATATATATATATATATATATATAGTTATGGAAATTGTAGTTTGTATACTTGCACCCAAGAATGATTCATTTTTAATATGAAATTAAAAACATATTTGATTGAAAAATTCACATTTATGTTGGCTCTTTTGTATTTAAATCGTTTTGGTAATTTTATATTTAATTATTATTACCATTATTAATTCTAACTATGAAGGAATAGTTAAATATTTGACTTAAACCGCAAGCTCATCTTTATCATATCTTGGCTAGGAGTCAAATATTTCAAGTTAGACTTGAATTCCCTTGACTCAAATGGTATGTTGGTTCTAAAATCTTTTCTATGTATCTGATTCAACTTGAATCAATCAGCTAATAGATTATGTTTTAATTCAAAATCAAACTTGAATATGAAACTAAGTGGAGTCAATCATTAAAGATGCCGTAATTCGACTTCAACTCCCTGCCATCCTACAAGAATGCCTTTAGGTTGGACTTTATCAGGCTTCATTGCAGTAGGCTTGGCTTGAAATTAACAATTTCAAGCTTAAAAGAAAAGATTTAAGCTTTGTTTGCAAGAATGTCATGTAGTTGGAAAATTTGAGGGACCTCCCGCCAAGGATTCGTGTTCAAGTCCCACTCTTATCCTGATTTTGACCAGCACTTCCCTTGCCCTAATTTTCAGAAAAAAAGTTTGGTTTATTATCTGATCAAATCTAATTATAATCTAATTTCAATTCAAATCCACATTTTGCCAAGTCAAGATGATTCAAACATAAACTTGAATTAAACCCGATCAAGATTGACTTAAGCTTTATTTAAGCTTGGCTCAACTTTGATTCAGTGGTTAATCATATGCAATGGAATAAAAAATCAATTGCTAGATTAGATCTACCATTGGTTTATGCTAACTAATACATATTAGAATATATTTTAATAATTTTGATCTATTTTAAGTCGGGTCCGATCAAACTAGACTATTTTTACATTTGGTCTAAAATTAATTTTGAATCCATAACTCAAGTCCAAGCTTGAACCAACTATTTTCAAGTCAAGCTAGATTCAAACTTGCTTTGAACTAAAACTGAGTCTACTTGAACTATTCAGATCAATGGACAGCCCTAGTGATAAATTTGGTCTATACTTTTTCTCCTTTTCTTCAATAGGAATAGCAAAAGCAAGGATAGGGGAAGTTAGGGTGGCAAAGCTAAGTCATTGGAGCCCACAAAATGATAGGGGAGACTTGTTGGCTGGTGGAATGGTAGCTATGAAGTTGCCTTCATCCCCCACCAAACGATTAAGACTCGTACACATTTTTACTTCGGGTCATGGCTTTGGAATCACGCCTTGAGCCATTTATTTTTAGGTCACATCATCGCAGGACTCTTGCTTGGTTATGGCTGCCACCCAACGCCTTTTTCATGCAAAAGCTGGTGATCTTCGGATAGCGTCGGGGCGTGGGGCTCGTACCAATCACCTAACAAGCTTGCAATGCATCTGCAAGGATAATAATGAATGACTAATGAGATCCAAATTCATAATCTCTAATAAGTCTTAATTTTAATATTATAAATAACCAACTAATCTCAGGACTTGTTTATTATCTTGACTTATTTTAATTATTATACTTATTATCTTGATTTTTGAATATTATGATAGCTTCATTTGCATGATTCTGACGTGTTAAATCTAATACATATTATTATTTTTATTATTGATTTATATTCTTTTTAGGGTTAATTGGTTAAAAGAGATTGTAATATCATGCCATGAAGAGTATAACTTTTTTTAGGGCTGCAAACCGATTGAAAATGATTGGATCATATTTGATCTTAGTCTTACCTGGTTTCATATTTAGATTATAATTTTGAATTTGGATTCAATCATTGAGTCTAGTTGGATTGGATTTAGAAAAAGAAAATAGGATGCAACAGGTCATTCAAGTCGGTCCAAGTTAGGTGTGATTCATGACGAACTTAAAATATTTTGATTTAGAAAAGAATTAGTTAAATTTAACAATTGATAATCAAATATAAATTTATTAAAAAAATTAAATAAAATTAAAAAGAGCCAACTTAAACTAATATTTTTTTAAAAAACTTTTAATTTTATTCAAGTAAATGATAATATTTAAGTTTATAAATTATGATTTTTAAAATATATATTGATATACTTAAATATATTATAAATAAGCATTAAAACAAATGATAAAATATGAATATTTAGATATAATTAAGTGCAAATAAATGAGAGGAGATTTAGCTCTTAAGATGAAAAGAAAAATTAGTTTAAATAGAAGTTTGTTTAATGAATTGATAAAGATAATTAGAGTAAAAAAATATAATATTTATATAATTGAGGCTTATGGATTGAGTTGGATTGGGTTTGGGTTAAATCAGGTCTATTTTCTATCGACCGAAAATAGAGTTAAGTGATACACATGTTGGATCAAAAAATCCAAGAGACTAATACGGTCTAGAATTTAGATCGGATTTAATTTTTGAATCCGAATCAATCTATGATCTTTAAAAGTAGATTGAATCAGATCTAATCGGATGAGAATCGGAACGGATCATGAGTCAATCCGATCCATTTGCAGGCTTAACTCTATATGTAAGAAAGATTTGGCAATTATGATTCCCTCGAATTCTAATAATAAGGTATAGAATGGTGAAACTTTGCCTGGTGGTTTCTAACAGGACTCCATGTAAATCTAACAGACAAGGATGGCTAGTATCAACAGCTAATAACAATTTAATTAGCCTTTTCCAGGCCAGTGGCAGTTGATCTGGACTATTATTTGTGAGAAGAGGAAGCCTTTTAATGGTTTACACTACTTTTCCACTTCTCGATTTTTGAATGGTATTGTTTAGATCATGGATTGTTTTCCATGTGGTACTTCTGGTTGGCCTTTTGAATTCTCTATTCCAGGTCTTTTTGATATTGCTAAATCAAACACTGCACTGTGGTTCATTTAGTACATGGTTGATTAGAGAATTTATTGGAATCTTCAGTTCAGAAGAGACATTGATGAAGACCTGCTTTATCTTCTCTGATGACTGTGATCAATAATTGATGAAGTCCTTTTATAAGTTTTTTAATTATGGTGGAATTCATACTTCTAGTTTGAAAGATATTTAGTGGTCAAGTGATCCCAGGAGGATAAAATTATCTCTTGGTTGATTTAAATGGTAAAATCTTGACAGCTGATAACTCGAGAAAAGAGAGGATGGCCTCACATCCAGAGTTGTATTTTATGTAATGCATAATGCTAAGAGACTCCCATCAAAAAAGTTTTCTTGCCATGTGGCTCAAAGAAATTGGTTCAACTAATGAAATTTGTGGCCAATTGAGAGATTGTGGTTGAATATGAAATTTGTGGCCAATTGAAATTTGCCATGTCAGCACGTAGGTGTATTCTTCTCCAAGGGCTATCTTTAAGAGTAATTCTTTTTTACACACGGTGAAAATTAGACCTTGTTTCGCGAGAAATGTTTTTAGATCACTACAAAAATTGACTGATTTGTTTTTGATGTGGACTTTCTAGATTCTCTTTTTATCTTTATTTTGTAAAATTTTTAAACCACAAACGAGTTAGATCTATGAGTAATTAAATCGTTTCCCTTCATAAATAAACGCAGGTAAAATCTCAACATGCTCACGCCAGTCTACGCGTCCGGAATCAGCTACTGAAAAGTGGGAGGAAATTTTATTTTATTTTATTTTATTTTTTTTCCAGGAGACTCCAATGGAAGATGTCCGTTCGGCCCAAGTTCATGTGATAAGACGAGAAAGATAAGATCAATAGCCGTTCGTCTGCAAGCCAAGTTCTAGGAATTTATGAGGCAATTTTCAATTGGATGAGAGGATGACAGCTGATTTAAATCTCTCATGGAGTGGTGACTGGGCTTCCCAATCAGGGATGAAGATGAAAACGAAGATGAAGATGAAGGCGAAGAAATTCGAAGAATTGCTTGGATAGAAATGTATTTGGTGGGATTAAAATAGTGTTAGCTATTAGATATCTTTAAATGATTGTTGATAGTTATTGACGAGCTGGCCAATAGTTGGACCAATAGTTAATCCAAACAGAATCTAAATAGAGATGGAACAGGCGATAAAAAAGAAAATTTTAAAAATTTGTTGAGTTCAGAGTTGGGGACGAAAATGAAAGACTCTGGTCTTCATCTCCAAAAACCTTTGTTTCTACCTTCATCCTCATCTTTGTCTTTGAAGCTTGATTATTTTCTCTGAATGATAATGAATGCAATTATGAAAATATGGGTCTCATATTATGCATTAAATATTGGATTTATAGTCCTAAATTTCAATCTTTTAGTGTGTTTTAGATGTCCATCGATTTATAATAGATTTTAAGTTTCAAATAGATGTTTGTTTTACAATAGAATTGGGAAGATGAGGATTGAGAATTCCTTGGAATGAGATATCGTGGAAGTGGGGATGAAGGGTAGAGGTGGGAGGTGGGACAGAGAATAAACCTTTTGTCTTAATTCCACTCCATTGCCATCCCTCTTTCGAACGAGACTTGATGAAATTCCGAAGCCTTTTCTTTTTTTCTGCGCTAGGTCTAATTCACCAATCAGAAGTTTCAAAACTCCAATCGATTGAGAGTTGGTTTGCAAGCCTTTTATAAGACTATAGATAAAGTTCGCTCGACTATGGAATATATAGTTAATGTTGTTTTTTCCTATTACTAGTTCTCTATCAGACCAGCGAGACGATTTGATCGAGTTTGTCTCTTCAAGTTGAGGGATTAGTTAAGCGATCAATTCAGTTAATTGAATTCTCTACAAATGTCAGTGAAATTTGCACCTAGCTACCAGTTTTTCAATCAAGAAAAATACTATGCAGGGCCACTCTATTCACCACTACATTTCCATTTTGATGTGGAACTCCAATCCATCACACCAATTGCCTTGCACCATGTTGGATGGGAGAAGAGAAGTGAAAGGAGTGTGAGGCATATAGCATTATTTCTCCAAATATGAACTGAAGGACAGAGGAACAAGTTCCAGACATGGACCTCGAAACCCATATTTTTATTGGTTACAAGCTCCAATCGTTGGTCCTACACGCCACCAACATCTCTTATAACAACTGTTTTCCATATGATCTCAATCTCCATTTGGCCATTATATAATAAAGAAGCATGCAGTGCCTCAAATCAGCTACAAGAACTACAGTTAGGATTGCTTTCAATACAGCACTATAGTGTTTAGTTTTGACGCCTGCTTTTGTATCACCCTTGCATGGGAGAAATCAACACCTAAAGCGTGAAGATGAGGAGTCACTTGCCACTTTGAAAAATAATGCAGTGGCTGTGGACTAGCTTGGGAAAGTCTATAAGAGAGAAGACTTCAGCATTATTTGGTAGAAGGCAAGTGGAAATTTACTACCAGGGAATATAAGCAAGTTGTCCTCGCTAGCTGGAGATTCTTCATGTCAATTTAAATGGTATCTGGTTAAGTCTCCTCTAGGAGTGGATGGATCAAGAAAGATATTAAATTCGGGTGGAGATATCGGCTGGTTTGAAGAGAGTAGAATCCAGCACATTTGGTACGGTCGATAAGATTTTAACGGAAGGTAACAGTAATATAGCAGAGGATGGTGGGAATGAGGAGACTTAGAGAGCCTTATGAATTAAATTTGGGTTTTGATTGTAGAGCAGAGAAGATGTGTAATATTCTAAGAATAATTCTATATTGGATGAAAAAAAAAAAGATTTAAGTATTTGTAACTCAAGTTTATCTAATATGTTACTAATTAACTTCTATTAATAGGTTAATTGGATCAGCAGGTGAGCTTGAGTTTTAAGATAGATTCTGACTAATTAGATTAATTGTATCAACAGGTGGGCTTAAGCCTTAAGATAGAAAGGCTCGAGATAGATTCTAATTAATTTGTGACGTACAAAAGACGTAATATATAACTTAAGTGGACTAACAAGTAGGTTTAAAACGTTACAAGATGTCTCGGTGCTAGGCTTAGGGCATTACAAGATGTCCCAGTGCCTCCTAAGAATTTGCATTTCCAACAATTTTTCATGAGTTATATCTGATCCATTGTTCCCATGGAAGGGATACAGCAACTTGCTATCAAATACTAAATAGGTCAAGAAATATGGCAATATTTATGACAACAATATAGACAAGCTGGTTTAGAGATAATTCATTATAGTAGTACATATAAAGTAAAAGTGGTATAGGTTTATGCAAGAGCCATGCTGGAATATGCTTAATCTCACATAAATTATATGCTATAGACATATTGGATGCCTGTACAAAACTAAGAAACTCAAGTGCTATTGTGAGATCTAGCTTTTTTTGGGTTCGCTTGTTTTAGATTATGAACCAATTTGACTAGATTAAGTTAAATAAAAAAATTATTAAAAATAATATAATTAAAATTTTTGATCGAATATACATTTATGATGTTTAATATTGAGTTAGTTTTTTAAAGTATTTTAAATTATCCAAATCAAAATTTAATTAAGAAAGTTAGAAATAATTTTATGAACATATGTGAATAAACTTTTAAAAAATTATAAAAATATCATTCACAGTGGTAATGGCTATTTTATATATTTTTATCTATTTTTATATTTTAAAATCATGTTTGATACATTAAAAGTTAGTTATGAGTTAGGGATTCATTTTTAAATATTTATCTTTTGAGTTTTTTTAAGAAAATTAGAATCCTATAAAAATTAGGAAGTCTATTGGTTGCAGAGATTAGTATCTTAACAAAAGTAGGAAATATAGTAGAGCTCTTATACATCAAAATTAGAGGATTAGTCGTGTGTTTACAAGTACTAGTAATTTTATTGAAAGATATAAGTAACCTAATCATGGATAGAGTATTTTCTAAAATTACATAAGATTTAGATTTTAGAATCCTATAAGTATTTTAATTATTTAAATAAAAGTCTCAGGTTAGATAAATTTATTAAATATTGTTATGTTCTAAAAATTTATATGTTTAGATGTATTATATTTGCTAAAAATTTATTTTGAATTTTATTATTCTTAGTATTTCATTTGAAAAGTATTATAAATATATTTATGACATGAAAGAATAATTTGCAAATTTTATAAAATCTGGATTAAGTAAGTTGTTTATATTTATGTTACTTTTTGTGTTTTTGTTAAATTTAAAAAATTTATGTGTTTATGTCCTAGCCCAAATGGATAAGGTGATATTGAGCTCTTTTAAGTTTATTGTGTTTATAATTAGATTTGATTGAAATTACACTTCTAACCTATTAAGAATGTCTCGACTCTTGTATGAGATTACGGATCATTACAATTAATAAGAAACATATAAAAAAAAAAAGGTCTTTACATGACACCGGTGTACCCATTAAATATGTATATAAGCTTTGCAACTGTGACCTAAATAAAATGAAAATGTGGTTATAATTAAGAATCATTTATAACAACATATGATTACTATTTTGTGTTATGTATCCTAAAGTTTTGGTCCAACAACTTATCGAATGTTTCTAATAGTAAATAAATAAGTAAATAAATAAAAAAGAAAAGCAAAACATTTAAAATCAATAAGCAATTAGGATTATGACTTGTCCTTTGCAACCAACATCTAAGAGGATGCTAAGCAAACTTACATGCATATGATGCATCAGAATCTAAGATTAGAGGCTATAATATAGGAATTAAATTTTTTTTTTCCCTTCCAAAGATGCAAGCATTGTGCACAAAAGCAAAAAAAAGGGGTACAGAGGATCATAGTTAATTGCTGATTGATAATGTTGGTTTCTACTTGGTTGAACTGTTCAAATGGACCAGAACCAAATCAGGGGACACCAAAATGACTATGAGGGTCTCCCATGTTTCTCTTATGATAAAATTGTAGATCCCTACATTTGGATGAAGAATTTAAGTTGATAACTATCCCTACCTTGGTTTTGGCTTGATTTTTCTTGTCTTGGTTCCCAAAAAAAATCCATGACCCATTCCATGAAGACTTCTTCCTTTGAATCCTGTGGTGATAATAAAAGTAGCTGTCCAATAACATGACAAATGTTTTATTTTGATCATCAATAAAAAAAAAGTATTTAAACTAGTTCAACTTTAATAGTACATATATCTTAGGCAAGTGATCCACCATGCATTTTTACCAAAACACAAGCAAGGCAATTTATGTCCTAGAAAATAATAAAGTATTAAATCTAGAAAATTTTCTCTTGGATCCCATCTATATCTTGAAAATATCATGCCACTTTCTATAAAATATTTAAATTATCGAAATTGGATGTTTGCTTTTCATATCTATACATTACATATAAATGATGCTCTTAATTTCTTAGAGAGAAAAAGGGGAAAAGAATAATCCATCTTATGTCCACTCCTTCACCTTTTTATTTCAATATGTTCATTTTTGATCTTGAGATGGTTCCAATTAATATTCACTTTTCAGAAATCAACGCGATTCTTCGATAATTCCAAACCCTAGCATTAGAAATTTTTAAAAATCATAAATATTTGAAAAGATTTTTTAAAAAAAAATCAGATTAATCAACCTCTCTATTTTTTTTTTGAAAAAAAGCAAGATAAGTATCTTAATGAGGAAAAAAAATTAAAAATAATTTGAATTGATTTTTTTAAAACAGATTAGATGATTCTAGTTATTAAAAGGAAAGGAATTTTTTCTCCACGAAGAGAAGTCCACTAGGATTTTCAAGTTCCATAACATTTGTAAAAATCCATTTTTTTTAAAGGCAACCACTGATTTCAGCTGTTAAATAAAGTGACAAATCTGCTCAATTGCTGTGCTTCAATTTCTATCTATTTATACTTGATGTTAAGCAAGGCAAGCATCTCTTTTAATTTTTTTTTATTTAAATAATATTACATAGTTTAAACAAATATAATTTAAAACTTTATCTATTTATCTATCCATTTTTTGACAATGCATGTCCAGCTAATCTATATTATATACACAACAAAAGCATTCTTTTTTTTTTTCTCTCACATAAATGAAAGATATTATTGGGACAACATGAGTCATACAAGTCATGCCAGCTACCGAAATGTACGTGATGTATGGACCTTTTAATCCACGTTATGGCATATGGATCATTTATTTTTGTGAAGAAGACAGTGAAGCTGTGTGCAGGATCTTGACCTCAAATAGCTAAAATTTGGTGGAGAATTAAATAATATATCATAACAGGTAAATATAACGACTTTCTTGGCCTCTCAATTCGTGTTAAGTAAAAGAACAGTGGAGAACAGTAGCAAGAAAAATAGATGTCGGTTGGTATATTATATTTAGACCTCACAGGCTATAATGGTACGATATGGGTCCAAAAGAAATGGACGGTTCAGCTGTTAAGCCCTTCTCGTTTTAGCGTCCCTATCGATCTCTTTATTTTAAGTGGAGGGGAGCAAAACTCGCGCTGGGCCAACGCCAACGGTCGCTGGCATCCGCCAGCTCTATCCGCTATTCTTTTCTTCTTCGACTACTAATTTTTCTTGCATTGCAGAGAGAGAGAGAGAGGAAGATTTGATGTAGGAGAAGAAGAAAAGCTTGGCTCTAGAAAGGACACGAGATTCCGAGGGTGGCCAGCCGCCGACGCTGCCATCGCCGTGTGCCTTTATATCTTGCTTTTTACGTATATGTGCCTCTGGATTTTTTCTAGAAATGATGAAATGAATGATTTCATAGGAGAAGTTGGTGATGACTCCCCACCAGGGTATCTCCCCACCCATTCAAATCTTGTCTTTGCCTTTGGGTTGTATTTTTCTTTTGTTCATCTGTGAAAGGATCATATACTTTGGAGCTTTTGGCTTTTATTGAAGAACAGCTATTGGTTTCCACTTCATGGTTTCTCTTTCTCTCTGTATTTTTGATCTTTTGGCTTTATATGCTTCAGTTTTCATTCAAAACGGCCTTTTCTCTCATGATCTTCTTTTTTTTTTTTTTTTTTTTTTTTTTTTTTTTTGCGCCCAGAAATTTTGGATTTCTCTGTATCTTTTCTTAAATGCATTCTTTCTACATTTGGTGTTTTTCACCTATTCATTGATTTCTTCTTTTTAGTCCAACTTGTGTTTTTTTTTTTTTTTTTGGTTCTCAGGGAAGATGTGGATATATCCAAAGATTGCAGTGGAAAACCCCCTCAAATAGGAGGATTTTTCTCAGGCCGTGAAAAAGAAACAACCAGTTTGCTATCTGTCTCTGTCTCTGCTCAAGGTAAACTGCCAACTTATCTCTGCCAACTTATCTCCAGTTGTTTATTTTCTTCAATTTCATCATGTTCATGTCTGGATTCTTCTTTCCACTTCATAGATTTGCGGTCACTAGACATTGGGAAGGATGATCAAGAAGCGACTGAAATATCTTCTCCCAGAGGAGTCCTTGAAGATGGCTTAAGGTGTTCGGATTCGGAGACAAGTTCTTCAAAGGCCAGCACATCATGCTCTGAAACCCAACTGCTCTCAAACAGCCCTTCCTCATGGAAGGGATTCTTTCGTTTCTGGAAGCAGAAATCTATGAGGAGATTGTCCAGTTTTCCTCCACTTGGAGTTCCCAAGCTATCAAGGAAGAAGAGCAACAGGGAGACTCATGTCCCCAGGCCAGTCTCCTCTACTGATTACAACAATTGCTATTTCAAACCTTCCTGGGAGAACTTCACAATCTCAGAGCTCCAGAAAGCTACCAATAACTTTAGCCCAGGTCTGTTTATCTTTTTTGGGACTGGAATACAAATCCACTCGGTGTGATTTTAACTCTAGATTATTAATCCTTTCTGTTGAGTAACCAATTGACCGCAAAAGCTAAAGTTCGTAGAACAAGGGTCAACAATATATATCAGGCTTAACACCCCATCTCCCTTCGTATTTAGCCCGGACCACGTATGTTTAGGGACAACAATGATAACAAGTCAATCATGACCTCAAGCGAACCTTGACTCTGATACAATGTTGAGTAGCCAATTGACCCCAAATGCTTAACTTGATAGGGAAAGAGTCAACAATGCATATCGAGCTTAACGCTTTCTAATAGAGTTTTGATAGTACTTAAATTATGCTGTGAAATCATTGATGTGGTGAGTCTTAAGCAGTTGTTATTCCCTTTTTCTTTATGTTCTTCACTAATTTGAAGAAGAGCAATACCATTATTGCATTTCAGTTTGACTCATCTTGCATAATTTTGGCATCAGAGATGAACAAAGTTTCTTATATCAAACACTGTCATCTTCACTGTTCATTTAGATTCTATGTCTAGGGAAATTTTGAAGGGTTGTTCCATAGTTTCATAAGCTTGAATTGTGACTAATTAGCTGTCCCACCAGTTTGCTTTCTAAAATAGGTTTCATGGCAATGTGCGAAAATCCTCACTTGCCTAAAGTTGTCTTAAAGAAATTCTCGACCAACTCTGTGAGAGCTGAGATTAATTCCTGCAGAATTTGCCAAATCCTTCTGGATCTATAGATGACAGCATTTTAATGGATACAAACCTGGAATGATAATAGCACTGGTAATTATTTGGTTTGTGTATGATTATATCTTGACAAATTTTCTTTTTCCTGCTTTTGTTTGCATTTTCTTGAACACATGACTGTTTATTATTTTAAACAGGATTATATTTTTCATACATTCCAATTTCTAATTCTTTGTGGTAAATGTGATTCAGATAGTCCTAAAGTTTTGATATTGAAATGAAAATTTTGTTGCTCAATTGATCTGGGATACAAATTAGGCTGCTGTACTGGTGAATGACAAATTTCCCAGAGAACTGGTGCTATCATTCCTTGGAAAAAATTCTCTAAATAGTAAAATGATATAATCAAATAACCAAATAAGATATGATTTGTGTGTTTTTTTAATACTTAAATGTTAAATTGCATATGTTTACATCATGATAGGACTTTTTGAAAAAGCACATTCCTTTCTTAGCATGTTCTGCCATAATCTCAAGTTATTTTTACATGTTGGCATATCCAGCTAGTGTATAAAATTCTCCTTTCCTCTTTTCTATTGTAGAGAACATCGTAGGGAAAGGTGGCTATGCTGAGGTTTACAAAGGAAGTCTAGAAAATGGGCAGCTTGTAGCCATTAAAAAACTTACCCAAGGAACAGCAGATGAAAGAACACAAAATTTCTTATCTGAATTGGGAATCATAGTCCATGTAGATCATCCAAATACTGCAAAACTGATTGGAGTTGGGGTTGAAGGAGGCATGTATCTTGTTTTACAACTGTCCTCGCATGGGAGCTTGGAAACTCTTCTTCATGGTAGCTATATCGATTTAAATCTTTTTAAATATCTTTTAACTTTCTTGTTGTTTTTAATCTTTTCAAAATTTTCGTTAGGTTCAAATGAAAAACTAAGTTGGGATGTGAGATACAAGATTGCCATAGGGGCAGCAACAGGTCTTGAGTATCTCCATGAGAGGTGTCAGAGGCGCATCATTCATCGAGATATCAAGTCTGCTAATGTACTGCTTACTGATGACTTTGAACCACAGGTATCATTCATATGGATCAAATTTGTGCGGCTATCTTGTACTAGATTTACTGCTGATATCCAAATAATTCTGCTGTATTCTATTTGTATTTTTAAGCATAGCATATAGCGAAACTTTTAGAAAGATTCAATAATTTAAAACTCGTTTTCTTATTAGACAAAGATTGTTTGGGAATTATTGTATTGAAGACACTAAAGTTCCCTTGTAGATATATGGTCCCATGAAAAGTGAATTGTTTTGATCAACTTTAGGAAGATCCAAGAAGCTTTGTCAATATGCAGAAGACAAAGGAGAACTTTAGAATGTGTGTATGAAGGGAAGCTAAGGGACTGCAATCAATAGGAGGAAGATTTGTTTTGCCTTGCAATGTGCAGTGGGGAGTACAGAAAATCAGACTTTGGGTAAAGGAGTCTTAACATGAGAATGCAAGCTACGAAAGAATGTGCAAAAATTGTCTGTCTAGATTGCAAATTTCGACCCATGATAAGAATGGGCAAAAAAAGAAAACTTTGCAATCAATTAAATCTTAAAACAATATTATGATTAACCAGAATAATTACAAATATTTTGTCAACAAAAGTAAAAGTTTGCTGCTTCCAGGGTTTTATTAAATGCAGATATGAAGAGTTCATACATTTAGTGTGGCCTATGCAGTTTGCGTTACTAAAAATCCTATTCAGACAATTGATTAGGTTCTATGCTCTTTGTTAATAAAATTCACAACTTCATATGACTCTTCAAAAGATTGTTCATTAGTTGACTAGTTTCATCATAAATAATGTAGCAACTCTTGTTCTCATGAAGCATAACAGGATTATTTTTTTCATTCTGACCCAGATATGTGACTTTGGCCTTGCTATGTGGCTGCCTGACAAGTTGACTCACCACACAGTATCAAATTTCGAAGGCACGTTTGGGTCTGTGAATAATAACTTCAGCTTTTTCTTTCATTATTGTCATCATTGATTCATGGTGATGTTGATCATTTTCTTCTTACCATTTTGCCTTCTTATTGAGCAGTTATCTCACTCCTGAGTTTTGCACTCATGGGATAGTTGATGAGAAAACTGACGTATATGCTTTTGGGGTCCTATTGCTTGAGCTTATCACTGGACACAGAGCAATAAATTCATCACAACAAAGTTTAGTGATGTGGGTATGTGCTAATTTATCTATTTATTTATTAACCTCTCTTGGTGGTATAACACATAATCTGCAATTATAAAATTTCTATCATACTGTCTCAGGCAAAGCCACTACTTGATAAGAATGATATTAAGGGGCTTCTTGATCCTTCCCTAAATGATGCCTATGACTTGAAGCAAGCGAAACGTGTAGCACAAACAGCTTATATGTGCATTCGGCATTCATCGGTTTTGCGACCTCGGATGAGTCAGGCATGCTCATAATTCCGGATCCAAGTTCATCTTAATCTGCTAGAAATAAGTCTAGACCTGGAATGATCAACTTTTTGCATCAGTGCAGGTTTTAGAGCTACTACAAGGTAAAGAAGTGAGGTCTGAGTCTTTCAAAATGCTTCACAAGTCACTCATCAGGAGGACATATTCAGAGGAACTACTGGACGCAGAAGAGTACAATGCAACAAGATATCTGAACGATCTTAATCAACATAAGAAGCTCGCTTTGGATTTCTAAACCATTGCAGATCGATCTGTTGGTGGTTCTATGGAATGTTGGTATCATGGAAACTCGGAATCTTCATTGTTTTAATTATGTGATTTAGAATACTCATTAACTCATTAGCATTTGCAAGTAGGAGCTCATGACGAATGTAACAAATGCCAGCCTTAAAGGAGAAAAGAAGGCGACATAATTAAGATTATGTGAGATCCCTTTCCATCAAGCTCTCCTTGTTTTTATATCATTAGTCTTAATAGTTATCATGTGCAATAGATATCAGAGAATTTTGGATGGCTATGACTTCTAGTTTTCTTAGAGGTCACATGAATTGAGATTCAACATGGAGAAGTCCATGTGCTGCACTCACTCTATTTCGTTGAGGAATATGAGGTCCACCGGAACAGACAATCTTCAGAACTTGTCAAACATTGTTAACAAACATATGATAAAGAAGGCTTCGCATGTGAGATATCTTTCTGTCAAGGTATCCTTGTTTCTATATAAATAGTCTTAATATATGATGGCTTTGAATAGATAATAGATACTGTACTTTAACTCCAAAATAGGGTTCCAAGGTATCCTCATTTCTATATAAATAGCCCTAACACATGATGGTAATACTAATAGATACTGTACTCAACTGCCAGCAAAATAAATTTAATTAGTAAACAGGGATATTAGACTTTTTGAGTGTAACATGCATTGTTGACCCATTCCACAAGAACAAAGGCTTTTGATATCAAGTTTTTTGATTAGTTGATGTGGTATGATCGCTAAAGCTGCTCGAGGTCAGAGTTCAAATCCCTTCTGTATCATTTACTTACTGGCCTGTTTGTTGCCTTGGCTTGGCTTGTGTCTCAACTTATTTATCCTTCAATCTCATGGCCCAAGCTGCACTGACGCAGGGTGAAACATATCTAGAAATATCTCAGTCCAAGGATATTTATAGACTAGCTATAAAACAACTAATTCAACTGGAAGCTCCTCCAAATATCACCACTTAGTGAGAATTAACCCTCAAATGGAACAAATCTTTTGTGGTAAACGTCTTAAGAAATAATATTGGAATGTACCATTGCATAAGATCCTTTAAAAAATGATCTCATGAGAAGAACGACTTTGGGAACACTAGCAACTCCTTTTCCTTCACCTTCTTCTCCATCTCCTGTTGTTTAAACCCTCAACTCTAGCTTCTGAAACCAGAGCCCCTGGGCTGTCTTGCTTCTTACATTCTGTTTTTTCAATATCCTATGGACATGGTAACAACCCTTTTGTAGTAATTACTACAAGAAATGATATTAAAATATCATTGCTCAAGATTCTTAGAAAAAGAAGTCCCCAAGAAGAAACTTTTATAACACTTCATGCTCCTTTTACTCATCAATTGTAATTGTAATCCCCACCTTCTGCTTTCTTCTCCATGAACACAACTCTGTTTCAACCCTTGACAACTCCTTGGGTGCTCTTATATATATATATATATATATATATATATATATATATATATTACCTTTGACTCTGTGACAAAGTACTCTTTGTTTGACTATCGTATGGCCGCAGTAACCATACCCTATAAACCAAAATTCTTGAATTACTCTTGATTTATTTGACTTGTCCAAATTGTTCAGCAAATGATTCTCTGCAAATAAATTAATCAAGAACTATACAATTATCATCATCAGATTGTTCAGTTAACAATTTAAAGTTGAGGCACCCAACTACTGGCACCATGCAAATAGGCATGCATCTAATAAAAATGTTAATTCTCTTATATATGATGATAAGATAGAGGAAAACAAAATAAAATCCAAGATCATGCTCCCAGTCTTTTCCATTTGTTAGGGAAGAATAAATCCACATGCAGCTGTAAGCACCTGTCATAGGTTAAATGAAACTATATTTATCTTACAAATGAAGGATCTATATCAAGCAAGGCAGCTAAATAATTACAAAAGAATTTTTCGTTCTCTTTAATAAAACAAAAGAAAGCAATCTGACACTTAATCAGCTAAAATACTGATTGTTAAATGCTAGAACAGCAAGATATAGCAATAACAGATCATTTGAATGAAATCGAATAGAGAACAAAAATATTCACCAACTGTTGGACATGTGAGCACATCCTTTTGTAAGACCAATAACAGATAAAATTGAGATAACTTGCAACAATTTTGATTAGAAAAAAGAAGAAGAAAGAAAAGGAAGCAGCAATGGAGGCATGTTGGTCATCATGATTCTTGAGTTGATCTTGTGGCAGGCCTGTTGGCATTAGGAGTTCAAGGAGATGGAGAAGGAGAAGGAAGGTGGGGGAGGGAGGGGTTGGAGAAGGGTAATGAAATTTAACGCAGGAAGGACGTTCCCAAGGGTCACCTACCCAACTAAATAAGTTTTAGAGGGAAACGGGTTTGAATGAAGTGAAAACGGCCTTTCGATTCTCCATTCAGCTCTTAAATTGGGTTTGTTATATGATTGACCCAGTAAAAATTGGATGAACTGACCATTTTTTTTTTTTTTTATTGATGTGGTCCTGTATGAAGCGGCAAAATCGAAGAGATTTCTTTTATGCCCTTCAAAATTACATTTTAACCAATATAATTTAAATATCAGACCTATTTTTTTTAATTTTTTTTTTTTTAATCTTTTAGATTTAAATTCCATGTTCCCTCTTTTTTAACCAATTTAACTTACTCTCTCATCTCTCGCTTAGTAACTGATACAGGTGATTTTAAGTATTATTTTTGAGAAATTTAAGAATAATTTTATGTATTAATGGGGATATCATATTCTATTGTAATTTGAATAGTTTAATTTTAAAAATGTAAATGTTAAAGCTACTAAATTAGTTGAATTTTGTAGAGAAATTATTTTTATGTATCATTTTTGATCTTTGTTTTAATTTTAATTATGTTTAAATTATTCAAATAGTTTGGCCATTGATCCACTGGTTGGAAGATTTTGG
Organism: Metroxylon sagu; assembly: GCA_017589505.3. NCBI lineage: Eukaryota > Viridiplantae > Streptophyta > Magnoliopsida > Arecales > Arecaceae > Metroxylon > Metroxylon sagu. The sequence goes on along the minus strand of JACVBY030000490.1, from coordinate 67,299 downwards.
ATGATTGAACCATTGATGCAGTCTCTTAACCGGGTTGATGTCCGATCCGGTTTGGATAACTAATATTATTTAGAAAGGAACATTCATTCCATATTTTCTTTTGGTGTTTTTCGAGTTGGACGCGGAGGAAAGATAAGGACTACGGCCATCTTTACATATGAATTGGGTTTTCAACACTAAATACTTTAAATTGAACATAAATTGATTTGGAACTATTATATAAAGCACACTGAAACTAAACATAACTCTAGTATTTTATTTCTCCTTATCTTAGGGATGGAATTTATTCCATACTTCTTTCCTTTGTTTAGAACTCTTGGAGGAAGAATAAGAAACAAACACTATTGAACTATCTTTCATCGGTCTTACAGCCCTAACTAGAACCAAACGTGGGCCTCATCACTGTAAGAAGTGAGTATTTGTACCATTCATAGCGATAGTATACATTAGGACGGAATTTGTTAGCCCATGTTGTTGTACCATGTAAATTTTCTTTTTTTTTTTTTTTTTTTTTTTTTTTTTTGTGCAATTCAATCTGCTCACCCGTACGTATAATTTTGGTTTGATGTTGATGCGGCCCTGGTCCACATGGCGTCTTCAAGCGGTGGGAACAATAAAAGGAAGATGGAATTTAAAAATGGTAAAACCAATATAGCCATGAGCAAAAACCTTCAAGAGACTTTGAAGATTTATGGTGATATTTGTTAGGCTACACAAAAAAAAGTTAAAGATTAGTAGAGGGTATCTGGGATCTATATCTTGACAGGAGATCCATCAATGATGAGTCAATACCCAATTGTTGATAATAGTGTGTAGATTTTTCAAAGGGCATAGAAATTGGATATGAAAAATATGCTGTATCAAATCAAATCTTCTTCTTTTACAGGTAGCTGCAAGGTTTCTTAATTGATTTCTGATGGATTTTTTTTTTTTTTTTTTTTATCTCTCCGTTTCGTTTAAAGTTGCGTGTGACTGTCCTGCGATGATGATGGTCATGTGATTGATGTCATTCTCAGACAATTGGCATATTCGTGTACGTGCGATGAAAAGCCTGCCAGTGATTGGGGAATGATCAGCCATTAGAATAGAGCCTTTGTTCTCTACGATACGGTTCGGCACGTGAAGCGTAAAGGAGGTATGGGACACCATCGACTCGCTGACAAACGATATCCAACGTGACAGCGATAGGAGTGTCGAAATGCAAATCATCATGCATGTGAGCGTCGGCGTAATGCTCTGCCCTCTTCTCTTGAAAGCGATGTCGATGTTGGAATCCAGCCAGTGCTGTCATTCCTTTTAGTCTCCATTGTCCTCGGAAATTTTTTAGCGTACAAAATCAAAGTCACGACCTCCACCAAGAGCGAGAGAGAGAGAGAGATGCATAAATTTTTTACGCTCAATTGAAGCCTAAAGCTTCCATCATTTGTCACCTTAACATTTTTTTTCCCACACCTTTGGTTTTTGCATATCGCACACCAAGATTTTGATTAGTCTATAATGTTAGTCACACGATTTTTTTTTGACACATCAAAATTTTCAAGGACTTAGACTCTCAAATTTGTATATTTTTTCCATCTAAATCTCTCAATCTTTACTTTTTAAATTAAGTACTCACTTCTTTTGAAAAAAAGGAAGAAGAAAATACTCTATTAGTTTACGCTCCATTTGGAATCATTTTTTTCTTTAATCTTTTAATTTTTAAAAGTAAAAAAGTTTGAAATCCGATGTAAGAAAAATGTTTGGTTTTCTTTTTTTTTTTATTTTTAAAATTAACTTTGTAATTTATGAAAAAGTTGAATATAGAAATTTCTTACTTTCATTATTTCTAAAATATATTTTTTAAGCCACGAAATCAACTCCATCCCAACCTATATAATTTATTTATACTTGCTCTTCCTAAACTAACTTCATCCTCCATAGCACCACCCATGCCCACAAATTTATGCTAACCCCTTGTTTACTTGCTTCTCTTCCCTCGGTATGCCCTCCATTACTTGACCATCCATGGTGGCTCTTCTTTTAGGTTTTTGACCCTATCCAAATAAACATTAAACCTCTTTCATAATTTTCAACTATCAGTTGTACACAGTTAAAGCCATCCCCTGGATTTTAACTAATTAGAGAAAAATCATACATGAGAAGGAGATTGCTGTCTCTTAGGAGGAGGCTCTTAGATTGACTAAAGGCATCATCTTGGTGTATATCATTTTATATTTTCTTAATTTTTACGTACTAAACATATTTACTATTTTTCTTATGAAAAATAAAAAATAACATATTTCAATTGTTATAAATTTTAAAAAACAGAAATGGAATACCTCTTTTTTAAATTTTTAAAAATAAAAGTGATAGTGACATCAAATACAGTTTTAATTCTTTCCTATAAATATGTACTTTTCCCTTTAGGAAAAGTGTTTGTCTATAATGACAACCATAAAACTTTTTCTTCAACTATTTAAAGTTAGAAAAATAAATAAAATATCCAAATTAATAAACATTCCTCTTAAATGAACTATGCCCAATGGTCATGCCTCTATGCTTGGGAACAAGATGCTCTAGGTCTCTTGAATATTGCATCTTGAAGTATTGGCTTGTAGGTAATTTTAGCATTCCTTCTTTTTCTTTCTAAAGAAAAAATCAACTACACAGATAAAATTTTATTTATAAAAAAATCAATAATAAAAGTATTATTTGCTTATTTTAAAATTTAGTGGCAACTTTAGTTCTATGCATGACATTAGGTAAGAAATATGGGTCGAATCGATTGTCAATTAATGCACTAAGACCAATGTTAAGAAAATAAAATTAATGCATCCTTCATTAATGTTTTGAACCTAGAATAAACTATTGAAGTGATTGGATAATGGTTTCCAGTTCAATCATGAGTCAATTGTAGATCAACTAGGCAACCTGATGATCACAATTTGCCATGCTAATTTTCCATACATCTATGATTAATACATCTACTTCTAAACACTGAATCAAATCACTCTGTTCACCTTCTTCCTCTTGCCCTCCTTCCCTCCCTTGGCATTGCACCTGAGATAGGAAGAAGAGGACTATATCACTATAGCGTCTCCATCCCACTCAATCAATCCAGGTCACCTCAATTCTATTGCCTCACTTCTAGGATCATGAGATCAAGCCGCCTTGCCTCTAGGGCCTCAATATCTAATCAGTAGCCTTGCCTCCAGTCTTGCTCACCTTTGGTCCTACAACATTTGGTCACCTTGCCTTCACCTTGGTGTTGGATGAGATCCAATCGAGCCACCTCCGTCATCTTGAATTTTAATCAAGCCATCACTAGAGATGAGCAATGGGTTAAGATAACTCAAGAACCGATACCAACCTGAACTGATAGAGTTGAGTTGGTTTGGTTTTAAGTATAATAGGATTAGTTTTGGGTCTAAAACCATAGAACCGACCTAGTTTAGACTCAAAAACTGACCATCCTTTTTTTAAATGAAATTTAAAAAAATTAAGAAGTGCTTCTAAGGTCGAACCTGGGACATTACATATAAATCATAAGTTGTTTATATCTCTACTAAAAAACCTTAAGTATGAAATTAGTCGACTAATATTATATATATCTTTTTTCTTAAATTTAATTAACAAAAAAATGTTAACAATTAGATATCAGATATGTGTCAAAAAAAAGTATAAGAAAATCGATTCTACTCTAGAACTGAATCGATCTGATTGGATGGTTCCTGCGTCAATTCTAGGATAAATTTGGTTCAGTTTTAGATCCTAAATTTTGAAATCTATCTTAATAAGGTTGGTCTAAGTTTTGGCCTAGAGTTGATTCAACTTGACCTATGCTCACTCTTAGTTATCACTATCTTAAATAACCACGCTATACCTTTACTGTCTAATATGGTTCACAGGAGAACATCTAAAAGCATGCTATTTCCTCCAACTCTTGACTCCACTTCTCCCTTTGATGTTGGTATGTTAATTCCAAGACCAAGCCCATTGGTGAAAAAATGCTGATTCAAACTCAATTGGTAGTGCCATTGAAACCATTTTGTGCATCTTCTATTGTCAGGAAAGAAAGACGTGTTGGGTCAGTTCGGTACGTCAAGCTTGCTAATACAGCTTGGTTGCCCCTATACATAGTTTGCCAATTGACTGACGTAACATCCATATTTTCTAGATGGACAAGATCTCTTTTTGTGCGCATTGATCAGATTTGCATAGGTCATTGAGCATTGTGTCGGAGATTGTCTTATAATAAACATTTCAATGAGTGTAGGTATAGGAGTTGTGGCATATACTAGAGTTTCTGAGGTGTAGGATACACTTCTCACATAACTGTACAGTAACTATTGGAGCCCGCATCTGTAGGTTTATGGAGGTATGGTGATTGCAAACAAATATGGTGATTGCATATATAGAGTAGCTTCATTTGAGATGCCTTTGACTAGGAACCTATAGTCATTATGAAAGCATTAACATTAAGGACAGAACGACGATGCATATAACTCTAATCATGAAGTGAGGTTTAAAAAAAAAGAATAATGATGAAAGGAGAGAATGTGTGAGACAAAATGACATTGGGCCGACACAAGAAGTCAAATTAAACAACTCATTCAATGCATCGAGGGTACTCAACCACTAGGAAATAGGGATGTAATGATTTATCAACCAACCAAACTAGGAGGGTAAGATATACCATACAAATTATAGCTTTGGCTGCTGCTCCCCTTCTCTGAACCAACCTACCCTTATCTCTTCTTACAAGCTGGGTATCTCTTTCTCTGAGGCATGCAAGAACTAAAAGGTCTCATAGGGATAGGGACAACTATCTAAACTCTAGCATTGTCTAGGTGAGAATGAAGATTAGATGAGCTGTCAAGCCTAGGTCACCGATATTATATCCATATCTTCATACTATTTGATTTGATTAGTTAGTTCGAGTTTGAATTTTTTGCTTATCTTCCTTAAGAAGAAGAAAATCTCTTCTTATTGACCACCCGTCCTGGCTGTTCATCCACCTCCTCTTATTGAGTGCAATTATTGCAGTTGATTCAACGGTTGACTCATTCCTTTATTTTGATGCTGGTGGGTGGTGAGCTATTGATGTGGATGGGCTTGATGAGGGAGGGCTTAATGAGGGATTCAATGCCTTATTTCCTTTTGGTATTCATAAAGCCTATGCTTCTACTGCTAGTGCCATCTATTATTGTGCTTGATAAACTTCTGCCATAGTGATAAATCTATGAATTATTTCTTCCGCAAAAAGAATAGATATTTAAAAGGAATTACATAGGGTATGAAAAATTGCTACACAATAAAGGTACTATTTACTCATATATTGGTCTTGAATCTAATTTAATAAATGTTCCAAATTTTACTTTGTGGATTGATTTTGATGCATTCATGTACATTGATAGCAATTTATAGGATTTCTTGTCAAAAGGTTTCCAACTGAAAGTGAATAATACATTGCCACTGGAAACACTTTGATACTTAGGAATGGTCCTGAATTTTGTTTCATCTTAGATTTAGAAAGGATTATATATATATATTTTCTTTTTTTAAAATTTGGTTTCATTCCAACTTTAGATAAACTTAACTTTAAGTTTTCATTTAGAAATTCTCAATTATGTTAATTAAAGATTCCATATAGTTTATTATTTGATGGCCTTCATAAAATTTCTTGAATCATTCTTTTAAGTAATCTTGCTTTGTAAATTCTTTTGCTAGCAATAAAAGAGGTCAAACTAATAAGAACTCTTGTAGGTTATGGCTCCAAAGATTAGGGCTTATCTTTAAAAAAGCACCCAAAGAATAGTGAATGATGGGATTTTAGGATCACTAAAGTTCATTGATCTTGTGACCTATGTTAAGTGTATAAAAATAAGGTTGAAAAACACATTCAAGAAAGGTGCCAAAGGGAGTGAAATAACTTTGAGAATTGTTTACACTAACATATGTGGACCTTTTTCTCCATGTTTAACAAATAATAAGAATTTTGTTATCTTCATTGATGACCATATATAAGTATGTATGTACTTATCAAAGTACTTATGTAAATGTTTGTGTGTCTATATATATGTCATCTTTCTAAAAAGGTTGATGCTTTTGAGGCCTTTAAAAATTCAAAACAAAGGTAGAAACAATTAAGAAAAGTGATTAAAATGGTTAGATTAGGTAAGGTAGTGAATACTATAATAGATATAGAGATGAGATAAAAATTAGGATCTTTATCCAAAATTCTAAAGAAATATGATATTTTACCACAATACACTAGGCAGTGTGGATTAAAATGATGTAGCTAAAAATAAAGTCATAATACTTAAATAAATGATTTAGGCTATGTTAAGTTACTCTATCCCATCTATTTTTCTAGTGCTATAAAAAATAGCTAGATACATCCTAAACAGAGTTCCTACTAAAGTGGTTAAAAAGATTCCTTGAGTTACGAATGGATAAAGAACCTAGTTTGAGATATATGTACACATGGAGATGTCCAATTGAAGGAAAAATTTATAGGCCATAAGAGAAAGCATTTGATCCAAGAACAACTAGTGTTTTTTTCACTAGTTATCAAGAAAGGTTGAAAGGGTATAGATTCTATAATCCATCTCATACACCATAAATAGTAGGATATAATATGACTATACTTTTAAAGGATGACAATATCAGCAAGAATGAATAAAGTCTTGAGAAATTTTCTTGATGAATTTAGGATAATAATCGCTACACTTAGAAAGCAAATTGAAGCGGTGCTTTTTGTTATTGTTGTGCAAGATAATATCTAAGAGAAATCACTGCTTGATTAAGATCCACCATACAAGATTTCTACTCTTGAAAATCCGATTGTCCAACCACTATCTCAAATGGATCAAGGAATAAGTCTTCGAATATCTAGTAAAATTAGAAAACTTGTATCATCTTAGAGATATGTGATATATCTAATACATATGGGAGAAAGGAATGATAACCCTGAGAACTCTAGTGGTAAGTTTGCACAATATAAAATCAGACTTATAGCAAAGAAATTCAAATAGAAGGAAAGAAATGACTTTAAAAAGACCTATTCTCTAGTTTCACTAAAAGACTCAAGATAGTGGCGACCTTAGTTGCTAATTTTGATTTAGAGCTGCATTAAATGGATATGAAACGACATTCTTAAATGGTGATATAAAGGAAGAAGTTCACATGAAATAATCTGAGAGCTTTATTATTAGTGAAAAAGAATACATGATATGTGGACTAAAGAAATCTATATATAGACTAAGAAGCTTGATTCGCAATAGTGGTATCTCAAATTTAATGAAATGAAATAATAATTTTCTCTTGATTTATAGAGACTATTGTTGATTAATATATATATATATATATATATATATATATATATATATATATATATATCTAAGTGTTGGTGGAAGTAAGTTTATAATTTTGGTGTTATATGTGGATGATAATTCTAATAGTTATCTTGGTCCACTAAAGGAAACTATATAATTTCCATCTTAAAACTTTGAAATGAAAGATACAAGTGAAGCTGCTTATGTTATCGACATTGAAATTTAGAGCAACAAATCTCTAGGGTTGTTTGAATTATCTTAAAGAAAGAGTAATGAAGGAAAAGCATTAAAGGATGGTAGATGGGCAAGTTCTACTACTCATGATTACAGTACTAAAGAAATTGAGATGGAAATATATTAATCCAATGTTATTCCTATCATAAAAAGTAACAAATTTAATAAGTTACAATGTTTAAAAAATAAAAATAAGAGAGAGGAAATACTGTCTATACCGTAGGCATCTATTGTTAGGAGTTTAAACTATGCCTAGGCTTGTATGACTCTAGATATTGCTTCGTTGTATCAATGCTTGGGCCATTTCAACATAATCTAGGAGCTGAACATTGTAAAGATACAAAAAAGGTTGTTGTCCTTTCCAGGATGCAAAGGACTACATGCTTATATATAAATAATCAAACCATTTTGAAGTCATAGGCTATTTGAACTTGGATCTTATTAGGTACTTAGATAATTAGAAGTCCACCACCAGATACATCTTTCCATATGTAAGAAGTGCAATTTCATAAAAGGGTACAAAACAAAGCTTCATCATGACATCAATCCATTACAAAAATAGAGTACATAGCCTACTATGAGACTTCCTTATAAGTCATTTTCTTGCAAAATTGTATCATGGGATAAAGAGTTATTGATTCTATTAGAAGATTGTAAAAAAAATGCTGCAATAATAATTCTATATTAAAGTTCTCTCATAGTATGAAGAGTGTGAATATTTGCAAACACATTGGTGTTAAGTATTTTGTTTTTCAAGAGAGAATGCAAATGATTGCAAATCCCCTAATTAAAAGACTTACTCTTGGATTTTCATGAATCATGCAAGTCATATGGAACTCACCAGTGTTCTCTATGCATAATATATATTGAACACTATAACAAGTGATCGTATTTAATTTCATGATAAAGTTTATTTTACTCTATTTTTCATGTTGACTAGTAGTTTATCATTTAATGGTAATAAAGTCTAAGGAATAGATATAAAGTTTTATCTATCCATAAAGTTAAAAAAACTTTACATCAAGTATTTTGTTATAAGGTCTCATTGGTGCCATAACTTAAGAAAAGTCATGGGTTGATTTGATAAAATATTTACAACCATGATTTATATTGTTAATTACCTTGTAAGCAAGTATACAATAAATTGTATAACTTATAGAGAAACTAATTTTTCAAATGTTGATCCACATTAGTTTTTCAATTTGTTGTCACTAATAGATTCTGTTAAGTTTTACTTTTTGAAATATTTAAATAGTTAAAACAAAGGTGAATGTGTTAGGTTAGGCCATGAAAGAGATTTTTGGATCTAATATGATTAGAACCCATTTGAATGGTCTATGCTAACATGACACTAAATTTTAATTACTCATATTTTTAATTTTGATTCAATATTTAAGTTTAATTTTGATTAGAACATTCCATTCAATTGCTCTAATCTACAAAATCCTAAGGTTGCATTTGATGCATCGCCAGGTAATCCTGAAAGGTAATGTGGATTGCCTGCAAGATAGATTACCACTGAATAGATTGCCAGTAATGTTGATTACTGTGCTTGGTATATACAGGCAATGTTGCAATAATATTGATTACTGTATTTGGTATGACAACCAGATTACCAGTAATGTAACATCAAATTTTTAAAATACCACTAAGTCAAATTTATTAAAAATTGATATATTATTACATGTTTGGCAATATTAAAAATTGATAACTTGAAATCTGTGCAGAAAAAAAAATCCCTATTTGTCTTGTTTTATGGAAAAACAAACACCACGCTATGGTTGCGCTGCAATCAAAAAAAAAAAAAAAAAATTGAGATCTGGAACGAAAAACACATTATTTGACAAACACCACTGATTTGTGTTGTTTTATGGAAAACAAATACCATGCTACGGTTGCATTGCAATCAAATAACAACTTGAGATCTGAAGCCAAAAAAATACTATTTGACAAACACCACACTGTGCTTGCATTGAAATCAAAAAAAAAAACTTCAGATCTGGAGCGAAAAAAAAAAAAATCACTACTTCTACTGTTTTATAGAAAAACAAATGCCACGCTGTGGTTGCATTGAAATCAAAAAAAAACTTGAGATCTGGAGCGAAAAAAAAAAATCACTGCTTCTACTGTTTATGAAAAAACAAACACGACGCTGTGGTTGCATTGAAATCAAAAAAAACTTAAGATCTGGAGCGAAAAAAAAAAATCACTACTTCTACTGTTTTATGAAAAAACAAACACCACGCTATGGTTCCATTGAAATCAAAAAAAACCTCGACATATGGAAGGAAACCTTTTTATGGAAAAACAAACACCACGCTGTGGTTGTATTAAAATAAAAAAAAAAAATTAAGATCTAGAGTGGGGAAAAAAAATCTCACCTGGAGTGGAAAAAATATTTACTATTTGTGCTTTTTTATGGAAAAACAAACACCACTGCAATCTGGATTGCTTCACCGGCGGCGATCTTCTCGGAGGCGACGGGAGGGGAGTTCATCGGCGACGTAAGAGGAGTGGGAGTAGGGTAAGCACGGTGAAGGGAGAAGGAGAAAAGCATATGGAAGGATGGGTTTTATTTTCGTGGAAGAGAAAGGGATGGGGCATTTTTGTCCAAAAAACTTATTACCAGATTACCACATCTCCAGTAATCTGGATAGCCACCCCTCCCTTAAGCAATCTGGATTGCCTCATGAGAGGTAATCCAGATTACCACTGCAAGATAGATTACCATTAAAAAAATATACCAAACCTAGTTATCTGGTGGGCCCAGTTTAAATTACCGGCAATCTGGATAGACTACCGGCTACCAAATGCAACCTAAGGCTTGACCATAAGGCTTTTACATTCCTAATTTTACATCATAAGGCCTATTCCAGGTTTTTCTTTTGAATAGTATTCTTAAAAGTGTAAGATTTCTTGCAATATCAATTGCAATCAAATATCTATGTTCCAAGAATGGATTCTAGTTTCCCTAAATATATTAATATATCTAACAACTTTGTGTTTAATTGCTATTGGATCAGTAATTATTTGATGCTTTATAATATCAAGGTCATAGTTGTTTGAAAATAAACATGTTGCTTGCTCTTTTGGGTACCTAGGTGGCAAACAGTAGACTTATGATGCCTTGGCACATATGTTCTAGAAAGTATTAGGCTATTTGTAATGCGAGTCCTCATGCATTATCTCCTAATAACTATTAGGCTTGCAATCACTTGCAAGTCCTTCTATTAGGGTAGAAGGAAGCTTGCAATCACTTATAACATGGTACACTCTCTATATTGAGTTAGAAGGCTTTTCCTTTTTAGCTCAACTTCTATGGCGTTTCGGTGATAAGAAATTTTCTATCATACAACAAAGGAAGATCAAAATTAAATAAACCTTATTAGAGCAATTTTTAGGCTAGAAAAGTTAATCATCTCCATATGGTCTAAAACCTAGAACAATAAGAAAATTAAGTTAAGTCTCTCATATAAGTTTTGGGTCAATCTCAACCATGATATACTGTACCGATCGATATGCCATCATACCAGGCATATCATACCATACCAGGCATATCATACCATATCATACCAAACCATACCATACCGAAAGTATTGATACTATGTTAGAATTTTACCGATATGCTTCTCGATACTGAGACAATGAACCATGATCTCAATCTATTTATAATTTGTATTCTCCATTGTTGATGAATTTGACAAGTTTTAATGTTTGAAATTATAAGAAATAGATATACATCATGCAAAATATGAACCTATGAAGTAATGGCAAGGTTTTAACTTTGTGTTTATGGAGACATCCAAGCATATCTTGGACTTTCCATCATCACACATTATCATTTAATTCATTATACCTTAAAAGATATGCTCAACAAATATGCATCTATCTAGAATATTCTATAGACATTTGAAGTGTTTATAAAAGCATGTCTTCGAAACATTTGTTGCAATAATCGAAAGATGAAACCTAGAGCGATTTACAATGACATCAAGATTTACTTCCAACATTCCTTAGGATATGTACTATACCATCTTGCCTAATATTAGAGATAGTCTATGTTAGTGACCTCCTCCATTGATAATGGCTCCTCAATTTGAAGCACTCATATCATGGAGTGGTCACTTGGATGATCATATATTAGGTCTGGATGGTATGGGATATATCCTAAGAATGTTATTTGTTTTAAATATGAAGATTGTTTGAAATAAAGATTATTTACTGTAGAAGTTATCTCTCCTACAGGTACATTATTTCCATCAACATTAGATATTTATTTATTATTTTTAAGATCATATTTCATTTAACTCTTTGGCTTAGTTGTTCCTTTGAATAAACATGGTTCCTTATGTCAAATTTTTTTGCCTTGCATCTTTGTTCAGTCTCTTAGCAAGTCTTGATAAATATAAGATTTGCTTTTTGGTTGCATGAGCTTAAGCTGCTACAATTATGGTGCTAATAGCAATAGGCCATACAGTTTTCATGACAAGTATATTGTTTGTCTAAATTTACCCTAAAACAAAAATTTAAACACTAATTTTTAGAGTTTTAATGTCAAGATATCAATCATAAAATTTACCATATCCTTCCAAGTTGCTTTCTTGTATTTGGTTCACAAATAAGATAAGGTGGAATATGACTAGTTATGCCTATTAAATAATGATGCCACAAATGTTTCTATTTTTTATTTGATTGTAAATTCTAGAATAGCTTTGCATAAGGTATTGTTGTCCAATAGAGAAAAGATGGGCATAAACAATGATTTTATGCTTAAACGTTATAATAAATTTTCTTAAAATAGTTATTTCTAGAATAAGAAACTTTGACTAGCACAAATATTCTTTGGTCATGTATATTTTTCAAAAGTTGTTTGGAAAACTAAAGACTTATCACAAGCTCTTACTTTATTCCTAACCAAATTGTACCTAAATAGTTATGCTTTATAGCCAATCCCTTATTTGATAATAGAAGGCTTGACGATGATTGCAATGACAACATCAATGATGATGATAATGAACCATCCAAAAATCTTCAATATCGCCTAGCTTGGTAATAGCATCAAAATTTATCTATACAAATATAAAAAATAATATATATAACTCGAGGAGGGTCAAATTGATTTGTGTTGTTTCACTTCATTTAGTTATGGGTCAAATCTTTTGACCTAAACTTTAAATGGATCAAATTTGTGTCCAAGGGTTTGACTTGGTGTTTGGTCAAACTAGTTAGAGCTAATGTTTCATATATTATGGTCCTAACTTAACACTATGTAGACTTGATCTAATCGATTCACTATCGCTTTAAGTCATTCATTGATCACTACATCATGATAATAAGTTACACTCTGATCTATTCAAGAAATCCCCTAAGCTCTAGCAAGCCATTGACACTAGTATTCTAGGTCTTAGAATAGAATTGATATGTGAATCTTACTTAAGAGCAAATTTTCCCTTGATTATTTTTTGGGAATACTAATTATTTTTTTTTTCTTTGTTTGAATTCTTTAGTATTTCTTGTGTACTCTAAAATTATGCTTTGATAGCACCTACATTCTACTTTCTTCAAGCTTTCTAAACACCTTTTTCACATTACATAAGTGAGATCTTGAAGATTTTTGTCTATACCACTCTTAGTATTTCACTAACACCTATTTTTTTCCCTAAAAAAGTTGGTTGCCGAGATTAAACCTCTGAGAATGTCTTTTAGAGTGTAATGCACAATTCTTACTAATTGCAGTCATTGAGGAGTGAAGGTTATGAAAATCTTTCTTTTTCATTGCAATTGTAATCTCATTTTGAATCATATTGGATAGCATACCCATTTTAGAATATATATATATATATATATATATATATATATATATATATATATATATATTCAAAAAAAAAGTTGTTTAAGACAATCTTGATGCTTTTCAGCCATGATTTTTGTCTCCCACAAGCATTTGAATTAACTGAATCTATTATATTATTTTGATAAAAATAAAAGCAAGTAATCCTTGCCTATGCTTAGAGGGAAGGAAAGTTATAACACATGAAATATTCCATAGATTGGCATACTTTTGGCTTCACAACTCACCATTCAACTTAATCAGTAAATTACACTAATATCCTCTCATGACATGTGATAAAAGAAATTTTTCATGCATGTGAAGCATTAATTTAGAGTAAAATATTGAGGCTACATTTGGAAGCAAAATATGGTGGAACAAAAGTTGTTCAATCAACTTATTTCACTTCTTTTCAACCAAACAGATACGAATATATGAGTAAATTACTTTTCTAATGGGGTAGTTTAGTAGTTCAGAAAAATTAGTATATTGTAAATGCTCTATTTTTTTATGTTCTCTTACACTATTTACCTTACTTGACCCTAAAATTACTTACTCCTATAAAATGAAGGAATAATTTAAGCCTCACTTTTTCTCAAAATTATTTCATTCAACTTGACTACTATAGATATTTTATTTTGCTTCCAAATGTAGTGTTTTATTTCTTATTTTTTATTTTAAAATAAAACTTAAAAAGAAAGATAAAAATTTGGTGATATAGTTTCCATTTTTATTTTCATTATTTCTAAAAAATGAAAGTAAAAAATCTTTATTTTTAATACTTTTAAAAATAAAATCATACTTTTATCATCATCATCAATACCATCATTACTAGTATCATAATCACTACCTTCACTATAATACCATCTATTGCCAACTATCACCATCAATGCTATTGTTGCTATTGCTATTGCCTCCACTATAATATTTCCATCTTAGTTGACACCACCTTCATCACACTATTGCTATTGTAAATACCATAATTATTGCTATCACCTTCATCGCACTATCATAACCATTATTGCTGCCTTTATTATTACTGTCACTTCCCCATGCCAATGTTACCCTTACCACTAACACCACTATCATAGTGTTATCCTTCGTTGTTGCCGTTATAATTTTATTTTTCTATTTCTAAAACCTACCAAATATGCACATGCAATGCACTTTTAAGAAAACTAAAATAATCAAAATATTGAAACAAGTATCTAAACAATAAAAATAGTTTAAAATTACAAAAAAATGAAATTAAAGAACATTAATTAGAATAAAAAATGAATATAACAATATAAAATTAAATAAAGAAAAAATAGATAATAGAAAAGAAAAATATGGATTACTTATAAAATAAATAAAATTAATATAAAAAACTAAGCCATAAAAATAAAAGAGATTAAAATATTAAAATCATTACAAGACTAAAGTTCAAAAAATCTCAAAGAAATCAAAATGGAAAGATTTAAAATAAGAAAAAGAGATGTGAAAATAAAACTAAATGAAAGATAAAAAAAATTAGAAATAACGAACATGAATTAAAATTTAAAAATAATTGCAAGAAAGGCTTCAATCTATTGCAAAATTTCAAAGACTTCTCCCTCCTTAAGTTTATGAATTTTGTTGCATGGAAAAGCTCTTGTCCTAATCAAATAAAATTAATACTAAAAAAAGCATGAAAATTGATGGTTGCAATTTGTACTAATTCATATTTGCCCTGAAAGAAAGAGAGAAGTGAATAACTCTTTCGCAACTTTGAAGTATAGTTTCAAACAACAATGAACAACAACTAAGATTTCATCAACCAAAAAATCTATCACCTGTCAGTATGGAGGAGATAGCATTCTTTTTCTTTACCTCCTCTCACCTGATTGGATTTAATCAACCAAAAAATCTATCATTACTAGGAATTGTCATGTAGGATCTAGTATTCCTTTTCACTGCTTCATCTTAGTATCTCTTATTTGATTAGAGCCTTGAGGATTCTACAGCAAGATCTATGCATGCATAGGGCAGAGTGGTGTAGAAAGATTGAATTCATATTGTTCTTTAAAGAGGCTTTCTAAGGTAGAGTAGTGATTGGACTAGAGAGTTGTGGAGAGCAATGACAGGTGCTAATTTGTGATTGAAAGAGGAACCATTTTTGATATTTGTAATCGAAATATTTAGATTAGTTTCAAGCTTTTTCAAGAAGATATTAATGAACGAACTGATTAATGTTGTGGTTGGATTCAATAGTTTGGTCGAGGCATGGGTCCACACACTTGACCTATTTTCGTTTTAATCAAAAACAATTTTCAAAACTCGCATCCGCGGTCACTTTCTAGGCATATTCCGAATCTACGAGGCATCTACTCTGATCAATTGCAATCAAGAGATTATTTTTGACCGCTTAGTGGTTTTGGGAGAGGATATGCATCACTCATTGGTCCAACATTGATGCAGTATAATAACAAGTTTTAAGAAGTTTCCATATACTTCCTGATTATGTTTCATTTTTGCCGCTATTCCACGTCATTGCTGACTCATCTTGTTACCGTTTTTCTCACCATTTCCGCATGCATTATTTAATTGTTATCACAGCAATTCAACGTATCACGTCTGGATATTATAATGCTGGCATCCCTATCAAGTTCGCATCTGGAAATTTTCGTTTCAGTTTCGGGCCTCCGGCCGGGCGCTGGCAACGCACTTACCATATTTTGTCCGAGGATTTTAAGTCGCTCGTTCCCGTTGGCAGCAGCTAACCATCCATCCGCAGGTTCTCCTCCCGTAATAGGATTCGAGACCAGGTCTCCCAAGCTCTCAGATAAATAGGGAGACTCTTGGGAGGCTATACGTGTTGCCATGGATGTGCCAAGTAAAAGTTTCATTTCTTTCTTCCTTCATCTTGCCTTCTTCCCCCTGATATTACCCTTCCCTTTTTGTAGCCAGAGGGTTCTTTCTTCCTTCATCCCTGCCTCCTCCTTCCCCTAGCTCTTATCCTTCTGTTTTTGGATCCAAATAGATAGAGGAAGAGGAAGAGAGAGAGAGAGAGAGAGAGAGAGAGGTGAGTGAGTAAGGAATCATGGCTCGTAGCAAAGATTTGGAGAGCGTGAGTAATGGAGAGATTGATGTTAAAGAACCCCTCATCTATCCAGAAGAGACATCTTCATGCAAAGACTCCTTATGGATGGTTTTGCTCAGCACCGCTGTAGCAGTCTGCGGATCGTTCGAGTTTGGTGTTTCCGTAAGTTTTTGCACGAGGCCTATGGTTGGGGCATTGTAGTCTTCGTCTCGAATTAATTGTGATGGACTATATATATTGATCTTTTTTTCGATTTAAGATTGATTTTAAAAATACCTACTCTCTCTCTCTCTCTCTCTCTCTCTCTCTCTCTCTTTATTTTTTTTAATCTATCTTAATGTTATTTTCTTTCTACGTATATTAAATTATTATGTTATATATATATATATATATATTCAGATCATATTCGTCATCATTTTTTAGAATTAAAAAGGTATTTATTTACCTTTTTAATTGATAGGTCAAATTTGTTTTAATGTGGTCTTTGCAAGTGCTATATTACATGCATTCGAAAAGCTTTTTTTAATAAAACTAGAAATATAAAATTATAAAAAATATTATATTAGTTTAAAAGAATTATACATCACTGCGGTTTAATCTAATCTAATGTAATAGAGCAAACATAAGAAGCTTTATCCTGTTGTTGCCATGCATGTGCATAAATTAAATAGTATTTAATGTAGCAAGTTTTTCTCAACTGAAATCATGTATTTTTGGAAAGCTTTTTGGTAATTCTAATTGGTACGGTGGTATTATGATATGTTTCTATGATATTGACCATAGTTTGACTCTCTAGGTTTGTACATTTTGCTATTTTCTTTTCTTTTTGTGCTCATTTTGTACCCAACATTTGGCGCTTTTTTTTTTTCCTTTTTTCCTCTTTTTTTTAGCTTTCATTTTATGATGAAGCTTTGGCTCTTTTTTTCTTTGTTTTATTTTTTGTTTTCTTTTTTTCATTTTTTGCTTCTATTTTATTTTTTTTTTCATTTTTCACTTGCATGTTATCACTTTTCATTTTTTGTTTCCTTTTTTTCCCCATTTTTTCACTTTCATTTTATACCTAATGTTTGTTTTTTTTTCTTTTTTCTTTTTTTCACTTTTATTTTATAACTTTTCATTTTTTTGCTTTTATTTCATAATAAATTTTTCTCTCTTTTTCCTATTTTTAATCATTTTTTTGCCTTTATTACATAACGAATATTTGGCACTTTTTTTCATTTTTTTTGCTTTCATTTTATAATTTTTCATTTTTTTTATTTTATAACGAGTCATAATTTTTTAAAATTTCAACTCACATTTGGCACTTTTTTTCTTTTTTTTTTATTTCATTTTATAGTGAGACATAACTTTTCATTTTTTGTTTCTTTTTTTCCTTTTTTTTCTTTTATCTTATAAAAACATTTAGCTTTTGTTTTTTTTTTTGTTTGCATTTTATAATGAAACATAGTTTATTTTTTATATCTCAACTCACGTTTGACTCTTTTCTCTTTTTTTTTCTCTTTCTTCCTTTTATTTTATAAAAAATAGATATTTGGAGTCAAGATTTTCTCCCATTCGATAAACAAAGAAGTTGGGCCTATGCTTAGAAGAAATAGAACTGACCCAACCCGACCTAAGAATTTATATCTATATATATATATATATATATATATTATAATATTTAAATAATATTTCAATATTGAATTATATTTAGTTATCTGAATATAAAAATAATAATATAGAAAAATATGATAAATAAATGATAAACAATGAAAAGGTTCGAAATCAGCTCCTTTTCTTTTATATTATGTGAAATAAAAATATTAGTTAAGGTGAACAATATAGTGACAAACTTTCTTAGGACTATAGTAGCAATTTTCATAATAATTACACCTCTATTAAAAAAAAAAATTATTTTATTGCAATTATATTTTTATTCTTTTTTAAAGACATGAAAATATTTCATCTATTTCTTAATCTACAATTTCAAATCAATTATTTTTTAAAATTTAAAAATAATTTAATCTAATACATATATTCTATTTATTTTATCTTAATTTTTAATTTAAAATAAAAATTTTATAATTTAAATTTAATAGCATAAAAATAAAAAATATAAATTTATATTTTTTATTTTACTATCATACTAACCTCTGTGAATATTTTTTAACCGTAAATCAAAATATTATCTAAGGAAAACACTATAATGAGAAGGTTCCTTAGGATTATAGTAGCAATTTTCATAATAATTACACCTCTATCTCAAAGAATTTTATTTTATTTTGATTATATTTTTTATTTTTTTAAATATTTAAAAATATTTCATCTATTTTTTAATTTATGGTTTCAAATCAATTATTTTTTTTGAAATTTAAAAATAATTTAATCTAATACATTTATTCTATTTATCTTATCTTAAATTTAAATTTTATAATTTAAATTTAATAGTATAAAAATAAAAAATATATAATAATTTATTTTTTTATTTTTTATCAATTATATTAGTGCTTGCGCATCTCACAGGCATATTCTTGGTGTGTGTGTCTATATATATATATATATATATATATATATATATATATATATATATATGTATGTATGTATACTGATTGGTTGGCTGTGACTCACGTGATTGTCCCAAGGGATGCTTTCGAAGAATAAATTAATCCTGAATTCCTTGATCCTGACCCTCCAATAGACCTGCTAAGGAATGAGAAATGGAGGCTAATACCATCCATTTGGGCACTTGCCTCTGTCAGACTTAAGAGGACAAAACTAGATTGGCTTCTGAGATTTTTTTTTAAACTTCTTTAACACCAGCTTCTGTGGATTATTGCTTGGCTAACTGGGCATGGTTCCATGCAGAATGGCTACACTGCACCAACTCAATCTTCGTTAAGGGAAGATATGGGCCTCACGATGTCTGAGGTTTGTGCACTTTATTTTCTCTTTAATGCTCTTTAATGCTGTGATAGAATAACTGGTGGAATATGTTATGATCCTCAATTATAATATAGATGAACATGCTTTTTTGAGAAATACATACTCGTATATACCTTTTCCTTATTTGAAAAATATTTATTATATATTTCTAAGAAGATTTCTTATGTTTTTAATTAGTATCCTAGAATAAACAAACTCCACTCTGCATTGTTTAAAAAATTTCATTCTTTTCAGCTTCAATTATTCCATAATTTCTATGAGCACATGTTCCTCCTCTCAACTTAAAGGATATTTTCAGACTGATGGCTTTGCAGCACTTATCATGCCTTCTCAGAAAACCATCACTCCCCAACCCCTTTGAATGTTTATATTGACATGTAAGATCAGAAACCAAGACTCATGAACTAATCAACCTCTTTTCTCTTCTTAATTTGTTCCATTTGCTGTTGTGCTAAAACAATCATTGATCACACCTAAATAATTTTCGCAACTTAGAAGTGTGACTCCTATAGGTCAGACAATCTATCACTTTTTATTCTATTATCGTTCCAATACATAACAATGTAAGGTTAAACACTCGTCAATATGAATTCTCATACTTTCAGTATACAAAACCTAACTTTGTAGTCTTATCCTTAAGTGGCATTACCAATGTCCCTCCAATAGTTAATGCATAATCAAAATCAAGGCCATATATTATGCTTCCTATGTAAGAAGTCAAGTCCACACCAGTAACTCTTTTGACAGCCTAAAAGAAGGTTCAATTTTTCACACAGTTTTACATTATTTTACGTGAGGTTTTTGTTAACAGATGCGCCTTCATATGCTAACTCTGAGTACACTTGTTGATGCCATTCTTGCAGTTTTCATTCTTTGGCTCCATAATGACTGTTGGTGGAATGATTGGAGCTGTTGCAAGTGGGCGTATCACTGATTTATCTGGCCGTAAAGGAGTAAGAAAAGAATCACTGATACTTCCTTAGTATCACTCTTTATGTTTTTATAATTTGGCTTGTTTCATTGGAAGCAGGCAATGAGAGTATCAGCCATCGTCTGCATTATAGGATTTCTTGGAATTTGCTTTGCTCAAGTTTGTTTCTCACCTTTGTTAATTTTTGTGCTTCTATTCTTAAATTCTGAGACAAATTAATGACATTTGCTTACATTCTACCATGCATAGGGTGCGCCTTCACTCTACTTTGGGAGACTTCTCACAGGCTTTGGGACTGGACTTTTTTCCTATGTGGTATGCTTCTTTCAATGGCATCCATAATGCTCAAGTCATCAGGCTACAAATAAGTATCAACCCTTTAAGCAACCTACACTTTGCACTCAAGTCCATGTAATTGTGAATTAAAGCGCTCTGTGGTGGAGAGAGATACATTGTCATAAAGCTTCAGTGCTCATTTTAACTAGTTCCATCTCTTCTGCAGCAAAGTAGTATCTAATAAAGTTGTTGAGTAGACTTGAGAAACATCGTAGTGATAATTGTCAAATTGCTTCCGAGCAGGTGCCAGTTTTCATAGCAGAGATTGCACCCAAACATCTTAGAGGAGCTCTCACAACCTTAAACCAGGTAGGAGAATTTTGTAGCAACTGACAAGATAGCAAAAGACGCTCATGTCTGCATGCTTTAACTGCAGCTATTATTCTCTTTCGGACTATTGGCCTGTTATATAGTTGGAACGCTGGTCACATGGCGCACACTGGTCGTAGTGGGTGAGTCCAGAATCCATCCATCACTTCATCAACTCTAAGGATGCTCACGAGAAAAGATCAGATAAAAACTTATCCAATATTTTAACATTGGTGTCAAAAATAGCTGATCGACTTAAAATTTTCATGCAGGGATTCTTCCATGCGTTGTTATACTTGTGGGTCTCTGCTTCATCCCAGAGTCTCCTAGATGGCTGGTGAGACATTGCATGCAATTATCAAACTAGCAAAGCATATGGGACGAGCAAGTCTCACATTTTTAGTACATTAATAATCTCAGGCAAAGGTGGGACGGGAGAATGAATCCGAGGCTGCATTGCAAAGCCTACGTGGAAAGAATGCTGACATCTCTCAGGAAGCTGCAGACGTTCAAGTTCATACTTGAACCCGTTAACGTTGATAAGTATAATAGTCCACAACTTTTTAAGTTACGTCGTCATAAAAAAGAACAAATTTCTCCACAGGAATATGTGAAAACTCTCCAAAGCCTTCCTGAGGCTAGGATTTCAGAGCTATTCCAAGGGACATATATCCGTTCGATCACCGTAAGCAACCTTCCAACTTAATACTTCATGGTTTCATCATTCTCTTTTCTTCTCATCCTGGAGATCTTGATGAGGTCTTTCAGATTGGTGTTGGCCTGATGGTGTTTCAACAATTTGGTGGCTACAATGGAATTACATTCTATGCCAGTGAAATATTTGTGTCTGCAGGTATGATAAGAGCTCTAAATACACTTTGCATGCTTAACCTATGAAGGCAACTTTCTAAGTGTTCAAATTCAAGCTTAGCTTATGCAAGTAATATGCTAATTGCTATTTTTCGACTGCAGGATTTGCTTCAGGTAGTCTTGGAATCATTTTGCTGGGACTTATTCAGGTTCCTAGCCTTTCTGAATTCATGTCTTTATTGATCACCCTATAGAACCATGCATCATATAATATTGCTTTGCTTAACAGATTCCTTTTACAATAATGGGTGTCCTTTTGACTGATAAGAGTGGAAGAAGGCCTCTCCTAATGGTATATAGATTAATCACAGCATTTTTCAAATTTGAAAACTATTGTGATGCAAGATCTTTAAGACAGTAAACTTCTTCTGTAATTTAGGTTTCTGCAGCAGGGACTTGTTTTAGTGCTTTTATGACTGCAATGTCATTCTACTTCAAGGTAACTCTCATGCTTGTGGTCCTCCAGTATCAGCGCTTGATATGGATTTTAAAAATAACATCATGATGATTCTGGAAACAGGAGCGAGGAATTTACGTGGATTGGGTCCCTGTGCTAGCTCTTGTTGGCATATTGGTAAGCAAAGGCATTGTGCCGAACAATTTTCTCGCTAATGGAGGTTGCAACAACCAAAATGTTGAATGTAACAAAAGTTTTAAGTTTATTCGACTTCTGAAACATGTTGTCAAAAGGAAAAAAAAATGAGGCATATCCAACAAGAAGATGCCATTACAAATTAGTTAGGGAATCGATGTTTGTTTAGTTTCTAATAATTTCCTTGGGTAAAACATTTTTTTTGGAGAACTTCTGATTATATTTTCATTATGAAACAGGGCTTTGCGTCATCTTACTCAATAGGAATGGGACCCCTTCCTTGGGTTATAATGTCTGAGGTAAGAGAATGTTGCTAGTCCATTTCTTGGTTAATATTGAGATCCTGAAAACTAAGGCAGTGTATAGAATTGCATTGAAACTGGATTTCTCGCAGATATTCCCAATCCACATTAAAGGAATAGCTGGAAGCTTAGTGACTCTGGCGAACTGGTTTTGTTCGTGGATAGTTTCATATGCTTTCAATTTTCTTATGGCCTGGAGTTCTACAGGTAAGAATATACTGAAAGATTGATACTAAGAATGAATATACTTAATATTATTTCATTGTTTCTCAAAGAATATACTGAATGATTGATGCTAAGAATCATATAGTATCATGATTCATATCTTGCATTAGATCTTAGCAATGATATTTGCCATTAAGTACAAGCAAGAAATTAGCATCTAATATTTAGCCAACAATGGCTAAATAGATCTGCATGTATCTCAGTAGGTTTGCTTCCTATGGTTTTCTGTTAGTAACTACATGTGCAATTTTTCACTCAAAAAATAGATGCAATTTAGAATTTATCAGTATGCAAGTTTAGAAGGGTAGGTCATATCTCCATGATTGAATATTTTCAAATTATCTGATTTGAAGCAATAGACCAAAACATTCCAATCAGAGAGACAGTAAAATTTTTCAGATATAATTTGGCTACTTTTTTTTTCAATCATATGTAACTTGAGGAATCTTATGTAACATTCTTTTCCTCCAAAGGAAAAAGAAATAATAAATCACTTTGGCTAGCAGTTTACATAATGTAACAGCAATGATTTATCTGATTCAAACTAGTTGGGGAATAAGACATTATAAATTATTTCAAAGCATTACATTAAATTGCACAATGTTGTGTCTTGAATGGAAATTTGTCTAAAATTTTCTCAACTTTCATTTGTTTGATATGTTGTTTTGCTTTCAGGTACCTTTTTTGTCTTCTCTGCTTCTTGTGCGATATCTATTATATTTATTTCGAAGGCAGTACCAGAAACAAAAGGCAAGACTTTGGAAGAGATTCAAGCATCCCTGAAATCTCATGGATGAACATTTTAGGTCTTCTCTGCTTGTGTGACGTTTATTATGTTTATTGTGAAAGTAGTACCAGAAACAAAAGGTAGGACTTTGTAACAGATGCTTGAATCCATGAAATTCCGTGGATGGACATTTTTGGCAACAATAAATTTGGTTGGACTTTTTTTTTTTGTTTTTTTGTGAATACAAATGAACCTTCCCTCCAATAAATTAATAAAGAATAAAGAGTACAAATTTGAAAGGAGGATTGCAATAGAAGAAAAGGATTACAATGACTTTGGAATGCCTTGGGGTCTCATGGCCAGATTAATTTTTTAGATAAAATTAAGTGCTCCACTTTTGTTTTCTCTAAACAAATATTAGATTACAGCTAAAAATTTGACAATTATTTCATCAGCACTTTAAAGCTCATCTCAAGTTCTTCGAGTACTCTATCTAGACGGTAGCCACATTAGCACTTTCTCTAACTTTCTTCCAAATGGTATAGATAATAACATCTAGTTCATGATCTTTTATCAACCATTGCTCAAATCTAAATAAGGTGGATCCTTCAAACTTCACATTGTATTCTAGGCCAGTAGTTGCGTAATTTGATGGAGGGCCTATAAAAGTTTTCTTAAATGAAGCGAGAACAAGTTTTCCCAGTCTAAAGACAATGTGAACCAATTTAGTTCAGCCATCAAAGGTTGTTCCCTGCGATTTCTTCAGGTAAAATCTCTTCCTTTGAGGTCTAGATCCTTCTGTGAGAACAAGCCACAAGTTTGAAGAATGTGAGCTAGTGAAGTTTGAAGTAGAAGGATGGATCGAAAGAGATAGAGCGGCCATGTATATGAAGTTGGGAATTCATTGGATAGGGCCAGATAGGGGATAGTGAACAAGGGAAGCTCTCAGCAAACCAAAAGGTACTGACTTTAGGGGAGAAGAGTGTTGAGGTAGGTGACCTTGGATGCAGATCTTGGTAGGAGAAAGCAAAGTAGCATGGTGGAGGGAGGACTAGGGGTTGGTGGATCATTCAACTACAGGTGATGAGTTGGGAATGGTTTCCATAAGAGAACTGATCCTAGAGACATAGTATAAAAGATAAGGCACCGATGCTAGTGGTGCTTGTTGATCTGGGAGGTGAGTAGAGAAAGGTTCACCTAGTGGGAAGTGCTTGGAAACCAGTTAAGAAGGCAGTATCACAATCCGGACAGTAAGGAAACTAAGAAGAGGAAACTGTTCAATTATTCAGACTGGGCTGCTATTTCCAATGCAGGGTATTGAGATATTTCAGGAACTTCTGTAGAAATGGATTGGTTTGTAGCCGTTGCAATGGCTTGAGACATTGGGAGAAGAGGTGTGCTTGGAGGCATAGAGAGGAGGCGGTCCCAACTATCTGCTTCTCATGGGCACACTGTAGTATGATGCTATATTTCCTTCTGTAGATGGACAAATGGTGAAGGGATATGAGAAGCTTACAAGAGTTGGAATTATTTAAGTTCATGCTTTCAACAAGGGATCTATCTCTTCTTCCTGGAAAGCAGTGACTAACATCCTCTCTTTGGTAGATAGTGGCTTTAGATGGGATTCGATGGAGAATGGATTGAGTGTGTTCATTATCTGCTTCTCCTTTTAGGCCAGTCTGATCCAAGCATCCAACCACAGAATCAAACACCCCAAGCATCTTAAAGTTATGATCTTCTTATAATCTATAAGGGATGCTAGTGCTCCCCACAGGCTTTGCTTCAGAGCTAATCTTCAGCTAACTGAAGTCCCATTGGTGACGAAAGATGCTGAATCCATTTGGAGAATTATTACTGGTTTTGCCTTGTTAGATAAGGTAAAAGGAGTTCCATCTTAGAGAGCGATCGTCTTGGAGGTCTCTGCCTATTGTGTGAGCCTAGAAAGTATCTCAAAATCAGTTCTTTTCGTTCTAAGGAATGTCTCCTATCGGGGTCTAATTGATATCAAGAAGGTGATGGAGGGACGATCCTCATCATTGGAGCTTTGTTTATGATCTGATTGGGAACTTGATTGGATACATAAAGGTCTCCTATTTTTCCCTAGCCCTGTGGAGCAAAGGAAGGTTGTTTCTAGTCTAGGGGGAGCATAGAGGATGTCATTGATGGTAGAGATAGTTGTTGGTGGTTTATTTAGAATAAGGAGGTAGTGGAAACTATTGGTGAAAGGAGGACAAAATATAGAGAGACCGAAGGGACATCGATGGGTGAGGCATCTGGCAATTGCCATCCTCGATTCTTTTGTATCGCTGGATATGTGGACCTAATGATCTCAGCATGCAAAGCTCAAAATAATAGTTTGCATCTAGTCCCAAGCTACCCGTTGCCGTCTTGTCACCTATAGAAGGCGTTTCAAACATGCTTCCCTTGGGTTAGGTGGGCTTACCTTCTTCGAAAATACAGCATGTGTCGAAAGACTTGATCAATTTGTCTCCACCAGCTATCCAAGCCTTATGTAGAAGGCAGAAGAGCAACCAATTCCAGATGCTTACTTTGTTTTGAAGGAAGATGATGAGAGACTCAAGTATGATCTACTTTGAGTTGAGCCTGGTATTAAAGAAGGGTGGTGAGATATGAGTTATAGATAATCAAGTCCAGGCTGAAGCTCAGTCTGAGCAAAGAAGTTCACCAAGGTGTAAGGATGCATTCACTCTTCTCTACCCCCAATTTCTTTCGCATCACCTTGGTCTGAGAGATCTCTTGTGCTTCAATGGGAGGAGAGTTGGATTTGAGCATTCTTTTAATCCCATATATGGCTTTAATATGGCAAAAGCTAGGAGCCAAAAGATGGATCTGAACTTTGAGAGCTAGCTTAGGTCAATCATTGGACGCATGCGGCAGATGGGTCTGCAAGTGGTCTAATATGCTAGGACGCAATGTGTGTTCTATCCTCCTTCCTGATTTCATTGAAGACCTGAGAGGCCAAGGTATGAGCATGTTAAACCTAGATGCAATCCAAGCCTTAAAAGATTGGAGTCAGGAGTCGAAACTTCATTTGCCAAATCTGATGGAACCAAGAAGCCAATTAGCCATCTTGTCTGGCACAACTGGTGGAACCAAGAAGTCAATTAGCCATCTCATCTGGCACACAGGGAACTCTATCGAGGTTCAATCAAGGCCACAAAGGGAGGTAGGCTCTTTTGGTCTTAGGAAACCCTTCAGTAGTAGGAGATTTCCCATTGTTCTAGGGAGAGGTTGATCTCTCCAGAGCATGGGATGATGTTAGCCTCTTCTGATGTAGAGGAGATATTACCCAAGGGCCTGGGGCAGCATTGCATTCCTCTTGATGTTTCCCAAGAAGGGCTTTTGGCTCAGTAAATTAGAGATTTATCTCTAATCCTATACTAGAGGAGGTATCCTCCACTCCCAAGGTCCTCTGGGGTTGGTCTCTGATCTTTTAGCAATTTCCTTCACCGTGGAGGAGAACCCCAAAGGTAATGACTTGGAAGTGCTTAGCTGGACATGGAAGGAGCCCCATCTAAATCAAGGAGGGCTCAACAAAGAGCAGTCTTATCAGTTAAGGCTGTTATTGATAAGTTTTTTACTTCAAGAAGAAAAAATGATAGTATAGTAGGCCACCATTGCAATCAAGTGATGCCCCTCCATTCCATCCCTCACAGTCTCTTGATTGAGTGGGAAAGAGTTGCAGGCTAAGTATTCCTAAGAAAATGGCTCTAGAAGTAGTGAACATATGACTGGATAAGAGAGGAAGAAAGCAATAATAAAACCCTGTTGAAAGAGCTAAAGTTGTGTTGCCCATTATAATTATGGTTTCTTAAAATACAAGTGGATTAGAGGAAATCTCTAAGAGACTGAAAGAATTGCTGATGGATGTGAGACATGATGTTGTGTTAATCTAAGAATTCAAACTAATGTCTACTTCTCCTTCAACTCTTTAGTCAATTCATAGCCCTAGAATCGTAGATTGGGTACACCAAAATGATAGTGGTTCTATTGGTGGGATTCTTATCAGGTGAAATACTAAGATGTTCTTTCTTAGAAGATCGCAAATTAAAGTATTCTATTTTTTAAGCCTTTAAGGAAAGATATTGTCATCACATCAGTTTATAGTCCTTATGATCAAGTTGTAAGGAATGACTTTTTTATCAAATTGGCTAAGATTAGATAGGACTTCCCAGGGCTATGGTTAGTGGAAGATGACTCAATGCAACTAGAAATCAGGCTAATAGGAGGGGTCATTCTCAAAGTAAAGGGGATAATCTAGCCTTGACAACTTACATTGTTTCTATAAGTCTCATTGACATAGAATTCAAAGGTAAAGACTTGGTCCAAGGTAGGGAGAGACTCTCTCTAACTTAGTTGGACTGATTTCTTTTCTCATTGGAGTGAGATGATATCTTCATTGTATTTTTCTAGAAGACCTTTAGAACACATTTCCATTACCTTTGAACGTAGCATTAGGTTTGGGGCGTTATCACACTCTAGAATTTTTAAATTTGAAACTTGATGGACAAAAGAGGAGGGGCTTGATAATATTGTTCATGACTCTTGCTGAAGCACAAAGGATTGTCAAAACATCATGGTGATATGGATAGCGAACTTCAGAAGAGTAAGGGTAGCATTAAGAAGATGGTCTCTTAGTAAGATGAAGGCAAATAAAGATATTAAATAAAAGTTGCTTTATTTTATCAGCTTCCTTGATAGGAAAGAGGAGACTATTGACTTATCATTGGTAGAGTTTTTTATTAGAAATATTCTGAAGAAGTCCTTATCGAATATTTATGAGAAGGAGAAACTCTACTAGAAACAATAATTAAAGATTTTATAGCTTAAAGAGAGAGATAAAAACATGGCCTTCTTTCACAAGGTTACTTTGGACAAAAGAGGTGAAACTGAATTACATTATTGGTAGATGATAATGAAGTAAAGCTAAATACTCAGGAGGTAATCTCTTCTAAATTGCATGTTCTTTTTTTTTTTTTTTTTTTTAAGAAACTTTTTGGTGCTTCCTCCTCACTGTCAACCATCACTAATTAGAATCTCCTTAATGGCCCATCTTTAGTCAACATGAGCCCTCTTATAGAGCCCTTTTCTATAGAGGAAGTCAGAGCAGCAGTGTTCTCACTTGGAGCTTTCAAAGCATTGAATCTAAATGGTTTTTTTTTCTTTTTCAAAGATATTAGGATCTACTTAAAGATTATATCATAGCTCTTTTCTATGATTTTCATAGGGGTGCTCTTGCTATATATCAGCTGAATTTTGCTTATTATAGTTTTGATTCCTCAGAAGGAAGGAGCTCTCACTATGTGTAATCTTTGCCCCATTAGCCTCATCAATAGTATTTACAAAATCATTTCCAAAATGTTAGCCTCAAGATTAGCAAGACCCTTGCTTTTTCAAGTAGATGAAGCTCAATCTACTTTCATTAAGAGAAGGTTTGTTATTTAGAATTTTCTTTTTACTCATGAAGCTTTATCTTATTGTAGAAGGTCTAGTACTCCAGGCTATTGAGCGCTTCCATTAAGGAGCTCAAATAATTAGGCCTTATACCTTCATACCACATACCTACATATACTAATCATTGAGATGGATCTAATTTGATACTGTATGAATCATACACTTTTATTAGGCTTATAACAATCATTTAATCTGAATAACATTCAACCCATTTCCAAACATAAAGTATACAATCAATGGTAGGCCACATTAAGTTAAAAAACTTATATGCTCTTCCTTTATATGTTTCTTTTCATTTATTCTTTCTTATGTAGAGAAAAAAAATAAGGTGAAATCAAGAAGGGTACACAAAATAAAATAAAATTTAAATTAAAAAAAGATAGAGATAGAGATAGAGATAAAGATGGTGACATTCTACAAACTCTAATCTCTTTTAGCCTAATCATAAATCAAAATATAACGGGGAGATTTCCTCGTTCCCCAATTACAAGTCAAAAAAAAAAAAAAAAAATCAAAACATGACATCCTAATCCAGTGCTTATTAGTTAAAAAAGCAAGTTTTAGTAAATCTAGTACAATTAATTTTTTTAAGTAAATTCACTTGATGTCTAACAAGGAGTTATCTTTACAATGCATTTTGAATCACCTAAAATGAAGGTGTTATGAGTAATTAACAAACATATATTAGTGCTAATAAACTTTTAGAAATTATGATTTAAAAGTCTAGTAAGAGCTAGGAGTCTATTTTAAACATTTACTTAATATTTATCTCTTTAGTTCTATTTAACAAGTTGTATTATATTGGAAGTAGGTAATCTATTGGCTTAGGAAAATAAGTTTCCTATGGGAAGTAAAATATATATTGGCTTTTGAAGAACTCTATATAAAAAAAGTTTAGTGTAAAATTTATAATGTAAAAATTTATTAATAGATTTCTAGAAGATTTTTAATTCCTTACTTAAAGAGATTGCTTTCTTATCATTATATAAGATAACAACTTCACAAGAAGTAATCAGTACAAGGTCAATAGTTATCTATTTCATGTAAATTTATTTTCATCAGTCAAGATTTAACGTCATTATTTCTCTCTCGAGAGTTTTATTTGATTTTGACTTTGTATTCTAATGGTGACTTTCATAGTTAGTTGGATTTGTATGATAAAAATGTATGCAAAGTAGGTAATGACTTGCCTAAATTTTTTATATTTTATATTTAATATATATTATTATCAAAAGAATTATAATTAATTAACATGTAATTTATGAATTTCATGAATTCATGCTTTTATTTAAAGGGAAGGCAAAGCATTTGATACGTTATTTTAATTGCTAGATATTATGCTTATGTATCATTTATTCTAGTATTAATTATACTTATCTATCTATGATTTGATATATATATATATATGTATGTATGTATGTATGTATATAGTATGAATAGATATGTATATTTTTGGATTTTGAATTCTAAGCTAACTATATCAAATACCTAGTTACCAATGAAGGATATATATTGGTTAATGCTTATGCATTAGTTAACATTTGGCTATAAATAAGGGATATATATTGGTTAACACCTAGTTAGCGGTGGGGATATATATTGATTAACATCTAGTAGCCAATAAAGGCTATATTTTGGTTAATATTCAGTTACTAATGGAGGATATACATAGCTTAATGCCTAGCTACTAATAGAAGTTATACATTAATTAATAGCTTGTGACCAATGGTGGATATACATGAGTTGATATCCATATTCCAATGGAGGTTGCATTTGATAACTCAATCTCTTTTGAGCTCATCACTAAAGGCATAGTTGGATTAATGGTTGAGATGAATTGTGATAAATCTAATTATTATTACAAATATGAACAAAATATCTAAGATTATGGATAATTTTGTCATTTTCCTAATTGAATATATTGAATTGATAATGTATTTGATTTTATTTGGAAAATATATTTGATTTATTATATAAATTATCAAGTTGGGTATTTATCTTAGTGGATTATTGAGCTCATCATTTTATCCTTTTTTTTTAGATATAAAAAATTATTGTCAACGAAGTGCCAATGAAAGAGTGCTTAGTTATGAGAAATGAATCATAGCCTTGATTTAGGATTAATCTTGATTTTTTTTCTTTATTTAGCATTAAAGAATATTTATTATTAATAATGTAAATAAGATTTCGAAGGTTCATTTTGAACATATTAATTATTAAATTCAAATTTTATTAACTTTTATTTCATTGCTTAGTTTTTTTTTATTTTGATATTATGATGAATCTTGTATAACTATAAGATAATATTTTGTAGTTATGAGGTCATGTGAGGCTTAGAATTTTGGACAGAGAGTGTCAGACATAACCTACTTAATAGAATGTTATCAATTGACAAAAACATGGAAAAAAACTCTCTAGCATGGAAGGCAAAGAACAAGTGATCTTCATGTGGCCAACTCAAGCTTACCCACCAAGAACAACACTTTTTAGTCTTTATATTATTATATCTTTATAAATAATTGTTTCACGGAGCACATGGGAAATCATGGGGTTAGATGCGGACATTTCGAAAGATATTCTCTGAATTATTAAAAATTTAATCATACAGAAATTACTAATATTCTAGAAAAACATCTCACACACCTACCTCTTGAACACCCAACAAACATTCTCCCACTACTAAGTAGGACCCACATATATTAGCGAGTCGTAAGAGCGTAAGATTTCCATTCTTTTGCGTGGGTCCCAACCTTTGGTGCACCTATTCAGTACGCATTCGCTTTGACCAACCCGGCCGGCGAGGA
Organism: Metroxylon sagu; assembly: GCA_017589505.3. Taxonomy (NCBI): domain Eukaryota; kingdom Viridiplantae; phylum Streptophyta; class Magnoliopsida; order Arecales; family Arecaceae; genus Metroxylon; species Metroxylon sagu. The sequence goes on along the minus strand of JACVBY030000490.1, from coordinate 35,365 downwards.
CCGGTTCCATGTGGCTCACGTAGCAAGCCTCTCTCTTCACAAAAAAAAAAAAAAAAAAAAAAGGAAACCCAGTAAGGCTGGAAGAAACCCAGAATCTCTCCAATAGAAGACGCATAACCCAGCCCGAAATCTCCTCCATATAACCCTCCCTTCCCGATCGAAAACACATTCAAATTTGTTAGGTAGAATCCTTTCTTCTTGTCATACTTCGTCGCCATGGCAACTGAGGTCTTGCTGCCGCACGACGTTCTCATGGCCCAGCAGATGCGGCGGAGCCTGGCCTTCTTACTCGGCCGGAAACCTAACCCCAACAGCAAGCCCTCGAGGAAGACGCACTCGCCCCGGCCCGAGGGGAGGAAGCGGCGGGAGGGCTCCCCCAAGCCGGCCAAGACCGGCGGAGGAAAATTGCTGGCGGCAGGGCAAGTGACGGTCCTGAAGCGAGGAGAGCCGCTGGACGCGTTCAGGATTCCGGACGAGGCGGCGGTGTCCGGGACGGGGAGGCTGGGGCCGGACCCAGAGATGGTCCCGAAGCTGATCAGGATCGGGGATCTGAAGACCGGGGCGACGGCGGAGGTGTATGCCTACGCCGGCTCGGCCTTCCTGGTCTCGCCGTCGCCGAGCTCGCTGCCGCTGCCGAGTTTTTCGGTGAGGAAGGATAGTCCAGCGATCGTAGAGCACGCGACCAAGGATCTGAGGCGTTTGCTCCGGCTGGAGTAAAACACACACAAATTAAAAAAATAAAAAAATAAAAGCGAAGAAATAAAAGTACAGTTTTCTTTTTCTTGTTCTTTTTTTTTTCTTTTTAATGCGTTCTCTTCTTATCTGGTTCGGATCGAGATCTCCCCGTTTGTATTTTAGGAAAAACGGGAGGAACGATCTGGGATTCGACGGTGGAATGGAAAATTAGATGAATAACTTGTGATTGGTGTGATATATAAATCCCGTATGATGTATTGTATTTTATTTTTTTTTAACATCTGTGTATATTTTTAGAAGAGGGGTTAAGGGTATGCTTAAAGATGGTGGAGTAGACGAATCCACTGTTAATGTGATTCTTTCGATTTCCTCTAAGTTTTACCTGTTCATAATAATTTTTCTTGAGGGCATTCCATCGTTCATCGTTTTAGGTGAGCAGGTCAGCGCTGTCAGGCGAATCGCCGCTCGACCAGCAGTTGCGTTGCCGACGCTGCTTCCACGTTGATAATGAATCGCTCTTTGCTTTCCGTAGATGAAATCAAAGGGTTGGTGGGATGTCCATATCAAAATGTAGTGGATTCCAGAATAAAAACCTTAAAATATTTCCCCTTCGAATCACTCTATTTATTTTTTAATAACTTGTTTCTGTAGCTTGTTTGTCGTTAGAGAGAGAGAGAGAGAGAGAGAGGGCTGTGGTGGTATTGGTTGCGGTGAATCTCGGGCGTGCAGGGAGTGAGGAGATGGGAGCAGAAAAAAAAAAAAAAAAAAAGACAAAGCCAAGAGACATTGGAAAATGTTTTGAGATTTTATCTACAGTTAACTTACCTCTGAAACAAACATCAAAATTGTAAATAGTTAAGTTGCATGAATATTTTTAGCATTCCTATCAATGTGTATATATATATATATATATATATATGCAAAATTTCTTTTTAAGTAAAACAAACTCTTATGCAAGATGTCTTAAGTTTTTCATAAAACATAGAGATGTCAATCAAGTTAAATCAGCTTGAATCATTTTGGTTTCAGATCATTTTTGAGTTTGGATCACTTTTGAGTCTGATCGTTAAAGCTAAACTCTAACCTTAAAATATCAGGTTAGGGTAATACATGGATCATTTTAAGTTGACTTAGTTTTTTTTTTAAAATTCAATACATGCTTTTTTTTTTTTCTTTATAAATAATTTATCAATGATCGGTTTACTCTTTTTTTCCTTCTTTTACTTACTCTAAATACTAAAGCAAATAGATATAAAATTATAACATGATTATATACTAATAAAAATATAATTATAAACTTAAAAAAATATTAAAAATAATATAATTAAGCAATAATCTATAAAAGTATACTTTAAAATTAAATAAATATTTATATAAAATTATTAATAAAATTATAAAATAAAATGAGCAAATGTTAGAAATGTTTTTAATCTCATAAATTAAAAAAAAAGTAAAGTCATGTCTTAAATTCCCCATAAAGTAATTTATCGATAATCAATTTAATATTTTCTTTTTTTTTTTTCTTTGTTATTCTAAATGTTAGAGCAACTAGACACAAAATTATAGCATAATCAAACACTAATAGAAATAATAGTTATAAACTTATAAATATTATGATAATATAATTAAATAATATTTTATAAGAGTATACTTTTAAAATTAAACAAATACTAATGTCAAACTGTTAATAAGATTATAAAAAATGAGAAAATATTGGAAATATACTTAATTCCATAAACAAAAAAAAAGTCATTTCTAATTCTACTATTTCATCTCTTCGTTAACGATATTTAAAATTGTTGATGTCAATCCTTCAACAATACTCAACTTAAAAAAATTTATTATTTATTAAGTCTCATTAGCATCAACTACATTATATATCAAAAAATATAAATATTAAAATATTAACCATGTAAAAAATCTAATTATTAATTTATAAAATTATATAATGCCATCTATATAAAATTATAAAATTTAAAATAAATAAAATTAAAAATATATATTACTCTCATATCTAAATAACTAATTATGGGTGATGGTTAAAGCTTATGCATTTTCTAACAAAAACTATTTTCGAGTCATTTCCAATTTGTAGGACCCGATCTAACCTAAAAATTTTTTAGTCGTTTCCAATTATATATCAATGCATTTTTTTAAGTATTCGATGCACATTTTCCAAGTAATCAATGAACATTTGGGTTAAAAAGATGCGTAAAATTTTTAAAAGATAAGAGAAAAGTAAAGAAATTAAGGCAAGATATTCAAGATATTTGACATCATTTCTGGTATTTGAGTTTGCTAGGATCACTATTTGTCTTGTTTGAGTAATCAACCACCATCCTCCTATACCTTTTATCTATTCACTGGTTTCACATTTAATAACACACATGCCTAATAATACATAAGACAGATTTTTTCAAATTTTATTCTAGATTTTCAAATATTTTGAAGAGAAGATAATACAGACAACAGCTAGAAGTTTTTTTTTGATAAGTATATGGAATCTTACTCATCCTTGGGCATAACATTGATAGAATCATGCTGCTTAGATCTTGATTAATGAGTCACAGGAACAAAGAGAAGTGATATCTCCTTGAAATACAACAATAAAGCAATTTCACTCATTGGCAGACTCCATTGTGACTTCCAATTATGACCATGCTTCCTCTGAATACTGTACTATTTGTTTACCTGTGTAACTAGGAAAGTTGTAGTGGCAAATGTTGCAAGTGAATTGTAGGCAATCTAAACCACTATTTGCAACTTGTAATTGCAACTGCAGACTCCATTTGAACTACAAAAAAGGTCCAAATTTTGTCATTGAAGAATGTTCAGGAAACTAGAAACAGAAAAGTAGCGGTATTTGTAGTTTTTTTTTTCTTAAAATTGAAAAAAAAAAAAAAAGAGAAGAGATTGATGAAGTTATGAAGCTTTTATTTATGAAATTACTAAGCATAAAGTGCTCCGGCTAGTTGCCACGAGGAGCCCGCAAATCAACAAATAACATTGATGTGGTTCTTTATAAAATAAAAAAAAAGCGCTTATTTCTGAGATTGCTTTAAGATCCTTATTTATTATTGTGTGAATCGTACTACGTATGTTCGATGACGAGCTCGCATGCGGACGACCATGGCCCTTATTTCTTGCAGACGATTCCTCGGCCAGTGATGCCGCTCGAACACTTGACAGCAGCTGGGTCTGTAACCAATGCGATGCCTGCAACGTCCCGCCCAAAGCGTGAAACTTTGCAATCAGCGGCATGGAGATCAGATGTCAGGAACATATGCTCCCCTCCCATGATAGGCATGTTGGATGACATATTCACCCTGCTAACGTAACCCTCTCTGTATGTCTGCCCCAGGACTCCATGCACGTCGTTGGTAAGGGAATAGAACTTGAATCCTAAATCAAGGTGAGCAAAGCAGTCATCGGCGGTCACACCATATCGGTGCACCCGAGACTCTTCCTCCGTGATCGGGACCACGGTAGCAGTGATCTGAAGCATCCCTTCGACCTCGACCGTGACTGCATTGGTGCCGCTTGATCGAACGATGGACACGACCGGAACGACCGGCGATTGCCACTTGGCGCCCTCGTCGGTCGGGAGGTCGATGGGCTCGTCGTCAAATGTGATGGCAAGGCGGTCCACAGCATCATCCCACGTTGCGGTTTTCTGGGCGCCGACGTGCAGACGGTGGCGACCGAAGAGCACGGCGATGGATTGGACCCAGGTGAAGTCTCGGGTCATGTTCGGAGCTCGCTTGCCGATGAAGTGAGCATTGATGTGGAGGTCGGAGTCGGAAAGCAGGCAGAAGTCACGGTCCTTTCGGCCATGGAAGTAGAAAGTGATGCCGTCACCACCAACAAAGCGCGGATCGCAGCACGCTGCACCTCGTTTGTCACAATCTGTAGCACAATATACGCCAAGCTAACACGTCAATGCCTTACCACTACTCAGTAGTGTTAGTGATGTTTGGGACAACAAGCAACCATGTAAACGAGACGAAGAAATAAGAAATTCTACTACTTGAATCGATACTTACGGCAGACGGGACGGCAGAGAAGGCAGTCGATTTTGCAAGACTTGGGGCACTGCCAGGGGCAGTAGAACTGGGCGGCGCAGTGGGGGTAACGCTTCCTGTCGCAATGCACTCTCTTGGGCTTCTGTGGTCTGGCCTCTGCTAGGGCCAGCAGAAGGAGGGCAGTCACTAGCAGCAGAATCATTAGGCTTGATCGTGCCATTTTAGCCGGCCGTTGCTGTGAACCTTAAGGCTATCGTTGTGGTTTTGGCTTTGGGCGGATTGTGGTGCAACCGAGGCAACGTTTTATAGTGTGTTTCACTTGAAAGTGGGGGGATGATGGCTCTCACCTTGACTTTTCAAGGGGCCAACACGTGGGCTCCACGTTAGGCAAACGAACCGGCCAGCCGGAATCTTGCCTGATCTAGCGTTTTCGGCAATACCAACACACACAGCGATTCGTGAATGAGTTGCGTTCGACATTTGGTGGATCAGCGGGGGTGGCAACTTCGTCCTGACAGAATTCGGTTGCTTAAATTAACTTTGTCCCCTCAACTTTGATCTGGTGGTTTTAAGGCCATACGAGCCATCATCCAACCTGGAAGGCTCTCACTTATTTTTGCCCCTCAATTGCTGGTTTTATTAAACCGGCTTGATTAAATTAGGCTGGAATGGCCAGGCTATTGCGCCTAACATCTGCCACTCTTCCATTTCTTATTTTTTTTTCCATAAAGTTTAGTTCTTCTACGAGTGTGAAAATACCCTCGGCATTGTTAACACACGAAAAGATGCAAAGAGGTTAAATACTAGATAAGAAATACCTTCTGCATCAATCACCGATGAGGATCATCAATATCCATGTGCTCGGTAACACGGTCACCACCAACCCCGACAACTGTTGGTGGACTGAAATTTAGTTGCTGCTTGAAACTCAAAACAGAACAAATTTACTGAATAGGTTTCTAATTGCTAAATTAAATTTTTCATAGGCTTACATAGGCTACTATAATCAAGTCAATATATACACATGTAAGTCCCTTCTAGACTCATGAAAATCAATAGTAAACTTAATGACAATAGAAATACAAAGAGACGCTTGCTGCAAGTTACTAGAACAACTTTGCATATCACAAGAAATATCTTCTTAGTTCAATATTAGGAAATAACTCTATGTTTTCGAATGTGTATTACAGTCCAATACTCCCCCCCTAATGCACTTTCTTCACAACTCTAGTTAACTCTCTAAGACTATAAAACCTCTCCTTTGAAGGTGCCTTTGTGAGAATATCAGTAAGCTGTTCTTGAGTCTTACTAGACTAACTGTCTTGAGTCTTACAATACTCCAACTAAATTTCTCCTTTCTCTATGGCTTCTTTAATGAAGTGAAATTTTATTGCAGTATGCTTCGTATGATCATTGCTGACTGGACTTCTTTCAATAGCTATTGCTCGTTTATTATCACAATACAAAATAGTGCCTTCTTTTGCTTCTTTGAAAATCAAAAACAAATACCTAGACCAAGAGAAAAAATATAACCTGATGTGCTCTTCATATCATCAAGACTTTCAACCCACTCACTATCAGAATAAGCAATTAATCTTAAATTTTCTTCATCCTTTTACATGATACTATAGTCAAATGTGCCTTGCGAATATATTAATACTCTCCTCACAGCTCCAAAGTGAATCTAACTTGGATCTTGCATAAATCTTGAGAGTAGACTAGTTATAAATATAATGTCAGGTCTGGTATCAGTAAGATATCATAGACTTCTAATCAAACTTCAATAAATTAAAGCATTAGCCTTCTTCACACTATCCTCTTTCTTCAACTGCAAACCTGCAATTCTTCATTTTAAATTTTTCAGGAATATTTTTTGTATAGATTTTTTGAGAAATAAAATATTTATATTCCATTTATGAAGCTTCAATCACCAAGTAATGATGGAGTAAACCCAAATCGCTCATCTCATATGTTTGCATCATATCTTTTTTGTTTCAGTCCCCAGGAAATAATGGAGTAAACCTAAAGCGTTCATCTCATATGTTTGCATCATATCTTTCTTGAACTCTACATCAAATTAAAGTTATCTCCTATAAAAATTAGATCATCTACATGAATACACACATAATGAGAGTGCAATCATCTCTTTTCTTCACATAAAAAGTATATTCACTTTTGCTCCTTTGAAATCCATTCTTGATAAAATAATTATGAATCTCACTATAACATGCTCCGAGAGCTTGTCTCAACCTATAAAAAGCCTTTTTTAATATATAAACTTTATCTTCTCCTGCTTTTACCTTGAAGCCTTTAGACTGTTCAACATAAATTTCTTCTTTAAGATTGCCATTTAAGAAAGCTGATTATCATCAAGTTGAAAAACCCGTCATTTTTTTTGTACAGTAAGAGAAATCAAGATTCTTATTGTTTCTAGCCTTACAATAGAAGCAAAGATCTTAAAAAAATCTATTTCTAGCCTTACAATAGAAGCAAAGATCTCAAAAAAATCTATCTAGTACTTATGTGAGCCTCTTGGGAACTAGTCATGCCTTGTATTTTTGAACACTTCCATATTGATTCAGTTTTATCTTGTAAATCCACTTTAGTCCAACAATTTCTCTACCTTTAGGTCTGTCCACCAACTTCCAAATATGGTTCTTTTCAATCATGTATATCTCCTCTTCCATAGCTTTCTTCTACACATCATCTTCAAAATTTTTTGATTTTATGGAAGAAAAATTGCAAGATCATAGAGTGCACTCAATCTTCTTGTTCTTCATGGAGGGTATTGTGGTAAAGAGAAATTTGAAAAAGAATATTCACTTGGACTTGGGGCTTTTGATGATGAAAATATTGATGGAGTGCTTTGATCCTCTATTTGAAACATCTCTTCTTCTTAAAATTCTTGATTGGCCTTGAATAAATATTTCTTGTACTTCTCTCCTTTCGGTTCCAAGTAGCTTTTTCATTAAAGTAACATCTCTACTTATGATCAACTTATTAGTTGCAACATTACATAAGCGATAACCTTTAGTATCAAGACTATAACCAAGAAATATGTATATTTGACTCTTCTCATCGAATTTGGTTCTCTTTTCAGGAGGTATATGGTTATAACTAATATAGCCAAATATTTTAAAATGACTTACCGAGTGCTTCCTTCCACTCCATAAGAATCTTATTCTTCATAGCTTTAGTTGGATATCTATTGAGAATGTATACAACTGTATTTACAGTTTTAGCCCAAAATCTTTTTTGCAGGCCCTATAGACCTTGCTAGTTTTACAATAGTCATGTTCTTCTTTTCTGCGACTCTATTTTATTGTGGAGTGTATCTTACTGTCAATTGCATCCACATTCCTTCATCTTTACAAAAATTTTTAAATTTTTGTAAGATATATTCACATCCTCTATCACTTCGAGTTGTCTTTATGCTGTAACCCTTTTGCTTTTCAACAAAAGTTTTAATCTCTTGAAAACTTAGAAGGTGTCTGATTTTTCATTCAAGAAATAAACCCATGCCATGCAAAAAATAATCATCAACAAAATATAGGGAAGTATCTGTGCTGGCTTAATGATGGAGCCTTCATTTCTCTACAAATATCAGTATATATGAGCTCCAATAGTGTATTGGCTCTCCAAAATCTTTCTTTTGGAAAATCAGCTCCTTTGTTGTTTGCCCAAGATCACATGGATCCATCTTGGTCTGAGTTTCAGATAGCCCATCCACCATATTTTCCTGCTTAAATAGCTTCAACCCATGAAAATTCAAGTGACAAAACCTCTTGTGCTATAGCCAAGAGTCTTCAACAACTTGGCACTTTAAGGCATTAGAGTAAAATTCAATGGAGAAATTTCTGTTTTTCTCCATTTTCACTTTTATTATCACTTTATTTTTATTCTTTTTGTCAAAAATTCTATAGCTATTATCTTGGAAAAGAAAATGGTAACTATTCTCAACAAACTATCCAACACTTAATAAGTTTTGCTCCAAATCATGTGCCAAAAGATCATGAATATATTTGACACCTCTCTTTGTTTCTACTGCAATTGTTCCCTTTTCTTTGGCTTCTACAATAGTCCCATTTTCCATACGCATCTTTGAAGCAACGGTGGCATCCATATCAATAAGTATTTTTTCATCTTTTGACATATGATTACTACAGCCGCTATCAAGGTGCCAAATGTTTTTCTTTTCATGAGAGGCTTTCTAACATGCATAAAATAAGTTCCCATCATCATCTTTTTCTTTCATAAAATTAGCTTGCTCTCTTGTTTTAAATATTTAATTTTTTTCAACATGGCCAAAATTTTTGTAATGATAACATTGGGGCTTACCACGAAACTAGCAATCAGTAATCAAATGATTTGTTCTCTTACAAATTTTACCAAGTTGTTTAGAATTATCTGAATTCATAACTTTGTCATGTTTTCTTCTTTCTTGCTTGTTTGGATCATGCTCTCTCCTTCCTGAGTTTGTGTTGCTTTGCTCATAATTTGAATTCCCTTTCTTTGAGAATCTTTGAGATTTTAAGTTCACCTTTGAATAAAAGGTACTTTCAAAGATTGACCTAAGTTCCTTTTTAAGAAATTTTATATTTTCATTGTTTAGCCTTAATTATGGATCCTACATTTAAATTAGATACTGTATTAAAAATATTAGTAGGAATTTATACTAATATGATACATGACATTGATAAAATTAAAGATGAAATTACTTATTTATTAAATAATATATATATATTTTATATGACCAAAAATATAATAAAGGTAAAATGTTCTCTACTTTAGGATCAACTCTAGATAGTAGTAGTAGGGGCAATAGTACTAATAAATTATGAAATATTCTTATTAAGAAAAAAAAAAATATAACTTCATCATCTAATGAACTATCCTTTTATTTAAGTAATGATTTCATAGATTTTCTCACTTAGAAAGAATTATAAAATTTTGATATTTTGACCTGATGGTTAACATGTAAAAATAATTATCCTTTGCTTTTCGTTATGACCTGGAATCTTCTAGCCTCTTCGGTGTTCACAACAACATCGAAATTTGCTTTCAATGTAAGAAGCTAGATACTTAACTATAGGAGCAGTTAATTGAAGTCTAAAACAATGGAGATGTTGATCTGCTTAAAGGGTGCTGGTATGATGCGAAGGATAGGATGCAAAGTCATGTGAAAGATGGAAATAAAGACTTTTCTTCAAATAAATCCAAGAGTAGAAGACGAGAGACAAAAGATGATGCAACTAGTCATAGTCCTAAAGGCCAAACAATAGGAGTGACTTTGATGAATCACACCAAGAGTAAGTCCTAAAAAAGATTGTATATTTAAAAAATTTTACTTCATTTATCTAAAATTAGTTTTACAATCAAAAAATATTAAACAAATTGCTTGGAATATTAACTTATGGGCTTGATAACTTGGGGCTTAAGCTTTACCTAATAAAAGACGAATATGAAGAATCCCTCTAAACGAGTAGAAGAAAAGATAGACTAGTAATACACGAACGGGATTGTGCGACTACGATGATAAGTTGCCTACCAATCAAAAATAGAGGTACATATATTTAATTTATTTCATTTAATTTCAAAAAATTTAGTTTAAATAATTAAATAAAATTGCTTGGCCTATTGTACTAATATAAAAGAAAAATATTTAAAAAATTACAAAACATTTGTTGGGTCATGATGATGGGCCAACACGAGCGCCTGCGTGTTGTGCCTACCTGATATGGCATCCAAACTTGCATGGGCTGGTCTACTTGCCCTAGTGGGCTTGTAGACTATGTTGAGCCCCCCTGAGTTTGGTATGTCGTGCCAGCATAGTCTGTGTAATAGAAGCAGCATCAGACTTGCATGACATGATGGCCCAATAGGTCGCTGCCTTGGCAGGCTGTACCGGCTCGTTATGATCCATTTGACATCTCTAGATATTACCTCATAACTTTCTTCTGACACTTCGGAGGATTTAGAACTGGTGGAACCCAAACAAGGAGTAGCGTCTGTGTTGGTGGAAAAAAGTATAGAATTATGAGAAGGTGTAGCATATACAGACTAGGATCTCACACCACTCTGATGCCATGTTTAAAAAAAAAAATATATGACGGTGGAAAGGATTTGTAGCGAACTCATAGTCAGAGCTTGTATTAGTTTTATGGTGAATTTATAGTGCAAGACTTATATGAGTGCAAGAAAAGAAATATATGCCAGGAAATATAGCTGGATATTTTCAGTGAAGATGAATAAAATTGGTTAAATAATATCTTCTGAATGAAATCGGATGATCTGCTGAAGCGAAATAATAGTTGGTGAGTGAGATTTCCAATACTTTTAATACTGCTGAAATAATGACTGAATAATATTTCAGTTACAAAGGCTACTGAATAATATTTTCAAGTATGAAGACTGCTGAGTAATATAATAACTATAATTATAAAGGCTGTCCAATAATATTTTCTGTTGTGAAGGCTAAAAGAAATTTCAAATATTTAGAATGTACAGGAACCTAGAAACATAAAAGTGGCAGTATTTGTAGTTTTTTTTTCTTAAAATTGAAAAAAAAAAGAAAAGAAAAGATTGATGAAATTATAAAGCTTTTATTAATGAAATTACTAAGCGCACAGTACTCCGGCTAGTTGCCACTGGACCACGCGGAGCCCGCAAATCAACAAATAAAATTGATGTGGTTCTTTATAAAAATAAAAAAAAAGCGCTCATTACTGAGATTGCCTTAAGATCCTTATTTATTATTGTGTGAATCGTACTACGTATGTTCTATGACGATCTCTTGCGTCGACGACCATGGCCCTTATTTCTTGCAGACGATTCCCCGGCCAGTGATGCCGCTCGAACACTTGACAGCAGCTGGGTCTGTAACCAATGCGATGCCTGCAACGTCCCGCCCAAAGCGTGAAACTTTGCAATCAGCGGCATGGAGATCAGATGTCAGGAACATATGCTCCCCTCCCATGATAGGCATGTTGGATGACATATTCACCCTGCTAACGTAACCCTCTCTGTATGTCTGCCCCAGGACTCCATGCACGTCGTTGGTAAGGGAATAGAACTTGAATCCTAAATCAAGGTGAGCAAAGCAGTCATCGGCGGTCACACCATATCGGTGCACCCGAGACTCTTCCTCCGTGATCGGGACCACGGTAGCAGTGATCTGAAGCATCCCTTCGACCTCGACCGTGACTGCATTGGTGCCGCTTGATCGAACGATGGACACGACCGGAACGACCGGCGATTGCCACTTGGCGCCCTCGTCGGTCGGGAGGTCGATGGGCTCGTCGTCAAATGTGATGGCAAGGCGGTCCACAGCATCATCCCATGTTGCGGTTTTCTGGGCGCCGACGTGCAGACGGTGGCGACCGAAGAGCACGGCGATGGATTGGACCCAGGTGAAGTCTCGGGTCATGTTCGGAGCTCGCTTGCCGATGAAGTGAGCATTGATGTGGAGGTCGGAGTCGGAAAGCAGGCAGAAGTCACGGTCCTTTCGGCCATGGAAGTAGAAAGTGATGCCGTCACCACCAACAAAGCGCGGATCGCAGCACGCTGCACCTCGTTTGTCACAATCTGTAGCACAATATACGCCAAGCTAACACGTCAATGCCTTACCACTACTCAGTACCGTTAGTGATGTTTGGGACAACAAGCAACCATGTAAACGAGACGAAGAAATAAGAAATTCTACTACTTGAATCGATACTTACGGCAGACGGGACGGCAGAGAAGGCAGTCGATTTTGCAAGACTTGGGGCACTGCCTGGGGCAGTAGAACTGGGCGGCGCAGTGGGGGTAACGCTTCCTGTCGCAATGCACTCTCTTGGGCTTCTGTGGTCTGGCCTCTGCTAGGGCCAGCAGAAGGAGGGCAGTCACTAGCAGCAGAATCATTAGGCTTGATCGTGCCATTTTAGCCGGCCGTTGCTGTGAACCTTAAGGCTATCGTTGTGGTTTTGGCTTTGGGCGGATTGTGGTGCAACCGGGGCAACGTTTTATAGTGTGTTTCACTTGAAAGTGGGGGGATGATGGCTCTCACCTTGACTTTTCAAGGTGCCAACACGTGGGCTCCACGTTAGGCAAACGAACCGGCCAGCCGGAATCTTGTCTGTTCTAGCGTTTTCGGCAATACCAACACACACAGCGATTCGTGAATGAGTTGCGTTCGACATTTGGTGGATCAGCGGGGGTGGCAACTTCGTCCTGACAGAATTCGGTTGCTTAAATTAACTTTGTCCCCTCAACTTTGATCTGGTGGTTTTAAGGCCATACGAGCCATCATCCAACCTGGAAGGCTGTCACTTGTTTTTGCCCCTCAATTGCTGGTTTTATTAAACCGGCTTGATTAAATTAAGCATGAATGGCCAGGCCATTGCGCCTAACATCTGCCACTCTTCCATTTTTTTTTTTTTTCCCTTAAATTTTAGTTCTTCTACGAGTGCGAAAATACCTACTGGCATTGTTAACACACTAAAAGATACAAAGAGATTTAATACTAGATAAGAAATACCTTCTGCATCAATCACCAATGAGGACCATCAATATCCATGTGCTCGGTAACACGGTCACCACCAACCCCAACAACTGCTGGTGGGCTGAAATTGAGTTGCTTCTTAAAAACTCAAAACAGAACAACTTTACTGAACAGATTTCTAATTGCTAAACGAAATATTTCATAGGCTTACATAGACTACTATAATCAAGTCAATATAAACACATGTAAGACTAAACTTAATGACAATGGAAATACAAAGAGGCGCTTGCTGCAAGTTACTAGAACAATTTTGCATATCACAAGAAATATCTTCTTAGTCAAATCTTAGGAATTAACTTTATGTTTTGGAAAGTGTTTTATAGTCCAATACTCCCCCTCAATGCGATTTCTTCACAGCTCCACTTAACTCTCTGAGATGGTAAAACCTCTCTTTTGGAAATGCCTTTTTGAGAATAACAGCAAACTGCTCTTGAGTCTTGCAATACTCCAACTGTCTTTCGTCTTGAAATACTTCAACTGAATTTCCCTTTTGTCTATGGCTTCTTTAATAAAGTGATATTTTATTGCAGTATGCTCCGTATGATTAAGGTTGATTGGATTTTTTTCAATAGCTATTGCTAGTCTATTATCACAATTCAAAATGGTGCCTTCTTCTTATCTTTCTTCAACATCTTCAAGAATTTTCTTAGCCACATAACTTGAGAAGTAGCTTTTGCTGCTGCTACATACTCAGCTTCAACAGATGACTAAGCCACAATCTTTTGCTCTTTTGAAACCGAAGAACAAATATCAAGACCAAGAGAGCAAACATAACCTGATGTGCTTGCTCTTCATATCATCAAGACTTCCAACCCAATCACTATCAGAATAAGCAATTAATCTTAAATTTTCTATGGCCTTGTATATGATACCATAGTCAAATATGCCTTGCAAATATCTTTACACTCTCCTCGCAGCTTCAAAGTGAATCTGACTTGGATCTTGCATGAATCTTGAGAGTATTCTAGCTGCAAACATGATGTCAGATCTAGTAGCAGCAAGATATCATAGAGTTCCAATTGTCTTTATACTGCAGCCTTTTTGCTTTTCAACACAAGTTTTAAATCTCTTGAAAACTAAGAAAGTTCTATTTTTTCCTTGAAGAAATAAACCCATGCCATGCGAGAATAATCATCAACAAATATAGGGAAGTATATGTGCTGGCTTAATGATAAAGTTTTCATTTCTCCATTAATATCGATATGTATGAGATCCAATAGTGCATTGGCTATCCAAAATCTTCTTTTTGTAAATCAGCTCCTTTGTTGTTTACCAAAAATACAATCTTCACATGGATCCATCTTGGTCTAATTTTAGGTAGCCCATCCATCATGTTTTTCTACTTAAGTAGCTTCAACCCATAAAAATTCAAGTGACAAAACCTCTTATCTCATAGCCAAGAGTTTTCAACAAGTTGGCACTTTAAGGCATTAGAGTGAAATTCAGTCGGAAAATTTCTATTTTTCTCCATCTTAACTTCCACCATCACTTGATTTTTATTCTTTTTGTCAAAATTCTGTAGCTACTCTCTTCGAAAAGAAAATAATAACCATTCTCAATAAGCTGTCCAACACTTAATAAGATTTGCTTCAAATCAAGCACTAAAGAATATCATGAATATATTTGACACCTTTCTTTATTTCTACTGCAATTGTTCCCTTTCTTTGGCTTCTACAATAGTCCCATTTTTCATGCGCACCTTTGAAGTAACTATAGCATTCATGTCAAGAAATATTTTTTCATCTCCTGATATATGATTACTGCAGCCGCTATCAAAGTACCAAATGTTTTTCTTTTCATGAGAGGCTGACTCACATACATAAAATAAGTTCTCATCATCATCTTTTTCTTCTGTAAAATTAGTTTACTCTTTTGCTTTAAATCTACATTTTTTTTCAACATGACCAAACTCTTTGCAATGAAAACGATGGGGCTTGCCACTAAACCAACAATTAGTAGTCGAATGATTTGTTCTCTTAAAAATTTTACCAGCTTGTTTAGAATTATCTGAATTCATAACTTTGTCATGTTTTCTTCCTTCCTGTTTGTTGGGATCATGCTCTCTCCTTCCTGAGTTTGTGTTACTTTGCTCATAATTTGAATTCTCTTCCTTTGAGAATCTTTGAGATTTTAAGTTCACCTTTGACTAAAAAGTACTTTTAAAAGATTGATCTGAGTTCCTTAATCTCCTTTGTTCATGAGATTGTAGAGAGCCCATCAACTATTGAACAATCATGGTGGTGAGATCCTTGTACTCTTCAATAGCAGCAACAATGTATTCATATTTTTTCATGCAAGCTAATTAAAATTTTCTCAACAATTTTCTGATCAGTAATATTCTCACCATAACTTCTTATTTCGTTTACAAATTTCAACAACACATACGCCGTGCCCTACATATTTGCTGGGAGTTCAAGGGGATTTATTTCATAATTATAAAAGTTACATTTTGTGATTGTCAAAAGGTTAATAGCTTAAGCCACATGCCTTCCACAAGGATAATTCTGGCTCCCTAAACAGAAATCTTACAAAAAACTTTTACTTTATTAGCCATGCTATTTTCTTTTTATCATTGTTCTCTTGAAATCATAGGCCAAGAGTTGCAGATGGTATTAGGTGTAATGGGTCCATCCTACGTGGTATATAGGTATATGGCAATCAACTGCAAATTATTTTCGGTCTTTATTGACTTGTTCTTAAACATCCTTGTTTGGAAGTCACGTTGGATGATATTGTAATATTGTCGCTAAAGTCTGTCACTGCCTCCTCTATTAGACAATCGGTCTTTCGATCATGGGCAACCTTATAAGCACAAACCCAACAATAAGTGTTACTAAGCGTGGATGGAGTCCGTTACAAGAATTTGCAACATATTACATCAGACGTGATCAATCCACCCTAGTTTTGCCAACAAAAACTATTGCTTAACTCAAAGAAAGGAAATTGTGTGTGTCGATGTTATGTGATGCTACATTTAGAATTTTTTTCCTATAAAAGTGACATAGAAATTGGCATCTATTATATTGATTGAGAGGCTTGTTTCGGAGAAGTTTCCCATGTGGGTTTGATGAATCCACGGACATTAACAATGGACCTAATCTAGAACTGTGTATATCCGAAGGCACAAATTAAGAATATCTTACATTGGTTTAATTTCAATTAAGTCTAAATTTATCTTGACAAGAGACATTCTAGTCCCTTATTATTTAGTCCTATTAGTATATGTTGGATTCATCTACTAAGCAAGCAAAACATAGATTAAATTCTACGTATTTAATGTCGGGCCTCCTTCCCGACGGCATGATTTCTTATGAAAATTGGGTAGAGATCTACTAGTCTTTATGCTAAGTATCATAAAGCTCAAGCGATCCCCATCCAATTTTCATAAGTTACATGCACAAAATACTAAATTTGCTAAAAACTTTTGACCTGCTCATTTCATTTATACTATTCATAAGATTACATTACAATTTATTTCATCCTGCTCAGATAACATAAGACTTTCACATTATTCAACACATGATTTCAGGCAATATAACTTTCATCACTATACTGCTATAAAGACCGTATGCATGAATCCATTCCACAATGACAGTCATTTCTCATAACTACCCAAGTCCAAAATACATCATGGGGTTACAGTTATACATATCCATCCATATCCATTTTAAATACATATACAATCCAAGTAACATAAGTCCATGACATCAATCAATTTATCCACATCTAGTAGCCCATATCAAAATCAGGCATCCAAGAGCCAACTTGCTAACTCTGATATGTAATCCAAAAATTTCAACAATAGAGGGATGAGACCTAAGTCCCAGTGACTGAATAGCCATCTAACAATGGGGAAAAACTGAGAACCGCATTTTAAAAACAAATAAGCATACTGATACAACATATCACAATTGATACAGAAATCTTTCCAATGAGATAAGAAAACTCATAAGTTAGCTTATGCTTTCAATAATGCAACTTAAATAAGATAATGCCACTTTTACAAAACTTCATGATGATGGGCTGGGTGTGCTACCACTAAGGTACATCCTTACAGTCGCCCTCTTGCAGGTGTACTCTTAGTGGGTGAGTGTACTGAGCGCCGAGGATCCCTGCACCACATGGCACCCCTTACATATGCGGTTCACCCCAGATGTGAGCTTGCCCCTTTTCCCTGGGCCTTCTGCTTGCCCTCTCCATGGGCCTGTATCTCTGAGCCCCCTCGGGCTATATAATAACCTAGCTCTTAACCGAGCTGTGATTCTTACCGCACTGGGCTGCTTACAATCTGCCCCACTGGGCTGATATAGCTTGTACTCCCCCTGGCCTTGGGATCATAGTACGATTGAGTCGCAAGGAGGTGCCGGCTATAATAGTGTGTGCAATGCTCATGCTATGGCATAATCTACAGGGTGATCAGCCCCATAGATGGTTCCATGCTCTTTATGCTTATGCTGTAAAAATACTTCAATACAAGTTTATAATCCAATATACAACCAGCTATACTTTCTTTGAAACATTAATTTTCATGCATGCCCATGCATCTCTTTGAAACATAAATCTGAAAAGTAAATTCCATGCTTTACTGAAGCATGTGTTTTTATTCAAACCATGCTTTTTATGAAATTCTATACTTTGCTTTGAAACATGCTCTAGCCCATGTTTCATTTTCTTTTCTTAAATTCATGCTTTGCTGAAATTCATGCTTTTTCTGAAACTTATGCTTTGTTGAAACTCACTTTGCTTTGAAACATGCTCTAGCCCATGTTTCCTTTTCTTTTCTTAAATTCATACCTTGCTGAAACTCATGCTTTTTCTAAAACTTATGTTTTGCTGAAACTCACTTTGCTTTGAAATATGCTCTAGCCTATATTTCCTTTTCTTCTCTTAAACTCATGCTTTGCTTTAGAACATGCTTTAAACTCAAGCTTTGCTCTTAAACTCATGCTTTAAACCCATGCTTTACTTTAGAACATGCTTTGAACCTATGCTTTGCTTTAGAACATGCTTTAAACTCATTCTTTGCTCTTAAACTCATGCTTTAAACCCATGCTTTGCTTTAGAACATGCTTTAACTCATGCTTTGCTTTAGAATATGCTTTAAACTTATGTTTTGCTCTTAAACTCATGCTTTACTTTAGAATATGCTTTAGACCCATGCTTTGCTTTAGAACATGCTTTAAACTCATGCTTTGCTCTTAAACTCATTCTCTAAACTCATGCTTTGAGAATAAGATACATCATAATGGGGTTCTCATTTCCCATATTTAACTACTGAAAATACTATATTTAACATAACATACTCTGATTTATAGCAAAATACCACTATACTATCATAAAACATTTCTCAAAGCTAGATGAGAAACCCACTCACTTTAGCTGCTAGCACACTGCTATTTTTTTCAGTTCTAGCTCCCTTGAACCAATCTCTTGGCCTAAGTCATCATACATGCATTATTAGGGTCACAAGCACCAAGGGTTTCATGAAACTATGCATGCATGCTTTATGCCTTCATATCTTAGCATAATACCCTTTAATCCCTAATATGCTCAAGGATTCACAATCTACACATGCTATCACCTCATTTGCCTCTAAATCATGAGATTTAAACATCATTATCTAGCTTAGGGAAGTTTGGACTTACCTTAGCAAAGATAGCTAAACCACCAAGCTTTTTTCTTTTCCTTCCCTTCCTCTTCTTCTCTTCTTCCTCTCTTCTTCTTCTTTTCTTTTTCTTCTTCTCTTCTTCTTCTTCACGGCTGGCAAAACCTCTCCTCTTTTCTTTCCCTTTTCTCCCTTCTTTCTCTCTTTTTCTCTCCTTTCACATGGTCGCTTAAGGACTAAGGAGGGACGAGCGGCCTTAAATGCTCTTAGAAATTGCTATTTTGATCCTCTCCACTCTTAAGTCACGCTTTTCAAAGCCTACATGGCTTCCTTCTCCATCAAGTATTTTTGTCCTTTCAATTTTCTTTCCTACCTTGCCCTTGATCAAATCCTCAAATGACTTTTTATCAATTTTTACTTTTGCCCCTAGTAAAATTTTTATTAATACCCCTGGCCAAATTTTTGTTATCAGATAAATAACAGGGGTTACCCACCTATTAGTCAGCATGAATGCTAGCTAATGAGAGTGAAATTAGCCTCAAACCACTTCAACAGAAGATTTTTATCCACCTGAAACCTCAGTTAAGCGTGCTTGATAAGAGCGATGGGTGGCCTCTTTGGGAAGTCCTTGATTAAGAGTAAAATTGGTCTCAAACCAACTCCACAGACAAAATTCTCACATTAGTCGACTAAATAGTCGGCTACTATAGCCAAAATCTCTTCCAAACCACTATTACAGAGTGTTTTTCCAAAGTAGTCGACTACTTTGGCTCAAAAAAAAAAAAATCCTTTCCAGGCAATATACAGAATGTTTTTCCACAGTAGTCGACTGAATAGTCAACTACTATGGCAATAAAAACTTTCCCAGACCTTTAATAGTGAGCTTCAGGGAGTCAGCTAACTACCCCTATTAGCTGACTCTAGAGTCAGCTAACTATCCCTATTAGTTCACCAGAATTCCACGTACAGCAAATTTTCTTTCGTTAGCTGACTCTAGTCAGCTAACCTCAAATTCTCTTCTTCTTTCTTTCTTTCTTTCTTTCTTTCTTTCTTCTTCTTCTTCTTCTTCTTTCTTTCTTTTTTTCTTTTTTTCTTTCTTTCTTTTTTTTTTTCAAAAGCCATTTTAGAGTTAGTTAACCTCAAATTCTCTTCTTCTTCTTCTTTTTTTTTTTCTTTTTTTCTTTTTTCAAAAGCTATTTTCTCTCATAAAATCTTTTTCAAAAGCCTTTTTATGCATTCTAACCTCCAAAATTTTCATTCCAACCTCCCCCAAGGATCAAAAGCAACTAGTAGATATTGAAATCATTAGAAAAACTTTAATTATAAGCCCAAATAACTGACTTTATTAGCTTTTTGGAAGGATCATGGGGAAAACTCAAAATAACTTCAAATTTCAGCTTTTACATCTTTTCAAGATTTCCACTCAAATCATTAATACCAAAAGACTAAAATAACAATAAAAATATGCTTAAAATAAAATTACAAGTCTTTCAAGTTCAGGATATTATATTTAATATTATAATTATATTTTAAATATAAAGATATTTTTACTAATTTTTACAATCATTACTTCCTAGTGAACCTCTATTAAATTTTCACTAGGCTGCTTAATTATAATATTATAATGCAATTTTTAGAATGATTTTATGAAGCTAGTAATTTTTCATTTGGTACTTATTATCACATTTCTCCCTTAGTTTAGCAATAAATCTATAAAATTTTCAACTATTTTGGAATAAATCTATAATATTTCCAACTATTTTAGAACTTATAGGAATGTAGAAGGTTTTGATAATATAGTTTAATAATGGAATTAAAATTTAATAAATATTGGTAAGAAATTTCATATTTTCATTGTTTAGCCTTAATTATGGATCCTACATTTAAATTAGATATTGTTTTAATAATATCAGTATAAATTTATACTAATATGATACATGACAGTAGAAAAATTAAAGATAAAATTACTTATTTATTAAATGAAATGTATATATTATATGATCAAAAATATAATAAAAATAAAAGGTCCTCTACTTTAGGATTAGCTCTAGATAGTAGTAGTAGAGGCAATAGTACTAATAAATTAAGAAATATTTTTATTAAAAAAAAATAAAATATATAACTTCATCATCTAATGAATTATCCTTTTATTTAAGTAATGATTTTATAAATTTTTTTGACTCAGAAAAAATTAGAAAATTTTGATATTTTAACATGATGGTTAACACGCAAAAATAATCATCCTTTGCTTGTCGTTATGACCTGTAATCTTCTCGCCCCTTCGGAGTCCATAATAGAATCAAAATTTGCTTTCAATGCAAGAAGGTAGATACTTGACTATAGGAGGAACTAATTGAAGCCTAAAATAATGAAGATGCTAATCTACCTAAAGGGTACTGGTCTGATGCAAAGGATAGGATGCAAAGTCATGTGAAAGGTGAAAATGAAGACTTCTCTTCAAATAAATAGAAGAGTAGAAGATAAGAGGTGAAAGATGATGCAATTGGTCATAGTTTTGAAGGCCAAACAAGCGGAGTGACCTTGATAAATCGCACTAGGAGAAAGCCCCAAAAAATATTGTATATATAATGTATTTTATTTCATTTCTCTAAAATTAGTTTTACAATCAAAAATATCAAACAAATTGCTTAATATATTGACCTGTCAAGCTCGATAACCTGGGCCTTTAGCTTTACGAAACAAAAGATGAAGATGAAGAATACCTCTGAACAACTAGAAGAAGAAGACAGATAAGCAATACAATGGTGGAATTGCACGATATGATGATAAGCCACCTTCCCACCTAAAAATAGAGGTATATATATTTAATTTATTTTATTTAATTTTAAAAATATTTTAAATAATTAAATAAAATTGCTTGGCTTATTGCATTGATATAAAAAAATATTTAAAAAGTTTAAAAATATTTGTTGGGTCATGCCGATGGGCCAGCACATGCACCTGCATGTTGTGCTAGCCCAAAATGTTATCCGAGCTTGCATGTACAGCTTGGTCTGGCCCAGTCTACTTGCCCTAGTGGGCTTGTAGACTATGTCGAGTCCCCCTAAGTTTCGTGTGCTGTGCCAGCATAGCTTGCGATAGGAGTCTTACCAGACATAGCATGATGGTCCAATAGGTCACTGCCTTAGCAGGCTATGCCCACTCGTTATGGTCCATTTGACATCTCTAGATGTTACCTCATAATTTTCTTCTGACACTTCGGAGGATTTAGAACCGATGGAACCCAAACAGGAGTAGAGTCTGTGTTCATCTTCTCTGTGTTGGTTGGAAAAAATTATAGAATTATGAGAAGATGCCGAATATACAGACTAGGATCTCACACCAATCTGATACCATGTTAAAAAAAAAAAATGATGATGAAAAGGATTTGTAGAGAACTCATTGTATCTGTTAAAATTTAATTTCTTATTGTTATCGTTATTATACGATAAGTATTTTATTAATAAGTCTGGTAGTTTGTTGAGTTTAAAAATCAAATGTGGTAGTTGTGAGTCGGTAACGTATTGTTGGATAGATAAGTATGATTTCAAAATAAAAAATATGAATTTGGATGTTTCACTTCTTTTGCCTTTCTTTCTAAGAAAAAATTATGGTTGAAACTACAGCCATCAAACTGGTATCAGAGCATCGCCAACGATCCTCCGCCGAGTCCCCACTGCTTAAATCTCTTCCTTCTCATAGCAATGCGGTGCTCCCCTTCCGCGTTTCACCAGAACATCGAAATGAATCAAAAAAAAAAAATAATACGAACGTAACGCAGGTGGTATCTAAGAAGAAGATACTGCTTTCGTGCATGCGTAGGCGACGAACCTGGTTTCCAGATATCGATCTTAAAAAAAAAAAATTCAGAGAAGGATACATCCAAACAGTCTTCCCACGCTCTCAAGGTATTTGACAAAAGACTTGAGTGAAGATACCTCCAAGCAGTCTCAAGTTTTGGAGATGGCGAGTTCAAGCAATCAATCTCTAAGTGCTCAATAATCACAAGTTCCTATTTTTTATGGAGAAAACTATGATTTCTGATTTGTGAAGATGAAAACAATTTTTTTATCATATGATCTTTGGGAGTATGTGGAAGATGGGTATGATGAACAGGATGATACAGTTGCTTTGAGTAATGCCCAAAAACAACAATTGAAGGATCAAAGGAAGAAAGATGCAAAGGCTCTAGCTTTGATTCAACAAGGAGTTGCCGATAAAATTTTTTCAAGAATTATTAATGCAACAAGATCAAAAGAGGCTTGGGATATTCTTCAAAAGGAGTATAGAGGCACTTTCAAGGTAAAAACAGTAAAGCTTCAAACTCTGCGAAGAGATTTTAAAAATTTAAAGATGAAAGAAATGGAGTTATTGAAGGATTATTTCACTAGAGTCATGGAGGTTGTGATCAAATGAAGATATGTGGGGATACTATTTCTGATCAAAGAATTGTTGAAAAAATTCTTATCAGCTTGCATGAAAAATATGATCCCATTATTGCTGTTATTGAAGAAACTAAAGATCTTGAATCTTTGAGTGTTGAAGAGTTGATGGGATCAATTAAAGCATTTGAGCAAAGGTTGAATAGGCGTTCTGAAAAAATAATTGAGGGTGCTTTTCAATCCAAGCTCAATGTTAATTTAAGACCTCATGATAAAGACTCTAAAGGAGAATCTTCAAGAGGTGGAAGATATACAAGAGAAAGAGGTAGAAGCAACTCAAGAGGAAGAGGAAGAAGCAACTTTAGAAGACAAATTAATGAGGAGTTCACTCAACAAAAATGTAGAATTTGTCAAAGAAGTAACCATGTAGAGAAAGATTGTTGGTTTCGAGGAAAGCCTCAATGTCACAATTGCAAAAAGTTTGGTCATGTCGAAAAAGATTGTTACTTGAAAAAAAATCAGCAAGCAAATTTTATTGAAGAAAAAGAAGGTGAAGCCAATCTGTTCTATGCTTGTCAAGCAGCTATGGATCGAAAGCATGATGTTTGGTTTCTTGATAGCGGGTGTAGCAATCATATGACCAGCAATGAAAGAATTTTTATGAAGATTGATTCAACTACCAATTCTCAAGTAAGGATGGGTAATGGTGCCTTAGTTCAAGCAAAAGAAAAAGGTATAGTTGCCATAGAAACAAAGAAGGGAATAAGATATATCCGCGATGTGCTGCTAGTTCTAGAATTGGAGCAAAACTTGTTAAGTATTGTATAACTTGTAGATCATGGATACTCAGTTCACTTTGAAGAAGACTCTTGCAAAATTTTTGATAAAAGAAATCAAGCTGTAGTAAAGATCAAGATGGAGAAAAATAGAAGTTTTCCTCTAACTTTCTCTTACAAGAATGATGTAGCTTTGAAGATGGATATAGTTGGTGACTCATGGTTATGGTATAGAAGACTTGGGCATTTGAATTTTCAAAGCTTAAAGAATGTTCAGCAGAAAAACATGGTGTATGGGCTGCCATCTATACAAGAATTAAAAGAAGTTTGTGAAGGCTGTGCACTTGGGAAGCAACACCGAGAAGCATTTCCAAAAGAGAAGGCATGGAGAGCTAAAGCACCATTGGAGCTTGTTCACATAGATGTATGTGGTCCTATGTCAACATCATCTCATGGAGGTAACAAATACTTCCTAACCTTTATTGATGACTTCTCTAGAATGACATGGGTATATTTTATGAGACAAAAATCAGATGTGTTCAGTATCTTTAAAAAATTTTAAAATTTTGTTGAGAGGCAAAGTGGACATTTGATTAAAGTGTTAAGAAGTGATAGAGGTAGTGAGTATAACTCAAATGAATTTGATAATTTTTGTGAAGATATTGGCTTGAATAGACAACTAACGGTTGGATACACTCCACAACAAAATAGAGTGGCTAAAAGAAAGAATAGAATCATTATGGAGATGTCAAAAGCAATGCTTCATGAGAAGGGGTTGCCTTTGTCTTTTTGGGGTGAAGCAGTTTCTACTGCAGTTTATTTGTTAAATAGATGCCCAATAAAAGCAGTGATTAATCAAACTCCAATTGAAGCTTGGAGTGGAAAGAAGCCATCAGTGAATCACTTAAAGGTGTTTGGATGTATTTGTTTTGCTCATGTTTCAAAGAATGTTAGAAACAAGCTTGATGAGACTAGTGAGAAATGCATTTTTGTGGGTTATAGCTCAAAATCAAAGGGCTATAGACTTTTCAGCTTGAATAAAAATAAGTTGATTATTAGTAGAGATGTTATTTTTAATGAGAAGGGTACATGGGATTGGAAAGAGAAGAAAGTCCAAGGTCAGGCAATTATTCTCAATGAAACACCAGAAATTCAAGAATATAAAGATAATGTTCATGAAGATGCACCACAAATGTCTCCACAAATATGTCTAAGCTCATCATCAAGCTCTAGTTATTCATCATCAAGTACACCTCCAAGAAAAATAAAAAGTCTTAGTGATGTGTATGCTAGCTGCAATTTTTGTGTTGTTGAGCCAGAAAGTTTTGAAGAAGCAATTAAAGAAGAGACTTGGAAGAAAGCTATGGAAGAAGAAATTAATGTGATTGAGAAGAACAAAACTTGGGAGTTAGTTGAAAGACCAAAAGACAAAGAAGTGATTGGTGTCAAGTGGATCTACAAGATGAAATTCAATTTGGATGGTACTATCCAAAAGAACAAAGCAAGGCTTGTAGCTAAAGGGTATTCTCAACAATCAGGAATTGACTATGAAGAGACATTTGCTTCAGTGGCTCGGTATGATACAATTAGAGTTCTTATTGCCTTGGCAGCTAATTATGGCTGGTTATTGCATTAACTTGATGTAAAATCAGCGTTCTTGAATGGTACTCTGAAAGAGGAGGTTTATGTAGAGCAACCTCAAGGCTTTGTAGCAAATGGAGAAGAAGAAAAAGTCTACAAGCTAAAAAAGGCTTTGTATGGCCTCAAACAAGCACCCCGAACTTGGTATAGTGAGATTGATGCCTACTTCAACAATAAAGGTTTTCAAAGAAGCAAGAATGAGCCAATATTATATATTAAGAAGAAAAATATATCTGACATTCTTATTATTTCTCTCTATGTTGATGATATGGTGATTACTGGTAATGATGAAAGAATGATTGCTAACTTTAAAATGGAGATGAAGCAAAAATATGAAATGAGTGATTTGGGTTTATTACATCAATTCTTGGGCATTGAAATTTATCAAGAAGAAGGAGTATTTATTTGCCAAAAGAAGTATGTAAAAAGTCTTCTTAAAAAATTTTGAATGATGAATTGTAAATCAGTTTGTACTCCATTGGTTGTGAATGAAAAGTTAAACAAAGAAGATGGAAGCAAAGAAGTGAATGCATCACTCTATAGAAGCTTGATTGGAAGTTTATTATATTTGACAGCTACTAGACCTGATATTATGTATGCAGCAAGTTTGTTGTTCAGGTTTATGTACAAATCTACTCAAATTCATTTTGGGGCTGCTAAGAAAGTGTTGAGATACATTCAAGGTACTATTGATTTTGGTATTTGGTATGAGAAGAATGTTGATGCAAAATTATTGGGATTTTGTGACAGTGATTGGGCTGGATATATTGATGATATGAGAAGCACTTCAGGATATATTTTTTCTTTTGGTTCAGGAACAGTTGCTTGGGCTTCTAAGAAACAACAAACAGTGACACAATAATCAGCCGAGGCTGAATATGTTTCAGCATCATTGGCAGCTTCACAAGCAATATGGTTAAGGCGTATTTTAAAGGATATTGGTGAGAAGCAAGAAGAAGCTACTCCAATCTTGTGTGACAACAAATCAGCAATTGCTATGACTAAGAATCCAGTCTACCATAGACGTACAAGACACATTGCCATCAAGCATCACTTTATTAGAGATGCAGTGGAGAAGAAGAAGATTCAAATCAAATATTGCAGCTCCAATGATCAAGTTGCAGACATTTTTACTAAAGCACTTTCAAGAGACAAGTTTCAGTACTTTAGAGAATTATTGAATATCACAATAAGAAATTAAGGGGGAGTGTTAAAATTTAATTCCTTATTGTTATCGTTATTATACGATAAGTATTTTATTAATAAGTCTGGTAGTTTGTTGAGTTTAAAAATCAAATGTGGTTAGTTGTGAGTGGGTAACGTGTTGTTGGATAGATAAGTATGATTTCAAAATGAAAAATATGAATTTTGGATGTTTCACTTCTTTCGCCTTTCTTTCTGAGAAAAAATTCTGGCTGAAACTACAGTCATCAGTATCAGCCTGTGTTAGTTTTACGGTGAATTTATAGTGCAAGACTTATATGAGTGCAAGAAAAGAAATATATGCCAGGAAATATAGATGAATATTCCCAGTGAAGATGATCAAAATTGGTTAAATAATATCTTTTGAATGAAATCGGATGATCTGCTGAATGATACTTCCTACTGTGGGGCCGAAATAATAGTTGGTGAGTGAG
Organism: Metroxylon sagu; assembly: GCA_017589505.3. Classification (NCBI taxonomy): domain Eukaryota; kingdom Viridiplantae; phylum Streptophyta; class Magnoliopsida; order Arecales; family Arecaceae; genus Metroxylon; species Metroxylon sagu. The sequence goes on along the minus strand of JACVBY030000490.1, from coordinate 8,064 downwards.
ATTTCCAATATATTTAATACCGCAGAAATAATGGCTGAATAATATTTCAGTTACAAAAGCTACTGAATAATATTTTCAAGTATGAAGACTGCTGAGTAATATAATAACTATAATTATAAAGGCTGTCGGATAATATTTTCTGTTGTGAAGGCTAAAAGAAATTTCAAAAATTTAGAATGTACAGGAACCTAGAAACATTAAAGTAGCAGTATTTGTAGTTTTTTTTTCTTAAAATTGAAAAAAAAAAGAAAAGAAAAGATTGATGAAATTATAAAGCTTTTATTAATGAAATTACTAAGCGCACAGTACTCCGGCTAGTTTCCACTGGACCACGCGGAGCCCGCAAATCAACAAATAAAATTGATGTGGTTCTTTATAAAAATAAAAAAAAAGCGCTCATTACTGAGATTGCTTTAAGATCCTTATTTATTATTGTGTGAATCGTACTACGTATGTTCTATGACGATCTCTTGCGTCGACGACCATGGCCCTTATTTCTTGCAGACGATTCCTCGGCCAGTGATGCCGCTCGAACACTTGACAGCAGCTGGGTCTGTAACCAATGCGATGCCTGCAACGTCCCGCCCAAAGCGTGAAACTTTGCAATCAGCGGCATGGAGATCAGATGTCAGGAACATATGCTCCCCTCCCATGATAGGCATGTTGGATGACATATTCACCCTGCTAACGTAACCCTCTCTGTATGTCTGCCCCAGGACTCCATGCACGTCGTTGGTAAGGGAATAGAACTTGAATCCTAAATCAAGGTGAGCAAAGCAGTCATCGGCGGTCACACCATATCGGTGCACCCGAGACTCTTCCTCCGTGATCGGGACCACGGTAGCAGTGATCTGAAGCATCCCTTCGACCTCGACCGTGACTGCATTGGTGCCGCTTGATCGAACGATGGACACGACCGGAACGACCGGCGATTGCCACTTGGCGCCCTCGTCGGTCGGGAGGTCGATGGGCTCGTCGTCAAATGTGATGGCAAGGCGGTCCACAGCATCATCCCATGTTGCGGTTTTCTGGGCGCCGACGTGCAGACGGTGGCGACCGAAGAGCACGGCGATGGATTGGACCCAGGTGAAGTCTCGGGTCATGTTCGGAGCTCGCTTGCCGATGAAGTGAGCATTGATGTGGAGGTCGGAGTCGGAAAGCAGGCAGAAGTCACGGTCCTTTCGGCCATGGAAGTAGAAAGTGATGCCGTCACCACCAACAAAGCGCGGATCGCAGCACGCTGCACCTCGTTTGTCACAATCTGTAGCACAATATACGCCAAGCTAACACGTCAATGCCTTACCACTACTCAGTACCGTTAGTGATGTTTGGGACAACAAGCAACCATGTAAACGAGACGAAGAAATAAGAAATTCTACTACTTGAATCGATACTTACGGCAGACGGGACGGCAGAGAAGGCAGTCGATTTTGCAAGACTTGGGGCACTGCCTGGGGCAGTAGAACTGGGCGGCGCAGTGGGGGTAACGCTTCCTGTCGCAATGCACTCTCTTGGGCTTCTGTGGTCTGGCCTCTGCTAGGGCCAGCAGAAGGAGGGCAGTCACTAGCAGCAGAATCATTAGGCTTGATCGTGCCATTTTAGCCGGCCGTTGCTGTGAACCTTAAGGCTATCGTTGTGGTTTTGGCTTTGGGCGGATTGTGGTGCAACCGGGGCAACGTTTTATAGTGTGTTTCACTTGAAAGTGGGGGGATGATGGCTCTCACCTTGACTTTTCAAGGTGCCAACACGTGGGCTCCACGTTAGGCAAACGAACCGGCCAGCCGGAATCTTGTCTGATCTAGCGTTTTCGGCAATACCAACACACAGCGATTCGTGAATGAGTTGCGTTCGACATTTGGTGGATCAGCGGGGGTGGCAACTTCGTCCTGACAGAATTCGGTTGCTTAAATTAACTTTGTCCCCTCAACTTTGATCTGGTGGTTTTAAGGCCATACGAGCCATCATCCAACCTGGAAGGCTCTCACTTATTTTTGCCCCTCAATTGCTGGTTTTATTAAACCGGCTTGATTAAATTAGGCTGGAATGGCCAGGCTATTGCGCCTAACATCTGCCACTCTTCCATTTCTTTTTTTTTTTGTCCCATAAAGTTTAGTGCTTCTACGAGTGCGAAAATACCTACTGGCATTGTTAACACACGAAAAGATGCAAAGAGGTTAAATACTAGATAAGAAATACCTTCTGCATCAATCACCGATGAGGATCATCAATATCCATGTGCTCGGTAACACGGTCACCACCAACCCCGACAACTGTTGGTGGACTGAAATTGAGTTGCTGCTTAAAACTCAAAACAGAACAAATTTACTGAATAGGTTTCTAATTGCTAAACTAAATTTTTCATAGGCTTACATAGACTACTATAATCAAGTCAATATATACACATGTAAGACTCTTCTAGACTCATGAAAACCAATAGTAAACTTAATGACAATAGAAATACAAAGAGACGCTTGCTGCAAGTTACTAGAACAACTTTGCATATCACAAGAAATATCTTCTTAGTTAAATATTAGGAAATAACTCTATGTTTTCGAATGTGTATTACAGTCCAATAATCCCCCCTAATGCACTTTCTTCACAACTCTAGTTAACTCTCTAAGACTATAAAACCTCTCCTTTGGAGGTGCCTTTGTAAGAATATCAAGCAAGCTGTTCTTGAGTCTTGCAAGACTAACTGTCTTGAGTCTTGCAATACTCCAACTAAATTTCTCCTTTCTCTATGGCTTCTTTAATGAAGTGAAATTTTATTGCAGTATGCTTCGTACGATCATTGCTGACTGAACTTCTTTCAATAGCTATTGCTGGTTTATTATCACAATACAAAATAGTGCCTTCTTTTGCTTCTTTGAAAGCCAAGAACAAATACCTAGACCAAGAGAAAAAATATAACCTGATGTGCTCTTCATATCATCAAGACTTTCAGCCCACTCACTATCAGAATAAGCAATTAATCTTGAATTTTCTTCAGCCTTTTACATGATACTATAGTCAAATGTGCCTTGCGAATATCTTAATACTCTCCTCTTAGCTCCAAAGTGAATCTAACTTGGATCTTGCGTAAATCTTGAGAGTAGACTAGTTATAAATATGATGTCAGGTCTAGTATCAGTAAGATATCATAGACTCTAATCAAACTTCAATAAATTAAAGTATTAGCCTTCTTCGCACTATCCTCTTTCTTCAACTCCTCATTTGTAGCCAATGGTGTAGCTGCAAACCTACAATTCTTCATGTTAAATTTTTCAGGAATATTTTCTGTATAGATTTTTTTAAGAAATAAAATTTTCATATTCCATTTATGAAGCTTCAATCACCAAGTAATGATGGAGTAAACCCAAATCGCTCATCTCATATGTTTGCATCATATCTTTTTTGTTTCAGTCCCCAGGAAATAATGGAGTAAACCTAAAGCGTTCATCTCATATGTTTGCATCATATCTTTCTTGAACTCTACATCAAATTAAAGTTATCTCCTATAAAAATTAGATCATCTACATGAATACACACATAATGAGAGTGCAATCATCTCTTTTCTTCGCATAAAAAGTATATTCACTTTTGCTCCTTTGAAATCCATTCTTGATAAAATAATTATGAATCTCACTATAACATGCTCCGAGAGCTTGTCTCAACCTATAAAAAGCCTTTTTTAATATATAAACTTTATCTTCTCCCGCTTTTACCTTGAAGCCTTTAGACTGTTTAACATAAATTTCTTCTTTAAGCTTACCATTTAAGAAAGCTGATTATCATCAAGCTGAAAAACCTATCATTTTTGTTGTACAGTAAGAGAGATCAAGATTCTTATTGTTTCTAGCCTTACAATAGAAGCAAAGATCTTAAAAAAATCTATTTCTAGCCTTACAATAGAAGCAAAGATCTCAAAAAAATCTATCTAGTACTTATGTGAGCCTCTTGGGAACTAGTCATGCCTTGTATTTTTGAACACTTCCATATTGATTCAGTTTTATCTTGTAAATCCACTTTAGTCCAACAATTTCTCTACCTTTAGGTCTGTCCACCAACTTCCAAATATGGTTCTTTTCAATCATGTATATCTCCTCTTCCATAGCTTTCTTCTACACATCATCTTCAAAATTTTTTGATTTTATGGAAGAAAAATTGCAAGATCATAGAGTGCACTCAATCTTCTTGTTCTTCATGGAGGGTATTGTGGTAAAGAGAAATTTGAAAAAGAATATTCACTTGGACTTGGGGCTTTTGATGATGAAAATATTGATGGAGTGCTTTGATCCTCTATTTGAAACATCTCTTCTTCTTAAAATTCTTGATTGGCCTTGAATAAATATTTCTTGTACTTCTCTCCTTTCGGTTCCAAGTAGCTTTTTCATTAAAGTAACATCTCTACTTATGATCAACTTATTAGTTGCAACATTACATAAGCGATAACCTTTAGTATCAAGACTATAACCAAGAAATATGTATATTTGACTCTTCTCATCGAATTTGGTTCTCTTTTCAGGAGGTATATGGTTATAACTAATATAGCCAAATATTTTAAAATGACTTACCGAGTGCTTCCTTCCACTCCATAAGAATCTTATTCTTCATAGCTTTAGTTGGATATCTATTGAGAATGTATACAACTGTATTTACAGTTTTAGCCCAAAATCTTTTTGGTAGCCCCTATAGACCTTGCTAGTTTTACAATAGTCATGTTCTTCTTTTCTGCGACTCTATTTTATTGTGGAGTGTATCTTACTGTCAATTGCATCCACATTCCTTCATCTTTACAAAAATTTTTAAATTTTTGTAAGATATATTCACATCCTCTGTCACTTCGAGTTGTCTTTATGCTGTAACCCTTTTGCTTTTCAACAAAAGTTTTAATCTCTTGAAAACTTAGAAGGTGTCTGATTTTTCATTCAAGAAATAAACCCATGCCATGCAAAAAATAATCATCAACAAAATATAGGGAAGTATCTGTGCTGGCTTAATGATGGAGCCTTCATTTCTCTACAAATATCAGTATATATGAGCTCCAATAGTGTATTGGCTCTCCAAAATCTTTCTTTTGGAAAATCAGCTCCTTTGTTGTTTGCCCAAGATCACATGGATCCATCTTGGTCTGAGTTTCAGATAGCCCATCCACCATATTTTCCTGCTTAAATAGCTTCAACCCATGAAAATTCAAGTGACAAACCTCTTGTGCTATAGCCAAGAGTCTTCAACAACTTGGCACTTTAAGGCATTAGAGTAAAATTCAATGGAGAAATTTCTGTTTTTCTCCATTTTCACTTTTATTATCACTTTATTTTTATTCTTTTTGTCAAAAATTCTATAGCTATTATCTTGGAAAAGAAAATGGTAACTATTCTCAACAAACTATCCAACACTTAATAAGTTTTGCTCCAAATCATGCGCCAAAAGATCATGAATATATTTGACACCTCTCTTTGTTTCTACTGCAATTGTTCCCTTTTCATTGGCTTCTACAATAGTCCCATTTTCCATACGCATCTTTGAAGCAACGGTGGCATCCATATCAATAAGTATTTTTTCATCTTTTGACATATGATTACTACAGCCGCTATCAAGGTGCCAAATGTTTTTCTTTTCATGAGAAGCTGTCTAACATGCATAAAATAAGTTCCCATCATCATCTTTTTCTTTCATAAAATTAGCTTGCTCTCTTGTTTTAAATCTTTAATTTTTTTCAACATGGCCAAAATTTTTGTAATGATAACATTGGGGCTTACCACGAAACCAGCAATCAGTAATCAAATGATTTGTTCTATTACAAATTTTACCAAGTTGTTTAGAATTATCTGAATTCATAACTTTGTCATGTTTTCTTCTTTCTTGCTTGTTTGGATCATGCTCTCTCCTTCCTGAGTTTGTGTTGCTTTGCTCATAATTTGAATTCCCTTTCTTTGAGAATCTTTGAGATTTTAAGTTCACCTTTGAATAAAAGGTACTTTCAAAGATTGACCTAAGTTCCTTTTTAAGAAATTTTATATTTTCATTGTTTAGCCTTAATTATGGATCCTACATTTAAATTAGATACTGTATTAAAAATATTAGTAGGAATTTATACTAATATGATACATGACATTGATAAAATTAAAGATGAAATTACTTATTTATTAAATAATATATATATATATTATATGACCAAAAATATAATAAAGGTAAAATGTTCTCTACTTTAGGATCAACTCTAGATAGTAGTAGTAGGGGCAATAGTACTAATAAATTATGAAATATTCTTATTAAGAAAAAATATATATATAACTTCATCATCTAATGAACTATCCTTTTATTTAAGTAATGATTTCATAGATTTTCTCACTTAGAAAGAATTATAAAATTTTGATATTTTGACCTGATGGTTAACATGTAAAAATAATTATCCTTTGCTTATCGTTATGACCTGGAATCTTCTAGCCTCTTCGGTGTTCACAACAACATCGAAATTTGCTTTCAATGTAAGAAGCTAGATACTTAACTATAGGAGCAGTTAATTGAAGTCTAAAATAATGGAGATGTTGATCTGCTTAAAGGGTACTGGTATGATGCGAAGGATAGGACGCAAAGTCATGTGAAAGATGGAAATAAAGACTTTTCTTCAAATAAATCCAAGAGTAGAAGACGAGAGACAAAAGATGATGCAACTAGTCATAGTCCTAAAGGCCAAACAAGAGGAGTGACTTTGATGAATCACACCAAGAGTAAGTCCTAAAAAAGATTGTATATTTAATAAATTTTACTTCATTTATCTAAAATTAGTTTTACAATCAAAAAATATTAAACAAATTGCTTGGTATATTAACTTATGGGCTCGATAACTTGGGGCTTAAGCTTTACCTAATAAAAGACGAATATGAAGAATCCCTCTGAACGAGTAGAAGAAAGATAGACTAGTAATACACGAACGGAATTGCACGACTACGATGATAAGTTGCCTACCAATCAAAAATAGAGGTACATATATTTAATTTATTTCATTTAATTTCAAATAAAATTAGTTTAAATAATTATATAAAATTGCTTGGCCTATTGTACTAATATAATAGAAAAATATTTAAAAAATTACAAAATATTTGTTGGGTCATGATGATGGGCCAACACGAGCGCCTGCGTGTTGTGCCTACCTGATATGGCATCCAAACTTGCATGGGCTGGTCTACTTGCCCTAGTGGGCTTGTAGACTATGTTGAGCCCCCTGAGTTTGGTATGTCGTGCCAGCATAGTCTGTGTAATAGAAGCAGCATCAGACTTGCATGACATGATGGCCCAATAGGTCGCCGCCTTGGCAGGCTGTACCGGCTCGTTATGATCCATTTGACATCTCTAGATATTACCTCATAACTTTCTTCTGACACTTCGGAGGATTTAGAACTGGTGGAACCCAAACAAGGAGTAGCGTCTGTGTTGGTGGAAAAAAGTATAGAATTATGAGAAGGTGTAGCATATACAGACTAGGATCTCACACCACTCTGATGCCATGTTTAAAAAAAAAAAAAAAATGACGGTGGAAAGGATTTGTAGCGAACTCATAGTCAGAGCTTGTATTAGTTTTATGGTGAATTTATAGTGCAAGACTTATATGAGTGCAAGAAAAGAAATATATGCCAGGAAATATAGCTGGATATTTCCAGTGAAGATGAACAAAATTGGTTAAATAATATCTTCTGAATGAAATCGGATGATCTGCTGAAGCGAAATAATAGTTGGTGAGTGAGATTTTCAATATTTTTAATACTGCTGAAATAATGACTGAATAATATTTCAGTTACAAAGGCTACTGAATAATATTTTCAAGTATGAAGACTGCTGAGTAATATAATAACTATAATTATAAAGGCTGTCGAATAATATTTTCTGTTGTGAAGGCTAAAAGAAATTTCAAATATTTAGAATGTACAGGAACCTAGAAACATAAAAGTGGCAGTATTTGTAGTTTTTTTTTCTTAAAATTGAAAAAAAAAAGAAAAGAAAAGATTGATGAAATTATAAAGCTTTTATTAATGAAATTACTAAGCGCACAGTACTCCAGCTAGTTGCCACTGGACCACGTGG